>JAODKF010000103.1:14201992-14254022 GCA_026779585.1 Mormyrus proboscirostris
AACACACACACACCATGCGTTGCTGTCTATCAAATAACATCTACAACTTACCAAATGGATACAGAGTCAACATTCACTTCTGCCCTGCACTAACCATGCATTCTGTAACGCTATTAAGCCACAGAAACGTCCCAAAGAGAAACCCCTGCATTACCACATCACAGAGACTCTAATCTCAACATTTATTATGTTTATATTTGCAGTGCCTGCACATTTTAATATTAGATGAGACCAAAATTGAGCAATGTCAACAGGCACAAGTAGTTTTCCCTCATAAAAATTACGATATCAAGACATTAAATTTAAACATTAAATTATGAGAAATCGGAGTTGGCCAGAATGTCCTGCAAACAAACCCGCACTGCACATGTGTGTAACTCACACGATGTAATGAGCCTAGGGAAGGAAAAATATTCAGAAAAGGATAGAGATCAAAGGGTTAATACTGACTTGGCTCTGCAGGGCAGATCTGGTTACAGTCCAATTGTTGCACTCAGCATTTTATACTAGATAGATGTTGAGAACACTGCCTTGGATGGAGATACTTTGTTGAGGTATTTTGCATTTCCTAATGACTGAATAGCAAAGTAAACTTCCAGAAATGAAAAGATTATACATTAACCACCTTCTGTGGGCTAATCCTTCCAAGTGTCAGGTGGCTATTGGGTACTATCAATCATGCTAAGCAGCACAGCGGAGGTGAACCCGCTTGAAGTGTGGAGGAGGATGTGAAGGGCAAACAAATGTTGAAGTCCTCCTGTTCACCAATTCACACTCAACCGAGCAATAAATACAACATGCTCTCAAAACGAACAGTGGAAGATGGTGAGACCCTCACAAATGCAGGTTCACCATCTCTACCATCTTCATGTTGACCTTAAACTTACTTCCTTGTCCGCCTAGCATAAAGGCCGACAGTAGAAAGGTGATAAAGGCCTGTTCGTCAAAGCAAAGAAACCTTACTAGAGGAGTGACTTCATTTCCGAGGAGTACTTTGCATAGTGGGATAACCCCTCCCCCCAGGGTGGCTGTAGTTCCCCATTTGCCTTACCTCTTCATTAAGAATAGCCTGGCACTGAGAGTAGTTTCCCTTCATGGCCCAGGTCCCATTCGAGAGGCATTCTCTGTACACGTTATCTGCATGGATAAAAGACGCGGGTTTATAACTTACTATTTGCCCAGATGGAGCCACGTGCAAGTGCCATGGCATCCCAGCTTTGACTGCAACGTCCAGATCTATCATCCAAAACTGCTGCAAAATCCATGCTGTCACCGGTCATTTCATCATTTAGATAGTTGATAAACACATGTTGTGTTTAAGAAAGCACTGAAAGACTGAGTGGCATGATGTGTGTGTGGAACTTGCATGTTTGCTTGTGTCACATGACTTCTGCCTACAATCCCAAGACACACAGGTAGGCTAATTGCTGTTCTAAAATTGCCCATAGTGTGTTTGCATATGTTCACGACAATCATGCCCGTAACTTTCACTGAGGACACTGAGGTCAAGTCCACAGAATTTTTTCTGCAATGACGATAACCATGACCCATCACAGGGCACACCTAGGATGGGTTAACACTTTTGACGTTGATTTCTTTAAAAATCCAGGCTACAGCCCTGACTACAATGGAGTGGTATCTCAGCCTTATGCACTATGCTATCAAGGGATACGCTCAAAACAGTCAGATAAGTGGTGACAAGGTGGATGGAAGGAAACATTTAATATTACCAACATTTTTGAGTATAACCTTATATTACCTTATTCCAAAAAGCCTCACAAAAATCCATTACAACATAACAAAATAACTAAGACAAAATACAAATAAGAAGACAGAATACATTTCCTGTTGAAATAGGACATTTTCACACTTTCTTTGTGCAATTTTGTTTAATTGTTTGTGAGAATGAATGAGGGTGTAGCAGAAATTTCGAATTGCAGATTAAGAATCAGGCTGTGTGGATGATAAATACATGTCACAAACTAACACAGGAAATTAAGATATTGACATAATGTTGTCCAATATTGACATAATGCTATCCAATCATTTGCAAGTATAGACAGGTCACGGATTCCCACCTGGAATGATGCATCATGTGAGCATGGACATCCCTGGAAAGAAAATACAGCACAAGCACTCATCCCTACATCTACTGTTGAAAAGTTAGTGTATAAGAATATTTGCTTCACTGCATCAAATGCAGTTTTGGATGCTTAAGTTTTGAGGGTTTCAATCCACACCTCTGCTCCCTGTGAGTGAGTGTGTGTGTGTGTGTGTGTGTGTGTGCTTTATTGTCCCCACAACGTCATTTTGGCCTTGTGGGAACCATTTTTCTGGTCCATCTCAGTTTTATTCAACTTCCAATAACTACATACTTGCATGTATATAAGAGCAGAGAAAAAGTGGGGTGCTATGATCTGAACTGAGCCAACACGCATTAAAAGCAAACAAAAACACATTTTTTTCAACAAAATACTCATTCAGTTGGTTAGCAAAGTCCTAATAATCGCCTAGAATCTATACGAAACATACTCAGCCTAATTTGCAACTAAAACTTTAAGATTATAAAACTTCTTTATTAGCATGTCCATTTTGTGGCCTCTGTACAGGTTTGCAGGGAGTCTGGAGCCTATCCTGGATGCCATGGATGGGGTGAAGCACAGGCTATAGCCAAAATACAAGAAACATGCACATTTTCTACTTTTGTGAATATTTTAGTATATAGTGGCTACAGCAGCAAATCCTACAATCCCATGATGAAAAGCCTGAAACCTTTCTTTTCTATTAGCAGCATGCTAATTTAAATATGTGCTCTGTTATATTCTAGATGAGGACAACCGAATTTGCCCATGTCTACACACATATTCCTGAGGCAATTCAGTGCATTGATATATTTCCTTGCAGCCACTTGGGTACCAAATCCAGTGATAATACATGGAATCAAGAGGCACAATCCCTTTGGTTTCAGGAACATCCCCCTTCTTGCACCACGGAGCATGACTGCTTCCATTTCCTCATGACATACAGGATCCAATTCACACCGTAGTACTCCAGGAGGCTTCTCTCCTAGGAGGTGCAAAGTGAGACTTTCCAAGGCGCGGGGTCTCGACCAGTGGGGGTGGGGTGGTTTCCCTCACACACGCGTGTTCATAGGACAGCTGTCAGTCAGACACCAGAGCAGTAATGACCTGCTGCCCAGCTCTTCAGGATGCCTCACCGCTGAAGTAAGGCCTGACCCGTAGTCACTCAGCTATCCGGATTGTCCTGGCATCGTTCTACGAAGGTGGCCATTACGTAGGCACTGCCATGGTGTAGTATTACTTATACAAAAAAAAGAATAACACCTCAGAATCATGTCAGGGTACTGGGGTGGCCTCCTGGCAGAGGGGGGCAGAGGTGCCCCATTCCATGCATGTGAGGCGGGTGGATCTCGGCTCCCCCCGACCTTGAACAAGACTCTCCGTCCCATGAATGTCATCCTCTGTCTCTGGTTCCAAGTCCTTCCCCCTCTCCTTGGCCCATATTGATTTCATACCCATTACTACAATAAACAAGTCCCTGCCGCGGACCAGGTGGGGTCAGCGGCAATAAACAAGTCCGAAAAAAGAAAGCGGGGAAAGCCTGGCGATGCTGACGGCCAAGCGTGGCTCTGCCTGAGCACTGTGAGCAGAAACATCCAGCCTGCCGGTGCAGGGGCCAAAAAAAGCAGCCGGATATCAAGGTATATAATTCTATTCCCATAAATCACTGCAAATTCCAAGCAATCACTTTTATAGACAAATCCGCGGAATTTTGGGGCGTTTAAAAAGACAGCTGCAGTGCTTTCAACTCCACTAGGATGATTTATTACCCTTATGTCTTGCAGTTTGCTGACAGGAGATTAATAGTTTATATGCTAAATGTTTTGTTAAGTGAGAAGTGTACTGTTATGTAGTGTTAACCAGAATGTGCTTCTGAACTTTGAAATTTTTATTAAGTTTGATATTATTTTGTTGGCTACATCTGCCCAAAGTACTTAAAATTTTATATATCTATAGAGCTAGACAGTAACTTGAGTAATGTGGTTGAATTACCCAATAAAGTATACAACAGCCGATCACAAATGAGGATTTGAATGGGCAACAAATAGGTTACAGGTCCTTAAAAGTTACACCACCAAGTGTTTTGTGATGTTTCGCTTTCCTGACCTCAGATGCTTCCAGACACCATTATCCTTTCCGGTTTTCTAAAGACTGCTAGAATTTTAAAAGGCATTGTTAATACAGATGGTCATGACTGCTGAGCTTCCAGTCTGGCTATATTACTGTCATTTACTCAGAAAGCACATGCCAGCCAATTCTGCACACTTGACTGTCAGCAACTGAAGTGTTACACACAGCTGTGGCATTTGGGGTCAGCTAAATGCCGGGATGGGGGATGCTCCAAATATTCAGAGGGGAAGGAGATCTAGCAGACCCACTGCAGCCATGCTGCCTGTGTGTACGTGGTGGGGAGGGGGGGGCATTCTGACACATAGGTTTCCATTAGGGAAAAGAAGAACGTTAATGGGGTGATATTACCGTGAAAACGGCGTGTGGTTTTCCCAGGTCAGGCGGCAGCTTTCGAGGTTGTAAAACCCCCGACGTGAGACGTGTGTGGTTTATTCCAAGAGTCCCTCTTAGTGACTTAGCAACTGGTCACATGCCCCCCCCAGAGAATATCGGCCACTGTGCACCTAACCTGGACATGACAACGGGCAGCTGATTTTGGTGTCTTAGGCCAAGGATGCCAGTTAGTCAGTGGCTAATGCCAATATGACGCCACTATGATAACAATGAGAGCAGCAACAGAGCGGAAACAGAGCGAGGTGGGACAGAGAATAAAAATTTAAAAATCATTAGCTCAGATTATATAAAAAATATTTTGCAATGTACTTTCATTCCAAATCAGTCTCCCATCAACTGTAATCCTTTGCATTTGTACGACAATTTTACTTACTTTAAATTGGATTTGAAGTTCAGTGCTCATAATATCCAGGCTTCTAATATAAGACATGCAGGAATTCACATCATCCACATGGTTTTTGAATGAGCGCAAAGACTGGAATACCATTGTAACTCTTGCTAAATTGAACCTGCATGAACATGGAATTTTGCACGGCTATTCCTGGCATATCCAAGCATTTATGACTAGGAACACTGGCAAGATTACAAAATATCTCATCCTCTCTTCCCATCTGTGTCCCTTTCCAACCCCTGTCTCTTGCTTTTTTTAATTGATTTATAAGAATATGAATCACATACATGAAACCCCATGGATGAACTTGGTATGCAGCGACAATTCCACTGTGAAGATGGCCGCAATTAATAATATCTGAGTGACTGATTCATCCTCTGCCCAGTGTAACTGGCCCCCTGAGAGAGGGGCTGGACTCACAAAGATCCTGCAGCGATTGGGTCACGTCACAGTAAAGCAAACTCCCATTGAAGTCACTGAGTTCCAGAATCTGAATGACCATCAAGACAATGTTTTTCAGATGTGTTGGACCGTTCAAAGCACTGAGGTCACGGTTCAGAGAAATTTGGTTATTCTGGAAGAAAGCTAATATCAAACAGAAAGAATTATACTGTACACTTATATTGTTTACATAAAATACAGAAAAATAACATTTTTAAATATTTTAAATTAGAAATTCAATCAATCTCTTCTCATGCAATATACTTCTATCATATATGAACTTTTTTGGCATGTGGAATAAGACCAAGCTATATAGACATTAAGTTCACATCATAATTATCCTGTGATTATTGTCAGTACCTTAAGAAATGTCACGTGTAGTATGGAGCAGGATGGAAGACAAAGGAACAGGAGCAAGCACAAACAAAGGGGTTTTATTAAATAAATGAAACCAGGGCAAGAAAACAAAGAGTCACAAGGGATCAAAACTAAGACAGGGAATGGGTTTGGGCAAAGGAACAGCAGGGAGCAACATCAATGACTGAACCGGGGAAGACCCTGGAGAGCATTTACATACTGGGTTAACAAGGGAATAAACAAGAGGCAGCCGGAGTGAGTTAATAAGGGGGCAGTAGCGAGAGGAGAGACAAACACAGAATAGGTGCGGCTCATTACAGCCAAGCTAAGGAGAAACAGGGGGGGCAGGTTAGCAGGTGTGCATGGATATATTATGTTTCCCTCCCTACAGCTATAGGTCACAAAAATTGTCCAGCAGTTTTTCAGCACCTATACATCCCTGCATCTGAAAGGAAGGTAAAGCTTTCATGACCTGACCTGCGGCCCTCCTCTGTTGAGAAGAGATAGGGGCCTGGATTTCTTATAACCCACACTGTTTAAAAAAGGAGGCCGTTGAGCAGAAGTGCATCACACATATAGGTCAAGAATGTCATTTGGTCTCCGTATTGCAAGAAGCACTTAAAAACTTTACAAGGTAATACAAAACCCAATGCCATTTATTATGTATGTTATACATATCAATGAATATTAAAATATTTTCTTTTGACTTAGCAGCTTTATATTTATGTGTAGATCTTAGGTATTCACCTGTACTGTTTGGTGACTTGAGCAATTGGTGTCAAGGCTTTAAATCATATCTCCCAAATGATTTATTGTCATAAATTAAGAAGAAGATACCAACTACTGTAGCTGTGTATAAAAATACAGTTAATATGACATAGTGTTGCCTGTTTGACATGTCAAATTATCTCACAGATTAAAATGAATCATAAAACTGCATCAGTACACAACCCACAAAAATAAATAAATAAAATTGCACCTCTGGCACTAATTACTGCATCCTGCAGTTATAGATCATGTCGTGTATAATTCAGTGAGCTACTACTCCCCAGGTCCTAGGGCTATGGGTTAGAATCCAGCTCCAGTTCTGTGGCTGTGGGTGTTTCGTGTGTGAGCTGTTTCCAGAATCCTTGGTGTCTCCTGCCATAGTCCACAGACTGCTGATGCTGTGTTTGCCATCTGCCTCTATTAGTGTCCAGTAGAGGAAGTACCCTAACTTATTCCAATTCCATTCTATCCTCTCTGTAAAATCATATTTAACTGTAACTGATTAAGCAGATTAAGCAGGTACAATTGGACATTGTGCTTTCTAAAAGAAGTAGTTCTGCTTTTTCATACATTACGTTTCTATTTAAAATGTATTCTTTAATTTAAAATATATGATATTCTTAACAGAGCAGGAGATTTCTGGGAACTATGTGAATATCCTGACAGTACTGACCCAACTAAATAAAGGTGGGAAGGATATTTTAAAATCCCTTGCTTGAATACGATGCTATGACAGCAATGTACTGAATGTGGCCTCGTGGGTAAAATTAAACTTGGACATGCTTTTGTCAACCACTGGCATTACACACGGGCATTTTTACCGTTGAGCCTTACAGTGAGTTGCTAATCCTTCTTCTAAAACGTTAGGTACTAATGTCAGTAGAAACATCTCCTTAAGTGGCAGACATGAGATTGTACACTTCTTATCTAATGCTGCACCAGTACAAAGAACCTTTATTACCTTTGCATCAACACAAAATACATCTGCATGTTTCACACACAACTGTAGGCCATGTTTTGCATTTGCAATAAACCTTGTGTAAAAAATAAATGCTGCCATTTGATATAAGTGTATTGGTAATGTAGTCTTTTAAGTGTCTGATACAGTAACAGTAAGCTTTTTTGTAAGATATTTTAAGAATTTGATACACCAAAACTGCATCAGCTATCCAGAATGAAGAAAAAAGAAGCGTGCGCGCACATGCACACACACACACACACACACACACAAAGGTTTGTAATTATATCTTTGTGGGGACTCCCCATACATTTCTATGGGGAAATCTCTAATCCCAAGATGACGACCTTAACCCCTACCCAGCCCTCAACTTAACCATAAGTAACCAAACGAAACAGGAAAAATAGGAGACTTTCAGCATTTTTTGTTTTTTGATTACATTCACAGATCTTTGTGGGGAGCTGAAAAATAGCAGGTTTTTAATCACATTGTGGGGGGCATTTGGTTCCTAATCTACACACACACACACACACGCACACACACACACACACACACACACACACACACACTCGGACATTGTGTAATGTATTTATGTTTATATTCCTGCTTATATATTTGTGTATCTTTGTGGGGACTGTCCATTCATGTGCTATGTTAAGTACAACTGAAATGTGTGTATGCTTGCTCTTCTTAATTCTTTTGAGAAATATAAGTACATTAATCCATTTTCATCTTGGTTTTCTACTAGTGAGGGTCACAGTGAGAACCATTATATATACAGTATATAGTTTGAGTCACTTACTGTTGCATTAGCACTTAGAATGTCAGTTTACTTGATTTTTGTGTTTGTTTTAAGTGAACGACTCTTGTGATTTGTACCGTTGTAGTGATACAAAATATAAGCACTGAAAATTACATTTGCACATTGTGCTTTCTGGTTGGAGGGCTTTAAAAGCCTCTTGTAGTACGAGTATTAATGCTATTAGCTCTCTGAGAAATAAACACACATGCACACAGATGCTAACAACAGCTAATTCAGCAGAATAGCTATTTCAGATTCAATAAGGGAGAAAGATGCACAGCTCTCTAAATTCCAGTGACATCGGCTAGTTCCCTTCAAATAGCCTCCCAGATCAATTTTCCCTGCAGAGGTTGCCTGGATCGCTCATTTGTTCAGTGAGTCAGAATGGAGGATGCTCCCCAGGTACTCAGATCACAACTTATTCCTTTAGCAAGACCAACATGCCCTGCTGTTGTCATCTGAGATGCATAATGGAACTGTCATGTTAGCGATGTCTCTATAGTGTGGTGCTGTGGGTGTTTATTTCTGGTAGAAAAACTACCACACTGGACTGTACAGAACTATTCTTTAATTCAGTGATCTGGCTGAGTTGACAAAGATTATTCTGATAAAAATGCAACATCAGCTTCAGGGACGATATAGTGCCAAACAGTTGCTTCGGCTGCAAATAACTGGTGACCAGAATGAGATGGATGTAGTTAAATCACTAATTTGGAGTTGTTTCTCTCATATCTCAATGTTTTATCGTATTCTTTCTATAGCTATGTGGTTCAGGGAGCTTTGTTAATGCTTTACGTTCAACGACCTACAGGCAGGCTTGGTTACTTACTAGTGGTGTTGTATCTGACGCCGTAGAAGAACTCTGGACAGGGTCGTGACACCATCTCTCCAGCGCTGCTCTTGGGCCAGCAGGTGCCTATTCCATCTATTGATGTGTTGCAGAACAATCCTGTGCACAGTACGGGGGACAATAAATTGTAATTATACCATGGTAATATTTGAATGAGGTGCTGTTGCCCAAAACATGGTCCATTTGTGTAAAACATGGGAATTGTTGTCCTTCAGTAAGTGTTGGAGGGGAAAGCGCCGTAGCTTTGACCCCTTCCATACCTCCCTACGTGTAGAGGAAGCGCAATAGCTTACCACTCTACACCTGCACTTCTGGACTCAGGAATAATGAGACAACACGCTTCTATCTTTTACTTGCGCAAGGGTGCCCACTCACTTAGATGCAACAGACAGTATCTGCGCCTCAGTACAGTGTCACACGGGGCAGTCCCTTGGCTTCTTTATTTATAGAAAAAGGAAAGAGGGGTGTGGGGTGTGGTCATAATGGGGTGTAGCCTTAAGCGTCATCGCTTCTAGCAACGGGGTTAACGTGAAACCTTACATTCCACAAGGTGGGCCCCCCTTGCTGCGAGGACTGATTCTGGCCTCATTGCCCATGGGGTTGTTAATCTTGTTTTACAATGGGTGCAAGACAGAACAGAGTGTCTCATGCTGACTTGCTCTGCCCTTGGGAAAGTGATAGTAAATGCTTTATACGTATACACAAGTAATATGATAAGTCACACAGAATTTCACTCTAACAGTAAGTATAAGCTTCAATGCTTTTCCACACTGGGCAATCACCTATGCAGGTAACTCATGTTCTGCCAAGTCAGCAATTACTTGATTTGCGCACATAAACCATAAATATACCAAATATTGCAAAGCACCGATAACCGAGGTGGCTGGCATGACACAAAATTTCTATGGACATCTGGAAAGGAAACACAAAGGGGGTTTCTCATTATGTGTAATTGACCGTACTTGTGTTTGTGTACCTATTTTACATCTTCCAGTGCTGAAGACCACTCCCAATGCTCAAGAATAGAAGTACAGAGGAGTAAAGTTCCTGGATGTCATTCTTGCCCTGCCCCAAATATCAAAGATACATCGGTTGCATCATCACCAAACTAACAATCCCATGATTCATTGCTTTTCAAGTTCGTCCCGCGCAACGTCACAAATAATAATAATAATAACAGTAATAAATGCATAGGGATATACATCTGCAATGTGGTTTTTGCACTACAAGCTAACATGTGTACTACAGTAATCAACACAGTTTGTTCAGAGGTGCACTGACCAAGTGTCCAGACAAAATTTGTGTTGTATAGTAATCTAATATTCTTGAATAATTTTAATTATTGGCTTGTCTTCAGGAATAATTAAACATATAAAAAAAGCTGTAATAGTGCATATTTAGAAGGCGAGTCATATAGTCTAAATAATGGAAGATTACAAGCCTGACAAGTTATCTTATTAAAGAGATATTAGGCAGAATGCTTTAATATTATTTAAAGACCAAATTAATGTGAATTATTATTCATTACATATACTTTGACATAGCCCCACATTAAGTAAAATCTATTTTTTTTAATTGGGATGCATTTGGATTTCCAAGAGTAAATTATATTTTTTTCCCCAGTAGGTATGAATGGTCTTCATTTTCTCCCACTTCTCCATTTGGACATAAGTTTGTGGGTTAGTGTTAATCCTCTCTGTTGACTGACTAGCAGACTGCATTACCGTTCCGAAAACAGACACCTTTCAAAAGATTCATTTAAAGGCACCGATGGTACAAGCAAATTGCAAAGGTGAAATCAGAATGCTTTAAACTGCTTTCTGTATTGACAAAACCATTTGCAATTTGTCTGATTCAAATTCCCTTATTTAATTAGCATATGTAACAACAATTTTCTCAAAGCTCCAGAGTGCTCACTGAAGGTGTTGTGGACAAGGACATCGACGCGGAGGGTCAGCTAGGTGTGATAAACAGTCAGGTGATTAGGCCGATTTGGTGCCAGATGGTAAGGGACTAATGATTGTGTGAGAGAGACAATGGAGAGTCACAGCCAGCTATAGGTTCATGTTTTAATGTTTTGATTTTTACTACCACTCTGTGGGAGACACTGCCTCTAGTCTCCCCTACCTTGGCGATTGCACATTTTATTTCCCTTACTCCTACTGGCGTGTGCTGTCTGGAGACCCCAAAGATATCCTGCCTGCCTTTCTGCCTGCGAAGCCTCCACTACCTGTGACGTCCTTCCGGCTTGCTCGCCCTTCTCCCCGTGGCGCATTCTCTGTATGTCCCGCTGCCGTACTACTGTTCGCCTTGCCATGTGAAGCACTTGCCTGTCATCACCTCCCTGTCCTCTGCTTTGTGAATCAAATGTTAAGATTGGGACATAATTACGATGTTAAGAATTGGGATTTTGCCCTCTTGATTAACTGGCTTCCATTGCCAGCCCCTGGAGAATGGGCTCCCCCTTTGAGTCTGGTTCCTCCTAAGGTCTCTTCCTTCTAGAGAGCTTTTCCTTGCCACTGTCACCTCTGGCTTGCTCACTGGGGTCTTTGGGCGGGGATGCTGTAAAGCCCTTTGTGATGATGTAATGTGAAAACGTGCCATACAAATTAAATTGGATTGAATTTTGGTGGCTGACAAGGCTTTCAATCAATAAGCTATTTTTTAAATGACACTGAAGGAATCTTTCTGATCATAATATGTCCCTGGTAAACACAAATTTCTGTATATAATCAGTACAGATACAGAATGCTGATTAAATTTTCAGCCCCATTTTAAAACACTCACCTGTTATATTGCTTGTTGTTTGATTCCATGAAGCCAAAGAATGCACTAAAAGAAAAAAGGAAAAGCAATCAAGAGCCTAAAATCTAAATTATAGATAAATAAAATAAAACCAGACAATAAAATATAACTCAGACACAACATAACAATTTAAACTGAAAACGATCACCCAATAACATAATAGCTGACGTCACTTATTTTGCAAAATGTATATTTTAAACCACAAATGTTCTGGTTCTGTTGCTGAAATTCATCAGCGGACCATCAAGTACATCAAGTAACCATGACCTTCACCAGGCTGAAGTGGCCAGAAAGAGCTGGATGGATGCACATACACAATACAAATAGGCTATATAGGCTAGTTTAGTATCCTGACTTAGAGTGCAGTGACAACTTATTTAACAGTTAATATCTGAAAAACTCTAAGGGTCGACCAGCAGGAGCAGAATTACTTGCTTTGTTCCAGGGACCCTAAGGAGGGTGGAGTTCACATACCATTCCCCTGTTACACTCTGCTGTACCCTGGTTGGGTCACTGCCGCCTGCACATTCTGAGTTAGCCCCTTTGTATAAAGGACATCAGTAACATAAAGTACTTTTTACAGTAGGACCGTTTCAGAGTACAGGTCACAAAAACAGGAGTAAAGGTGAGGGCAAGATGCCCGAATGGCATTAATTTTCCAGCATCTATGGCTGTTCCGAGCATCAGCTGTGCTCTTCCAGCATTCGGCTGACCTGCTACATCTGTAACCATAGCAGATCCCAGAACAAACGATAACGAGCTGTTATTTAGGAACAGAAAAATGCAAACAAGCTAAACTCTCACTGGGTGTACAGAGATCGCCCCACAAGGGCAATGAACTGTGCTGGAGCCCCCGCCTCCTGACCGATATAGAGACCCACTCTCCCCCAGCCTAAGATGGCGTCATACAATCCTACAACGGAAAGACATGAAAACAGGCACTTTCATTTCTCGCTGCATGTTGAAAACGCACGAGACTAATTTGCTGATCTCATTATTATTTTAAATTATTTATTTTTAAAAGGTTTTTAAAAATGCACATTTTAAATGCTTACTGTAAATTTTGTTTTGCAGTTCTCCGGCAAGTAGGAAAATCTTGACTGATTTTGAAAATACAACGGTACTAAACAAATGTCTTGTCGCATCCAGCGAAATTCACAGTACATATTTAGTATAAAAACATTGTTTTTTTAATGTTGTGTGTGTGTGTTTATTTAGTTTCAGTGATGTATGTATAACCCCAATGTTACAACAGGGATCAATAAACAAACTTGCAGGAAAGCGGCATTTGTCACCATAAGGATACCAGACAAATTATGTCTGGTTTGCAGTTCCGCTTGATAACATTGATATGAGCTGCATAAAAGAAGGTGTTAATTGCAACTTAGACTCTACCCTCCTAAATCCATGTGCTGATGTATTAAGTGTATTGTACATCTACAGATGGCCACAGCTACCAAATATAACTACATAACAGGAAGAAAACTCTGGCAAGGGTGCATGGTAGACTGGGAGCAGCTCAATGAAGGTAATGCCTTTGTCAGTCTTCTTCCCGACTCTCACGTCTTCATGCAGTGCTCGACAGTGAATACGTTATCCTTGTCCTCTGAGACCCGAAACAGTAAACACATAAACAAACCACAAACACTATGCCATTTCTGGCTTAATACCGGGAAATATTTTGATCAGAGGCTAAGCATTAGTCACAATTAATTGACTTCAGACCAGGGAGAGTATTTTTTCTTATAAAGTCAAAACAAGTAGATGTGCTTGCATGGACAGTGGTTATTCCCGTTGTGTTTTCTGCTTACCATTTGTGCTAAGGAAAAGTGCCGATTTGTCCATTTGCCTATTGCATGCTGTGAAGCTGATGGCAGGTATTCAGTTCAGCACTTATCGAATGGTTAATGCATGTGCTTCATGGACCAAATGCTACAAATTATCTTAAACCAACACGTAAATGTAAATGTATTATCCTAGAGCTTTAATTTCCCTTATCCCGTTGCTTCTGAAGAGAGCAATGTACCGTAAAAATAATTTCACTGCAAAATTGCGCACAGGAAATCTGTGCGCAATTCAGTAATAGCACTAGGTATGACTGTGTTAGACTGGCATCCCATCAAGGTTGTTACCTGCCTTCACATGTTCCAGGCATATGAGACTGGGCACTGAAAAAGCAGTTATGGAAAATGGTTAGGTGGATGGATGGATGGATAGTCGATATGGTGGCGAAAATAAAATGCATATAAATACTGTATACACAATGGTTGCACAAACTTAGCAGAGGCTAACAAAAGTAAAAGGCAGTCCTTGACAGATAAATTAGCTGCATAGTGTTGAAATTTGTAGTTTAGCAGACTGCCTTTGGAACTTTATAGTTAGTGTGTGGCACCTGGGTCATGCATTTCTCAAACAGTCTGACAATAAAATGAGCTGCTATTTTGTCTTTTTTTTAAACCACGAACATAAGCAGCCACAGCAAAGAAGTAGATGTAGAAATCCATGGGTGATCTGGATTCACCAGAACATCCCTCATCAGGTGATGTTATGTGCTGCAACTGACTTGGGATTGATCATTTTTTCTTAAAAGAGAAGCTACTGCAACTAAAAAACAGTTTGCAACTGGAAGGTGCTGGATAGGGTGTGTCGGTCTTTCTAGAGAGAGAAACTTGTAGGAAAAGGCTTTTTGTATGAGTTTCTCCAGGGGAACAGTGAAGCAGCCAGGATTTTATCTGAGAATGTGAAGGAAAATGGCTTCAACATATCAAATTAAACTGAAACTGACAGCGAATAAGCAGGTGGTTTTGGAATCCAAACCCCAACTGCCACCCCTACTGAATAGAGATTATGAAAAAAATTTAAATCACAGGGCTGAGTTTATGTGCACAGCGTGTAAAACTGGAAAAAAGTAAAGACAAATATTACAGCTTGTCAGCTTCTCCATGTGTAACAAACCCCATTGCTCTTATTAATCTGTAAAATACATTCCATTCTAGAAGGAACACAATGTTGCTCCAGTTTACCTTTTAAAAGGACACAACAGAGCATAAAAACAACACATTATAAGGATACTAGAACCGGTGGCTGCTAGTGCAATGACTGGAGGAGAGGGGAGAAGGATATTTGTTCAGTTCAGTGTTAATGTACATTAAGAAACAGGAAATAAAGTTCCTCATTAGAACACCAATAATAGTAGAAGGATCTTTCAGCAGGGCCAACAATCTGATAAAGCAACCCTTCCTCTGGTATTGCTAAAGTTGATGAGCCAGTTTTTCATGTAATCATAGATCCATAGGCCATGGAATCAAATTCATGACAAAAAATTGTCTAGGTTTGCTGAGTTGCAAAATCTTGCTAGTATCACAGTAATTTCAAATATCAACCAACCACCCAACCAACCAACCAAACAATAAACCGACTGATTGATTAAATCAACCAGTCATTTTTCCATCCATCTCACAGCTACTTATTCAGTGTAGGGTTACAGGTAGCCTTGATCCTATCCTTGGCAGCACAGGGAGGCAATGAGGCAGCACACCAAATAAGATGGCCATTCAAACTACTCACAAAGAGCATAAACCAGTCAAGCTCATGAAGCAGTCGGCACCTATTGTTTGTACTTGCCACAGTCTGCTGGGAAAGAGGACAGAGTATTTACTGAACAAGCTGAAAAGCTGTGAGGCACTGGAAGTAATAGGCCTGATCCATATGAACATTGTTTCATGTATGTGTAGGTACATAGACTTGAAGGCATTGAATGGTTACTTGTACATTTAAGAATTCGGTCCATATTTTGATATTCTGTTGGTCAATTAAACTCTGTCCAAACCAGAGGATGCAGATATGTAGTAGCCTAAAAAAAACTGATGTATTAGATAATAAGCAGGTTTTATAGTAAAGTATAGTGCCCACATTTTGATATATTGTGGGAACAAATTAACAAAATGTGACCATGATTTTGCTAAAACAAGGGAACAAATTAGTAAAGCATGCCCAAGATTTAACTAAAAAGAGAGAACTGTCATGCCCTGCTCGTCTGATCTTCTCATGTGCCACGCCCCCTCGCTACCTCGTGTGGAATCCCTGTGTTACCAGCTGTTTCTCATTGTTGTGAATTAGTCCTGTGTATTTAAGTTCATGTTCAAGTATGTTTCTCCAGTCCGGTCATTGATGGCGTGGTATGTTCCAGTGTGTTTTCTTCAATTAAACACCTTGTTCACCAAATTTTGTGATTCCTGCTCCTGTGGTTCCTGTCCCGGCAGTACCTGCTGCAGCCCCCGTGGTTCCTGTCCCGAATGTTCCTGCTCCAGCCTCCGTGGTTCCTGTCCCAGCAGTTTCTGCTCTGCCCTCTGGTCTCTGCCCTCGTTCCTCTGACTCCCCTGAGGAGGTTCCTAATCCCCTGGACCCTGCTCCTGTCCCAGTACCCAGTAGGGGAAGATGCTGGTGCTATCGTTCGGCAACCAGAGGGTTGCAGGTTCAAGCCCTGGTTCCTCTTGACCCCATCAAAATGTCCTTGAGCAAGACACTGAACCCCAAATTGCTCCCGGTGTGCGGGTTGGCACCTTGCATGGCAGCCTCCCCCACTGGTGTATGAATGTGAGTGTGAATGGGTGAATGTGAGGCATGCATTGTAAAGTGCTTTGAGTACTCATAGGAATAGAAAAGCACTATATAAATGCAGTCCATTTACCCATGGCCCCAACCCCTGTCCACCATTGGACCACCACTCCTCCCCCCTTGGAGATGGAGTAGGAGCTTGAGTGGGATTTCCCTGATGACTGCCCCAATGAACCACTCTAGTGGGTCACCTTGACCACCACCCCAGCATGGCAGATCCTGGCCAGGTCCCTGTCTCTCAGTGTCCAGCAGAGGGAGAGGAAACCTGTGCCGGGTCCCATCTGCCCTGCCCCCTGGCCCGCTGTTGGTTCCCCTTGCTTTGGCTCTGCATTCCGTCCGCCTGGCTCCCTGTTTCCCCCCACCCTCTGCTTCCTTGCTCCCTGTCCTTCTGTTCCACCTTTCATATTTAAAGTTCGCGTTCGAGTATGTTTCCCTGGTCATTGAAGTTGTGATGTGTTCAATTAAACCCCTTGTTCACCCATTTCGTGACTCCTGTTCCCATTTCCCTGTTCTGTGCTGCTTATACATAACAGGAACAAATGAATAAGACGTGACAATGATACCTAACTAAATAAATAGAACGAGAGAATAATTTAGTGAAACGCGGGAATTAATTAGTGAAACGTGGCTAGGATATATATAGTTTTTATCATTATGTCATGAGTGAAGCTCTGCAGCAGGGAGATGGAAATTAATTATTCTAAGGTAAGCCCAAGTTGTCAGCAAAGCTGCATAGTCAGCACTGTAGCTTGACTGATGGAGATGGATTAATCTACAAGCTGATAGCAGACGTAGCTGTGGTGGCCACTGACTCCTGAACCCTGTTATGCCAGGAACAATTAGCTTGTAATATGTCCCGCACCCAATGCTGACAGTTAGTAATTAAGAAGGCCGATATTTACCATCCCCGCTGCTTTTCATTACCTGCTATCAATATTCAGCATTTCTTTTTCTCCTGTACATTTATGGTGGAAGGTCATAGTTTCCTTTGGCAGAATTCCTCCAGGAAGGATCAGGATAAAACCTGCCAATTCTCTGCACAATCTGAGCAATTCATTTCCCCAACAAGGAAAATCAGTAGCGGTAATGTGGCATACTGACGACAGGACCCTAAAATTACTTGTGTGTGTCAAATTACGTGACTGATTAGAAAATGACAGAAAAGGAGGTGGATGAGTCCCGTGGGCAGAAATGCAGTAGTCATTCAAATGTCAGAACAGGATTATAAAAATATAAAAGATTATAATAAGTTAATACCTCATTCCATCCTCACTGAAAGGTTTATAACACAACTAAGCCCTCTGTCAGACATAATTGCCAAAATGCGATAACAGTAGGGTCGCTAATGTAACATGTGTGCTCAGTGTTGTGTAATAAAAGTTGATAGCCCTTGTAGCTATTCAGCTGTGTCACAAAAAAGTTCTCCAGTAGAGTGCCATGTGCGACTCACCTGAAATATTTCCTGACAGCAGGAGCAGGGCATCGCAAGCAATGTCTGCTGCCACTCTGGAGATGAAGGTCATCCAGAGGGTAAAAATCTGGAAACCCAGCAGAAAAGTAAAATAGTGAGTTACAACAACTAAAAATGTATACATTTCAATTTTCAACTTAAAGAAATTACCCTTTGGAAAACAGAATGGAAAGAGCGGATCAGCTAATGTCTACAGTGAAAATAGCTGCCATTTGGCCTGGGGAAAACAAGGTTTAATGAAAGAGACAGACCCCTCGGAGGATGGAGAGGTTGTTTCGCTCAATTTGACAATGGAGGGCTGATGATCAAGTGGCATTAGTATGAAGTAGCTAGGCTACAAAACAAGATCATGGGGGAGGTGAAGGAGATGGGCTGGGTTATGGTCCATGCTGTGATGAAGAGTCAGCTGTCTTCTGATGGGAGGTTCTCCTGCTCACCTGCCCTTATTCCCTGTGTAAGAATAACTAACAGAAATTAGCTTTGTTCAGCTCTCCATCACCCAGTCCCACAACTGGTAGCAGCAAAGCACCTGTTCTGGGTTCTTTGTATTTGTACGGAGAGGGGGGGGGGGATATTCCATGAAAGCACCTAAAGAAAGGCAGACTTTCCCGAAAAAGTCAGACTCAAACTATCGCCATCTCTAAACATAGCCTCATGTCGTTCCAAGAACGCATTTCAGCTTTAACTAATCAAGGCTCATTCAAGACAGACTTGCATAGTTTCACTTAGTGCGCACACCCGAGATATTTAAGAAGCCCAAAGGAATGGATGAACGATAGATCGACCAAATGAGTCGAAAAACGTGTAAAACGAGAGCGGTGTTTTTTCCGCCGCAGAATAAACGCTGCTGATGGAGCTGTATGAAAAATACAAAGATGTAATCGCTAAAAAAAAGAAGCAATACTGTGACCATAAATACAGCCAAGGAGTTGCCTTGGCAATGAATTGCAGACAGACTAAATGCGTAAGTTACGTAAAAGTTACAAGCGCATAGTGGCATGTGTGTGTGTATATATAAACAAATGTAAGGTTTATACATACAGTGGCACGGTGGTTTATGCTGCCGCCTTACAATGCGAAAGTTCCTGGTTCGATTCCCCATAGCCAACGGGGAACCTTCTGGATTGAGTTCACGTTTCATTCTCACTGTATAATGTTATTTGATCTCCGTAAAGTACTTGCGATCGCGTCCACGCGAAATGTTCTGCACAAATAACCGTATCTTGTCCTTGGTATTTTACTAATAGACTTTCAAAGTAGACAGTGGCTATACAAAATATAAAATATCTTCCTGCTCATATTATTTTAACAGATTTTTTTCAATTTCAGTCATTGCATTTCATGTTTGACCTTTATTTTACAGTAAAATCCCGTTATAACGGATTTAAAGGGACCTGGCAAAACAGTCCTTTATATCCAAAGTCCGTTATATCCAGAGTTGCTGTATGCCCAGAACACAACTATACGACACAATTTACTCACGCCGCCGCCCCAGCAGACACACTGGTGGTATAGATTATTATATTGTACATGTAGTAATCCAACTTCACCTGACCAGATGCGTGACTATTAATAATCCCGACTACGTATCTGCGCTGGATATCACGGGCATGCACGCGCCTTATAGGTGGAGGTGCATGTCCGTTATAGCCGAAAAAAACTACAGCTAAAAGCGACCCTGGGGACTAAATTGTTTGTCCGTTATAAACGAGTCCACTATAGCGGGATTTTACTGAAATTATTTTATAGGCTTTATTATGTTGCAATCTCAGCTCTGTTCTCCATATTATGGAAGTATCACGCAGAGGATTACTTCAGAAAAGATGGTTTTTATTCTCTGCTTTCTTGTCTTACTTTTACTCACAACACTGACTACAGGGTTCCATTTTTTATATACACATATATACACCTTACAGGTTAAGAAAATAATTCAATCAGATAATATTATGACAGATGAGGACACATAATTCAACAGATTACACGACATTGAGTCATGAGTAGTGAGATCGCGGAATTTCGTCCGAACCGAACGACTTGTTCATTCGCCTAAGTTACCATCGTAGCTCAGCGGGGATTCATTTAAGACACGTTGATGGAATGGAATTCCCACTTAAATGAGCCAGACTTGTCAAAATAAGTCAGACTTTGTCTTAATCCTGCTTCGTGCCCCCCTGACTCTCAAAAGCTGCTCATTCATTTTAAGTGTTTACTCTTCATCCAGTTCTCTCTTGGTCCCCAATTCCCATGTCACATAGTTCTGCTTGGCAGTCGTTCAAAGACACTCTCACAGTCTGTAACCCTTACTAATTGCTGTTCAAAACTACAATTATTATTATTGCAGTAATAAAAACCCATCCTAATCTCAGCTGTGATTCATATTTTCCCCACCAAACAGTAAATGTTATTTACCTTATCCCCAAATGAGCTTCTGTTTCACAGCTAATTTGTTGTTTTTTTTCATGATTCCTTTTGGCATCAGAACATCACATACTCACATGCTAGAAAAATAAATTCCAAAGGCAATTAATAAAGGATGAGAAGGTTTCAAATTTGGGTTTGATTGCACCTCAGGTATTTTTTTGTTCTCAACATGATGTGTTACTTTAAATCAAATTAAATCAAAATAAAAAGCCTTGTGCATCAAAATCTGAACGTGCTGATCATCTGAAACCAGTTTATCTGTATCTTCCTGAACTAAAAATAACAGATACTTTCTGCAACTCTGAACTGTTATTAATATATTATTTATATGACAAGTTATCAATAATTCAAAGTATTCTACTGAAACACATAAACAATCCTTACCTTGAAAGCTCCATACACGTATTCTGTAGAATCTCAGATAGAAATTTTGTAATGTTAAATGTGATTGTTTTAAAAAAAGGAATAAATGATTTCTACTTCAAGGAGTGTCATGTAAGAAATCAAGCTATGATGAGGTATTTTCTGACATTTACCTTAATTTTGTACTGCCTGATTCATACATAAACAGCCTCTTACTTGTTTGGAAGGATTTTTACTCATGCACAGAGTGCTACAAACAGCAAATCTGACACAGTAAATCTTGAATGGGCCCCTCTGTATCTAACTCTTGTGGTCCTTAAAAAAAAGACCCAAGTACCTCAATTCACGGGATGCCAGTTCCTTCTCAAGATGAAAACAATGCATTGTCCCAGAAAGCCTCATTCCATTACAGAACCATTTGCTCAAATGATGTTAAATAAGAAAAACTGAAAACTTGAAATATGAAAACATCCATTCATCTTCCAAACAGTTACTCAGTGTAGGTGGGTCTATCCCAGGAAGCAGAGATCATAAGGCGATGGACATTCTCAGTGGGATACCAGCCTATCACAATGCAGACACTAATACAGTAAGGGCGCCTTTGAGAATAACCACATCCTTCTGGGCTGAAAAGGGGAACCAAAAGCTCAGCACAGGGACAACACAGAAATTCAAACAGAGATTCCTCAAAATACAAGGCTACACTGCTAGATATATGATTTTTCAGTGTAAATATTTGGCTTTCATAAAGTAAACATGCCAGCATTCTAAGCACTAATCCTGTTTTTCTACTTTTTATACCGACCCCATTATTTATAATCGTATAATATAATGAAAACACAAAAATTGCTATTTTAACCCAGACCCCATGGCTGATAATCCAAAGTTCCATTTGACCTGATCACTTTTTTGAGAACATCTGGGAAAAATCCTCAGTTGATCTCCTTGGGAGCAACCAAGCCTGAAGATTATTTTGTCGTAGCTGAAGGAGGAAGGCCACGCTGAGCTTGCATATGCCTGAAAGCCTCACCCGACAGCGTCACAGATGACTAAAACGCTTGAGAGACTGCCGGCACAAAGAATGACAGCTTAATTCCTCGCTGAACCCCAGGAAGCTTTCCATTAGCTGTGAAGTGTGAAGTTGCAAATTCTACTTACAAGACCACAGTGGACATACATGAATTATGTGCGACATGAATTGCTCTGCATTTCTGAGGGAAAACAAACCTACTTTTAATTACACATTTACCACTGGTTTGTTACCGAGTGCAAGTCCCTCAGCCGTATATCTGGGCAGCGCTGGGCACCCTGTCAAGCTAACTGTGATTCATTAAAGTACTTACCAGGCATCTGCAGATGACACTGTTCATTCCTATTTCATGCCTTTTTAATTTGTTTTTAAAACCCTTCAGAGAGAACACAGTAATAAAAATCTTTAGAAGCCAATAAACCTATATTTGTTTATATACTGTATACACACACACACACATACGTGCATATATACGTACATATGTATATGTGTGTATATATTCTAATAAGTACATTATTTTTTTAATCTGTTTTCATGTACGTATAACCCAGAATACACATTTGTAATGAGGCAGAACTGCATTCATTTCTTTACCAGAACAACCCTCTCAGTATCAGACAGAGCTTATTTATGGATGGGTATAGCTGAGTTTGAAATGAACCCTGATATGAAAATTGATAATCTCAGATAAGCTCTTCTAACATGAGTTTATCTGAGATTTGGATATAGATTCTTGTTTGGGGAGATGACTGTGGCCTCGAAATTTAGCCATTTTTCATTGGCAAGGAGTTAAATATTTCTCGGCACATAGAGACAGTGCATGAATTTTAATGTGAATTAGTGGGTTTTTATATGACTGGTGCTAATAAAGTGCTAATTATATAAGATCCATTCATCCGTCCATCCATCCGTCCATCCATCCATCCATACAGCCATCCATCATCCAAATGCTTATCCTAGACTAGGTTGCTAAGGTCACCTATGTGAGGCCATATAGGGTCCAAGGTAAGGGAACACCTTGGACAGGACACCAGTCCATAACAGGGAACTAAAACATACACACTAACACCCACATAATCATTTGAGTATATAAATGTGCAATTTAGGGTAAAAGAGTATCTCTAAATAGGTAATTTAGACACACCAATTAGCTTAACTGTAGGTGATTCATTTAAAACAAATTTCAACATGCATGTAATTTGATCATTAATTTCTGCACTGGGGCACCAGGTCCACTCTCAGAAATAATCTTCTCGTTCTCTGACCTTTCTGCTCAGAAGAATGTCATTCCAACGCCACAATGGGATTCACATGGAAGTGATATTGCTAAGAAATATTTGAAAAGTATGAGTCATTGCATATTAAACTTTTCAAGTGTCTTTTAAGCTAAAAATAGGACATGGACCTGTCTTTGTAGCATCCAATATAAAAGCAACTTATTCAACATTCAGGACTAAAGGGCGGGTATGTGCGGGCAAGAAGGGGCTGGGGGGCGAAAAGTTTTAGTATTAGTTTGCAGTGTTGGTCTAATGGTTAGGGAAGTGTGCCTGTAATTGGAATGTTGTTGGTTTGAATCCCTAACTGCCCCCAACCAGCAAAGTAACCTGAGCAAAATAATGCCCACTGATATGTCACATACAGGTTAAATGCAGAGAACACATATTGTTGTTGCAATGTTTTAATTACTCGATTTTATGGCTTTAAATATACCGAGTGGCCCTTTTAAACCTATGAGCACCTGCCCGACAAAAAGACTCAGCACAGACAAGCTGAAGGGCCTAAAACACAGACGCTGTCTACAGCTTCTTCAAAACTTCTCTTACCATAAAAAAGTATACTTAAAGTTCATTTTATTAAGTATACTTCTTGGGACTAAATTGGCCCACTTTTAGTTTACTAAAGCATATATTTTAAGTGTATTTATTTAAAACTATAAAAGATAGGACAGCGATTTTTGTGGCACAAACGCAGTGTTACTGCATAATGCACTGTCACATGTTTTGTGACATGGTGTGTGACTGCATTATGTAATAACACCACATTATGTGATGAAAATTTGTCATGTTTTATTGAGTTATCACATAATGCAGTGGTATAATTCGTTGTTACAGGATAAGACCTAGAAGCTCAGTTCCAGGCTTCAACATCGCATATGACATAGCATACCACGTGATACCTGGAAAACGATGGAATCCATCCATCCACCCATCCATTTCATATACCTGCTTGTCCTATGGAGTCATGGAGGTCCAGAGCCCAGCATACAGGGAATAATCCAGGATGGGGCTAGAGGCTTGTATTTTTTGTCTTTTTCTTCTTTTAAAATATTTGTTAAGCACTTTGTAAACCTGAGGTTAAAACAGTGATATATAAATAATGACTGATTGACTGAACCCATTGCAGGACAGGCATGCGCGTGCGCACACACACACACACACACACACCTATGGATAATTTAGTAATTTCAGTTCACATCATTGTGTTTTTGGACTGTGGGTTCAAACTGGAGTACTCACAGGGAACTGCACAATGACATGGGGAGAACATGCAGACTCCACACAGAGATTCATACCCTGGTCCCAGAAGTGTGATGCAACAGCACTGACCACTGTGCCACTGCAACACCCCCAGGATGGAACCCTTGCTTTCAAATTTATATTTTTTGCATGGCAATATTTTATTAAATTACAAAAAAGCTGGTTTATGTTTTTAATTTACATAAAAGATGCAGTAAGAATTCAGTTAAGCTGATGTTAAATATTTCTGTTTGATCTGCCCAAATCTTTTTGAAAAACATTTGTTTTGAGTTTGACTTTGATTTCATCATAATAAGATTGCCTGCGAAAAGTATGTTTCACAGAATAAAACTTGCTTTGCAGGAAATCACACCAAAACACGTTCCAACATTACTTTCACTGAATATAAATTTAAACATTACCAGTAACAGATTCCGATTTTGCTTCTAGGCGGCATAAAAGCTCCCCGTTTATGCACAGACTTGAGGGCTGGAACCCACATCTGAGCCATTGACTCCCGCAGTAGAATTTGATGGAACTATTGGATTAATAACAGCAGTATCATATTGAAATATTATTCATGGCTTGGATGCCTCCTGAAATTCTACAAATTAGAAAAAGTTGGCCATCTGAAGTTATTTAAAAGAATCTGAAGCTCATTTCAGGTGAGGATTAATACAACATTCCGTTGGACTGTTTTAGCAACATGTTTAGTAAGTTACTTTGTTGACAATTTCTTGTTTTTTTTCTTGTTTATTTTTGGGCACTGACTATTCACGACATCGTAATATCCCTTTGGATTCTATTAATGTATCATTTGAAATGTATCATTTGAAAGGTAGTTTTGTTACACAACCCATTGTAAACTCAACACAAATTTTAGATCTGGAAACATTAGTGCTCTGTATATTTTGGTAAGTCTATAATTTCTTTATGGAGAACAGTTCACCTTAGCGCAGCCTTTGACACTATTTCTCACAATACTATACTGAATAGATTATCATCCATTGGCATCAGTCGTACTCCCCTTGCTTTGTTCACCTCATATCTCTCTGGCCGCACTCAGTTTATCCAACTCAAATCTCACTCCTTACGTTCATTTCCCGTTTCAGCCGGTGTTCCCCAAGGTTCAGTATTGGGGCCCCTTTTATTCATTATTTACATGCTACCACTCGGCCACATATTTAGAAAATTTAATATCAATTTTCACTGTCATGCAGATGACACCCAACTCTATATCTCCTCCAAACCTAGCTGCTCCTTTCCATCATCTTCCCTCTCAGACTGTCTAATGGAGATTAAATCATGGTTCTCCTCTAACTTTCTCAAACTCAATAGCAATAAAACTGAAGTTCAACTCATTGGTACAAGTTCCACTCTAACTAAATCCCACAGTTTCTCCATCAATATTGATAATTTTGCTGTCCACCCCTCCACCCAGGTTAAGAGTCTGGGCGTCATCCTAGTTAGTTTCATTTCAGTCACACATTAATCATATCTCCCGGTCCGCATACTTCTATCTGCGCAACATAAACCGACTCTGTCCCTTCCTTACTCCTGGCTGCTGCCATCCTTGTTCATAGCCTCGTCACTTCTAGGATTGATTATTGTAACTCTCTTCTCTTTGGTCTCCCTAACAAGTCCCTCCGTAAACTCCAACTCCTTCAGAATGCTGCAGCTCGGGTAGTAACTCGTACCCCCTCCAGGGAACATATCACCCCAGTTCTACAACAGCTTCACTGGTTGCCCATGGAAACTAGAATAGTATTCAAAATTCTAGTTCTCACTTTCAAATGCATTTACAAGCTCACCCCTCCCTATCTATGTGGCCTTCTTCACATCGCCACTTCATCCCAATCTCTCAGATCTTCATCTGCCACCCATTTTATTGTTCCCTCTGCCCGCCTCATCACCATGGGACACAGAACTTTTAGTCGCTCTACTCCCCGACTCTGGAACTCACTTCCGCCGGATATCAGAAATATCAAATGTTCAAGTCAAAACTCAAAACCCATCTGTTTAAGTTGGCTTACTTAACCCAATTGTTGTCTGATTATGTAAATAACTCTTTATAATTATTTGTTTTCATTGTTTGTCTTTTATGGGCTATGTAAGATGACCTTGGGTTTTAGAAAGGCACCCACAAATAAAATGCATTATTATTAACAAAAGCAGCCATTTACATTTGCCATGCATACATGGTAAGTTTTTCTACTACATCGCGTTTAGCATCTCAGGTCAAACCAATTGACACCACTTGCATGCTACATATATTGCTCAGTATAAAGGACACACTTGTACCATTTGTGCTGTGCTTTCAAATGCTTTGATAGGTGACAGTCAAAGGAAAGGACTATAGATTTGCAAGATTGTAAGAATACAACCAGGCGAGGCTTGAGAATTAACAAATAGGCTAGGCATTTGTACAAGGTTACATGCCACGCAAATCCTCCCTTTGTGTCTCCTGGATGCTTTACTGTCTGATTGTCCTCCAGGTTAGCCGAAGAAGCGTGGAGTCAGCTGCATGGAAGCAGTTGTTGGGAAATGTGCACCATAGTCCTAGTGCTCAGCATCTTCCCAGGATCTGCACCCATCACTATCACATAATAAGAACTGACAGACTACAGCGTCTTTGGGTTATTCAAAAGTGCTTCATATTTAAATTTAATGTATTATTATTCTTAAAAGACCAACTGAAGGTCTTATTATTCCATGATCTTGAAAGGATACACCTACCAGCTAATAAATAGCAATTATCCGCTGTGGCATGAAAGTAAGGCTTTACCACATCATCGCGGATACATCTTAAGAGCTTCAGCAAGACTAGACTCTTAAGGCTGGATGCTGGTAAACAGCTTCTTTATTATCAGTGAGACTAGGAAAAATATTTTAAATGGCTGGATTCCAGTGATGAATGGGGAAATAGTGGATTAAGTCTTCCTGGGTAGTATTAAAAATAATAATAAACTATAGGTTTAAGGCCCTCTCCTGGAGCCTACACCTTATCGTGGTGGAGGGTTTTGCGTGTTCCAATGATCTCAGAAGCTAAGTTGCCCAGGGCTTTATGACCCTGGTAGGGTCACCCAAGGCAAACAGGCCCTGGGTGGGGAACCAGACTAAGTGCGGCTCAAAAGACCCCTAATTAAGAGAAAAATACTGGAACCACAGTTTCCCTTGCCCGGACACGGGTCACTGGGCCCCCCCTGGAGCCAGGCCTGGTAGTGGTGCTCAATGGCGAGAACCTGGTGTCCAGGCCTGTACTCATGGGGCCTGGTCAGGTACAGCCCGGACAAGGCATGTGGGTTCCCCCTCCAATGGGCTCACCACCTATAGGAGGGGCCATAGGGGTCGGGTGCGATGTGAGTTGGGCAGTGGCCAAAGGCGGGGACCTTAGTCCGATGCTTGGCTGCAGAAGCTAGATCTAGGGACATGGAATGTCACCTCTCTGATGGGGAAAGAGCCTGAGCTGGTGCACGAGGTTGTGAAGTTCCGGCTAGATATAGTCAGGCTCACCTCAACGCATGGCCTGGGCTCTGGAACCAGTCTCCTTGAGGGGGGTTGGACCCTCTTCCACTCTGGAGTTGCCCGCGGGGAGAGGCGCCGAGCTGGGGTGGGCATGCTTATTGCCCCCTGGCTGGGCACCTGTACATTGGGGTTTACCGCGGTGGATGAGAGGGTAGCCTCCCTTCGGCTTTGGCTGGGGGGACGGGTCCTGACTGTTGTTTGCGCTTATGTGCCAAACGGCAGTTCAGAATACCCACCCTTTTTGGAGTCCTAGGAAGGGGTGTTGGAGAGCGCTCATCCTGGGGACTCTCTTGTTCCGCTGGGGGACCTCATTGCTCACGTGGGCAATGACAGTGAGACCTGGAGGGGCGTGATTGGGAGGAACGCCCCCCCCCCCAGATCTGAACCAGAGCGGTGCTTTGTTATTGGACTTCTGTGCTCATCATGCATTGTCTGTAATGAACACCATGTTCAGGCATGAGGGTGTCCATATTTGCACTTGGCACCAGGACACCCTAGGCCGCAGTTCGATGATGGACTTTGTAGTCGTGTCGTTGGACTGGTGGCCGCATGTCTTGGACACTCGGGTAAAGAGAGGGGTGGAGCTGTCAACTAATCACTACCTGGTGGTGGGTTGGCTCCGCTGGTGAGGAGGAAGTCGGCCAGGCCTGGCAGGCCCAAGCACATAGTGAGACAGCAGGAGTTTTAACTCCTACCTCCGGCAGAACTACTCCCATGTCCTGGGGGAGGCGGGGGACATTGAGTCCGAATGGGCCATGTTCCGTGCCTCCATTTTGGAGGTGGCTCACTGGAGCTGTGGCCGTAAGGTGGTCAGCGCCTGTCGCAGTAGCAATCCCCAAATCCGCTGGTGGACACCGGTGAGGGATGCCGTCAAGCTGAAGAAGTCCTATCGGGCCTTTTTAGCCTGTGGGACTCCAGAGGCAGCTGACAGTTACAGGCGGGCCAAGCGGGATGCGGCTTCAGCGGTCGCCAAAACTCGGATGTGGGAGGACTTTGGAGAGGCCATGGAAAACGACTTCCGGACGGCTTTGAAGACATTCAAAATGGGTGCTGGATGGGGTGCTGCTGAACTCGGGACGTTTTTGGTCGGTGGGAGGAGTATTTCAAAGACCTCCTCGATCCCACCGACATGCCTTCCAATGTGTAAGCAGAGTCTGGGGACTTGGTGGTGGACTCCCCTATCTCTGGGGCGGAGGTCGCTGAGGTGGTTAAAAAGCTCCTCGGTGGCCAGGCCCCAGGGGTGGATGAGATCTGCCCGGAGTTCCTCAAGGCTCTGGATGTTGCAGGGCTGTCTTGGTTGACACGCATCTGCAGCATTGCGTGGACATCGGGGGCAGAGCCTCTGGACTGGCAGACTGTGGTGGTGGTCCCCCTCTTTAACTTATTAATAATTAAAAAATAAAAAATTATTAAAAAATTAATAATTAAAAAATTATATATATATATATGTATAGAGGGATCACATTCCTCAGCCTGAGTTTATTAAATAAGTCATGTAAAAAAGATAAAAATAGAAATAAAAAAAATTGAGATTAAAAAAGAGAGTGGGCCTCTGATTATATTAAACTTTATGATTTGAGACCTACTACTGGCTGTTTACTTTTTAATACTGTTTCTTAAAGTAACACAGGAAAATTAACCCTCACAGAGCAGTATGACCAAAATACATTAGCCAAACAATTACTGAAAGCATCAGTAATTCTTCAAAATGGAAAAGTTTCCGCGTGCATGCGTGTGTATGAGTAAGTGAATGGTGTGTGAGTGTGCCCTCTGTTGGGCTGGTGCCCCATCCCTGCCTTGTGCCCATAGCCTCCGGGTTTGGCTCTGGACTCCCTGCAACCCTGAATAGGACAAGTAGTTACAGAAAATGGATGGATGGATGGATGGATGTTTGGACAGCACAGTCACACAGGTGAAGTAGGGGCATGGATACCCTGGCAGATTCTGGGTGCCCAGAAATGTAGAGGGGTCCTTGAATAAATCAAATTATAAAATTATAAAATGTAACGGGGGCTGAGGGCAACTTTTTGTCAGGGGACACAGAATTTCTAGCTACACCCCTGCACACAGGTAACACGTTATAGCTGCCAACATGAGTAATAACAATGCAAGTGATACAAGCAAGAATATGAGGCACAAGGAAGGGGGACACCTGGAACATGATCCCAGTCCTTCCCAAGGCACATATGCACACTTACGCGGCAACTCCCCTAAATGCGTGTCTTCAGACTGCGGGAGGAAACCTATATAGATATGAAGCAACAGTACTAGACTAGAATAGAACAGAATAGAATAGTCACTTTACTGTCATTCAGAAATACACAGGTTAGTGCACAACAGAACGAAATTTCGTTGCATTTTTTGCTCACTATCAGCTTGGCAGAATGAGCGATAAATATAAGTATATAAAAATATATATAAATAGAACCCACTGAGAATACTACTAAACCCACTAAAATACTACCCACTGAGTCTTCCATAAATTAGTTATAATGAATTTTACTAGTTACGGTGATAATTTCAACATCAGGTTTTAATGGTCTTGTATATGTGTACTACAAACAACCATTAAAGTTGCCAAAGATCTCGAATGATTTCGACGTGGAATGATCTGAATGGGCTGCTTTAAATCAGGAATGAGATTTTTTTTTTCTTTTATCTGGAAGTAAGACAATCTCTATAAACATTTCACAATGTCCAAGATGGTTGTATTACAATTATACTCATAAAATATTCTATTTACAACCTCTGAATACACCGGATTTTCACACTTCTTCGATCACTTCAAGTCAATTGTGCTAATAAGCGTGGTTGAGCCAAAAATTATTGTCTGTGTAATTATTTGGTTGGTGGTTGTACTATTCAATCACAATTATGCGACTGAGCGAATACAGGGCTGTCACTTTCATCTTTTACAGCTTTACTCAGGCAGCTACAGAGGGTTACAGGTGATTGACAAACTGGAAAGGCCCTCTTAAGGGACTGTTGTGATACTGTGAGCAGCCAAGACAGAATCAACAAGGGTCTGACCTAATTCTGCTGGAACATAGTGCCACTCTGTCTTTGCCATTTCATGAATGTACAATAGCTGTTCACGCTTTCCAGGCCACATAACGGCAGTCAACAAAATTTCATTTTTGATGTTTTTTTGTGTTAAATAATTAAAGTGGGCTCCGTTTTCCTCCCACAGTCCAAAAGCGTGCAGGGTAGGCTGATTGGCATGTCTAAATTGGCCCTGTAGTTGTGTGCATGTGAGTGTGGCTGTGTGTGTGCCCTGCGGTGTGTTTGCGCCCGCCCGTTGTTCCCGGGATGGGTTCTGAGGCCCCCTCAACCCCAGTGGGGATTAAGCGGTTATGATAATGGATGGATGGATAATTGAAGTGGCTAACTGAAAATGCACACAATATTCATCACCCCAATATGAGCTTATGTAGGCATCACGATAATGTACAAAGATTGTGGATGTTCATATTACAGGTCTGTACACAACTGTTTATGAGAAGCTAGTAAAGGAAGTCATCTAGGTGACAGCAAAGTGATGACTGCAAGGAAAAAACACCAGTTTTATGAGTTTTGCCAAATCTAGCACAGTATTAGTGTTACTGATGTTGAGTAGCTGAGGAGGGCTTCTGCTGTAATCAGATGGACCTTTTGTGGATGCTGGGCAATTCTTTAACTGTTTGGTAACATTAGTATGACATATTAGTATGACACTATATCAATAAATTAATATAACAAAGCAAAACATATTTTATTTCGATTCATATTGGTTAAAGGTACAAGTACAAATGAAATTATCCATCTGCAGAAATATTTACCATTAAACTGTTTTGCATATTGTAGCTTTTTACTTGAGATGAGCCGATCCACATTTTTTCAGTTCCAATCTGATTCCGAACTAACAATGTAGATACAGATTCAGATCTAAAAGCTCTTTTTACTTTAACATTTAATATAATAAATTAGATTACAAATAACATTTGTAAACTAATAAATACAGATGAAATGTAAGCAAAAAATCTTTACTTAGACTACAAGAAACAAACATAACGTATTGCTCCACCTCGTTTTAATCCGCTTTAATCATTTTTGAGGTGAATATCTAAGCCAGTATACACAAGTGGCGAATGCTTAAAATGCCCCACAATTTTTTCTCTGACTGTCAAAAGGGTCACTTACACTTTGTTGCGACAGCAGCTTTTCGTGATTCACAAGCTGGAAAGAGAACGCAAAGTTGTCTCGCACAATTGCGTGCACTCATAGTGGGATTTTACTTTTTAATACCTAAAGTTATTTTATCTATCCATCCATCTAATATACGCGTCTCCTCGTCATGGCCACATGGATTATTATGTGATGAAACAATATAGATAATGTAGGTGAAGCAAAGAAAAATATTGCAAAATTAAGAAATGTAATATTGCACTTTTCTAAAACTGCTTTAACTTTATATTGAATGTTTTATTTTTCTGTACAGTATAGAGAACTAATATAGTAGAGAATGTCACTGTATTGCACGTTTTAGGGTATCATTAGTATAGAGAAATACAGTATTTCTCTGATGAAAGCTGCAAGTTTTACCAAGAATAATTAGGGCCACTACTATTATGCAGTGTCTATTCCTGTTCATATCAAATATGTCAACATATTGGTAAAACTTTAAATTCTGTAAGATTGATTCACAAATAAATTAACTTCCAGGTCAATTTTAAGTTGTCTAAGCGTTTTTAATTGTTGTTTAAAGAAAACAAGCCATCCTGTTGGACATAAAACAGGATTGTAAATTAAATTAAATGAAATGAAAGCTTAAGGTAACCATTCTTCATTATGATTCAAGATTGAGCTAATGCAAATGATGGTTTTCATCAGAATGTTTCTTTTCACATAACCCACCTTGACCTCTCCTTCAAGATACACACATGTATATAGTTCAGTGAAGCCCAGGGTCCAAGTCCTCCAGTGTCCCAGGAGCATTTGCTCAATGACCCAACAGACATGTTACTATTCTGCCAAGGGTGGGATTCGAACTCGCAAACAGGGTGAAAACAGGGAGGAAAGTGACATACTGGCAATTAAAACCATGAAACATCACAAAATTCAGGAAACTCATTACTAATACTGAGGTCACGTCTTTGTTTTCTCACCATAAGCATTGTCACTTCCTACAGGATTGTGGAGGCTATTGCTTTTAAAGTATCATTACAGCCGACTATATGGTTGCCAACTTCGACGCATCTAGCGTGACACTCACACTTTGACTGACTGACACGGTCACACAAACAAATCTATATTATTCCATTAAAAACTTGAAATGAGCTGCATTTAAACCGTTAATTTAGTTTACAAATCCTACATGTCACGGCTTTCAGCGTGTAGCAGCACAGACGCCGTATGTGAGACCGAAGAAAAGCAAGACGAACGTCAATAACGGGACTGGGGAAACGTACTTTAACGCGGACTTTAGTACACAGAACTAATTAAGAACGACGAGAAACAGCTGATAACACGGGGATTCCACACTAGGTAGCGCGGGTTCGTGGCACACGGGAGGATCCGACGAGCAGGGCTTGACACTACAGACTATTTACAGGGTAATAAAACAGTTAAATGCAAGTAAATGCGTATGCAGACTCACGCCAGCCAGCTGACCAAGGTTAGCGACGCTGAGACTAACTGGATGTAGAAAAATATTTTACTGGAAATATTTTAATTAGGTATTATTTAAAAATGAAGATGCTAATTGCCAGTTTTGTATTGTGAAAGTTAATATAATGTGAATCAGGGTAAATTACAAAATTGACAATACCACTCAGAGGAATATGATAAAACGACCTTGAGGTCCATTTATGGATGATTTTACAGCTAAATAAAACTCATTTAATAATTTTAAATATTGGAATTTAACATTTTGCCAATATATTAAAACATTTAATGGTTACTATAAAAGGCACAGGAGTACCCATTTGCTACCATCGAAAATGTGCTTCTGATAGTGAATAGGAAGTCTATTTAAATGATATTTGGTGTTTATAATTGCTTTCATTTAGCAACGGGTAATTAATCAACACTGTTAGTGGTAATATTACAATTTATGAATATTCCTATTCATATTTACAAATAATGAATGTCGGTCAATGAACATTTATCCTTGAGCAGTGACACTTATGACAATGGTTTTAAATAAACCTTAAATTTCATGCATAAGCATGGTTCAGTTTCCATCTTTAATTCAATATTAATCTAATTATTTCTCTCGCCATGATCTTCCCAGAGACTCTTGAGAGAATCCAGCGAAGAAAACGTACACGTAGCCTGCTTCTGAAATTCAAGCATTAATTAGGCCTGCAATCATCTCGTGGGTCCTTATACAGTAAATCAATTCCCTCGGATGGGATATGTGTGCTTAAATATGCACGTGCCAAAAATAAAACAATGGTTCTATTAGAATGTTATATTCATTCCCGTCAATTGCGCATAGGAACAGCTTCGACTACCCTTGTTGTTTAAAAACTCAGCAGGAGCCCGTAATATTTGGCTTCGTGCAATCCTCAGTATAACTGGAGTTACACTGAGGAGAGGGGCCGATTATTGTGTCATTGTAAACGCACTAACTTGTTTAAATTAGAAGTCAGAAGAAGAATTGAGAAGTAACAGGCACTTGCAAGATGCTTAGCTGCACACGAGAACACGTCACGATCAGCGATCAAGATTTTCTCCCCGCAATATTTGGGGCACTGGGACTGTGCGCTCGTGATGTCGCACTGGCGTCACAGTAACGCATCATTAAGCGTCTATTTGCAGCCGTTTAGTACTGCTAGTAATTCAGTTTGCCAGTCTGGCAGAAATAATACCTGCACAAAGAATTGATGATTAATTATTATTATTATCATTATCATTATTATTATTGTTAGTAATAATAATAATAATAATAATAATAATAAAAATAATATACTACTGCCAAACCAGTAGTGTGATATGCTACTACTATTACTTATTTATGGACATCCGAAGGATAATAAAAATTCGCTACACACCGTGTTACATACCGGCTTTAACCGGAGATTATGAATTGGCGGAACAGCCTACATGTTGTGTGCCTAGACGGTAATATTATATGGCGCAATACCACATTTAAAACGTTTTGCTAATGTGTTTTATATACCATTACACCATAATTCTACCACGTTTCAATGAAAACGTATTGAAGTTTCCATTTCGTTTACCTTGAACTCTGAAAAACTAAATAGTAAATGTATATAAAGAGGTACTTCGACCTGTGGTAATCCATCAGGACTATTAATTCTAGGCTATGTATATTACCATACAATTATAAAGCATAGCAAAGTCATGGACGAGTCAGCACAAAAGCAGCAACTAAACTTACTATGACACAAAGTTTTAAATTAGCGTTTTCTCTTCCTTACCTGTAGTAGACTGATGAAATACATTTTTGTGGCGCTTCCCCTTCTCCTTAAGCCGCAAACTTTCCTGGTGTTTACTTCACAAAGTCATGTATGAACAAAAAAAAACAACTTCAAACAAATCTGTATAAAACAAATACGGAGCTCTCATTTGAGCCCGTAAAGTACAAATATATGAGTTATGCTGCCTTTTTATCCCTTCAGGCGTTAGAACATTTACAAACTATGTTTTATTTCATTTTATACTTGTATATCAAATGATGAGGAATCACAAACGGTAGTCCAGGTTGATTGTTTTATATTCCGGCCGGTTCCATTCTTTTCGAGCTGGTGATCCCCGCACTGTTGTCATTTATAGTTTTATTTATTGTTTTGTAGAGATTATTATTATTATGTTGTTATTGTTTTCCAAGAGATAAAAATTCCGGCGCAGGTCATTCACTCACAGTGTCGTTTGATAAAGAAAAACACTTGCGATGGACCACTAAAGAAGACAAAAAAAACCATACCCACTGTTTGGTCCTCTTTCCCAGTTATCCCCCTTTAAGAAACTGTGCTGTCAGCAATGCGCGCCCGGCTTCTTTCAACGTACAGCCTAAACACCGTACGCATTCAGCTTCTTATGTCCGCATAGAAACTAAATTATTGTTTACACTACATTTTATAAACGCTGTGTAGAGTCTGTCGAATTAACGCTACTTCGTTTTTCTTTGGCGTCAAATGCTCAAATGCCGAATTTCAGCGGCACGACCAGTATTTAGAAACCCACAGAGAATACGGGAATTTAAAGTTACGAGGTGCGCCTTTCAACTCCGCGATCTTAATAAAAACTTGGACTGGCCTGTCCTGCAGTGCCGCAGAAATGACTGCACCGGTGCCGTTATTTACCCGCGAAAACAATTCTACTCTCGAACTCAGTAAGTTATCTCGCAGTACATCAGTAATGACAGCTCCTATTGTCAGGAGATCGCCTGTCCGGAGATAGTATCCTCCATACAGGACTTGCCCACGACACGCCAGCTTTGCGGTTAGGTGCAGAACCGCACCGCTCTCCCAGTTGTTTGCTGCTTATGTGCGGTGGCCTCGCTTGGTGTCACCGGCGCTTGCGGCTGTTAACCGGATCGTGCACATCAGCCACCAATATGCGAGGAAAGAAACTGTGCTAACAGAATTGTTTCTGTGTTGAAAGCAGTTGTAACTGTTTCGATAACTAACATTTTACCTACTTGTTTTATACTTTATTTTAGTAGTCGTTTTGAGATTGCTGGTCAGTTTTAGGGTAAATATTGATATTGCTATGTTCAGTACAATTCTCAGAAATGCGCAGGATCTAGCTCCAGTTCGTCAGTCTACATTTACTGTCGTTTCTTTTCCGCGCCCAACACTACTTCTGTTAGGATTCTCCCGACTATCGGACGGCTTTTATTTCCGAAGAATACTATTTATCGCTACTTTCTGCCTTGAACAAATTGGGTGTAATGCAGAAGAAGGAATTTGCCATCCATCAATTTTTGTCCCTTCTAGGAACAACATCCGCAGTCTATGTAATTTTTTTTACCTGACCATACTGTTAGCTATAATAATAATAATATTAATAATAATAATAATGAGGCACCTTCAGGGTTGTGGGTTTAAATCTTTCCCTGGCATTTTGTGTGTGGCGTTTGTATCTTTCCTGGTTGTATTGAATTCTCACTGGTTTTTACATTTTCTTAAGAGTGTCCTGTGCTTCTGTTGGAAGCTGAAATACTAACTATATTGTAATTTCTTATACAAACCATTTATTATCAGTAATGTAATGTCCATGATTTAAGGGCTAATCAAAGAATTGTTATTCAATGCATCAGGCCTACTGCTTGGCAGTGCTGAGTAATGGATGATTGACAAGGTCTCCACTGTTGATTCTCCAGTAAGGCTGTGAGCGCTGTTCTCTTCTTAACTGGTAATTGCTGTAATATCAGTCTGAATTGTTGTCTCCAACAAACCTTGTCTGAAGAAAAATGTTGGGATTGTTGCTTCAGCAGACACTCAGTACCCCACTAGAGATACATCAGGGGAATTGTCTGACAGGAAGAGAAAAAACTAAGCAGTGAAATTTACATACTGATAGCATGCTGAACGAGGCCCTTATAAGATCAGAATACCTGGTTAATACAGCTGAAATTAAAGGTTTGAAGCAGAACAGTCACATGACCATAAGTGCAGTATGAGATCATTACATGATATTTTGGAGCAGGACTTAACCAATAAGGGCATCGGTGGGATGGCTATAATTCTCAGGATAGCTGATGACAGAAACTTCATTTATAACCTATAAAATTATTCTGTAACTTTCTTTTTAAATGAACCAAGCCATATGCGCATATTATATTGCTAAGATCAATTATTATGATTTAAAACAATCATCACACTACTGGGTTGGCAGTTGTGGAAGATAGATAGATAGATAGATAATTTAAAAAACTGTCAAGATCTATTGTGTATATTTACATGAACCGACATGCAATAAAACAAAAACATTCTACAATTCAATGGTAAATTAAACTATGCATCTGTTTTGAAATCCTGAACTGAGACGTGTCAGGGGTGGAAATTTGACTTGTTTTTTTAAAGTGTGCTATAAGCCTATGATTGACATTAATGATTGAAGCAGAGCTGTAATGGCAGTCTAAACTCAAAGAACAAATTGAGATTCAACATACTATCATCATGAGAAAGACGTGGCCTGAAGCCAGGGGGTAAAATCATGGCTTGACCGAAGTTCCTGATAAAATAAAGCCGTTTCCAATGGACTGACTGCCGCCTTCTGCATATGCAGCTTCTATTATAACAGAAAATCCTACTGCAGCGATTTCCAAGACTAATGCTAAGGAAACACTTTTGTAGACTGCTACAATTATATTGTAATTAAGCAACAAGAACAAAGTTAGAATATCAGTGTGTTTGATGATACATCTTAGGCTTCTCCTTGAAGTTATCTTTGCATAGGCATCCATTGTAAATCATATTAACCGTAATCCCTATTATGTCACACACATACTGTTCAATTCTTTTAAATATTATTTGGCTTCATTTGAACCCTTTTTTCCCTATAATAAATGAACAACATAAAGACATTGTACACCCTCAAATCAATCACAGCTCATTTGCATCTTATCTGATTCTTAACAAATGTCCATCCATCCATCCATTTTCTGCTGCTCATCCAGATCAAGCTCATGGGGGCAGCAGCCTGAGCAGGAACGCCCAAGCCTCCCTCTCTACAATTGTGGAAATATGAACAGTTGTGCACGTATGCAATGAGAATAAAACATTGTTCAGTCGAAGGGGAGTTAAGCAGGGTAGAGCAGGGTGTTAAGGGGGCAGTCCAATGTGGAAGGGGGCAGCCTGGAGTTCAGGAGCCGGACCGCTTGGGGGAAGAAGCTGTTACACAGTCTAGCAGAGCTGCTCCTGATGCTGCAGAATCTTCTTGCAGATTATAGGAGGGTGGAGAGTCCCTGGGAGGGATGGCAGGGGTCGGCCACGATGCTGCTGGCTGTACGGATGCAGCAGGTGGTCTGTTCATTTCACTTCACGTCCACAGATCCAGTGGAGACGTGCGGCTGCCGCGTCACTGCCACTGTGCCGGCCCAAAAAACATTTATCTTAATATACGGCTTCATGACAGTTACTTTCAGAAAAGATCAGCCAGTTCGCATTGGGATTATCGACAAACTAATGGAAATAATAACCACTTTAAAAATCCCTGGACTCACATTCCCACAGGGCAACATTTCTGCAACAGCCCTGACAAGTCTCAAGGTGAACTTCAGAGATCACTTTCATGTTTCCTGGCTCAGAATAGAACTAACTACTCCAGCAGAAGATCTCAGAAGATCAGATTTCCACTAAAATGTTCTACCAAATTAAAGGATATGTGATTTTAATAATCCTTCCAAGATGACTGACACTAGTGCAGGGACTGAACAGGACAGACACAACTGATGGCACCTGAAAAAGAGTGTCTCTTTAAACCAAAAGCAATAGCACTTTCCTCACATAGAAAAAGAAAAAAAGATTTCACAATTAATCTGGTGAAAATACCCTTAGTCCAGTAAATGGGAAGAAGTGTAGTCGGAAAAGGTGAAAATAATTACACGTATGAAACAAAACAAGGATGTTATGAGCCATTATGAAGGAGCTGAACAGAGCATTTAATCGATATCAACCAATCAATCAATGTGTACAAATATGGGATAGAAACAAAACAAAGACAGATGTACTAGGAAAAGTTCAAATAACTTCCCGAACTTTTCAAGGAACAGAAATGAGTAGTATTTCAGGAAAATAATAGAAATCTGTCTTCCACAACTGTTTATCCAGAATAGCATCTTGGTGAGATTGTAGCACAGAAAGCAGGGCACATTCTGGGTGGGATTCCAGTTCATCACAGTGTGCATTCTCACAGATACAATCACACACTGCACACAGGGACAGACAGTATAAAATAAGAAATGAAATTGTACATAAAATGCCTTGTGAAATGCATTCAATGCTCCAGATGTTGCAGGCAGGGGTCCAAGAGATGGCTAATATCAGTACCCTGGATAATGCCTAAATGTGGATCCCACCTCCAGATGCTGCTGGAGGCCAAAAATCTGGGTCCAGTTGATGATGGACTCAGTTACCCCAGGTTTTGATGGCTGTTCTTTTCCGTCTGTCCTCCCCTTCTAGCATGTCTAATGGGTAGTGGTGCTACCCAGGAGCTGCAAAATCAGGCCTGAAAACAGGGACATGTGCGCAAGAGCTTTTCAACCGGGTAATCCCAGGAGGGAAGGGATTTTGTTACCACAAGCTCGGACACTGGACTCACCACAAAGAAAGCAGCCCCATTTTGTCACGTGATGAACACAAAGGCCACCTCCTTCACCCTGTTGCTTGGTGACTTGGTTAAAAAAAAGTCAAACAGGCTGATTAGTGCTCACACACCAAGAAGACAGCACATGTTTTGTTTAGCAGCAAGCAGAGGACGCGGTCAGCATGGCCCCAGAAAGCAGGCATGAAATGATACAGATGTGGTCTAATGTGTTACCACTGGGTGCAGGCATGCCATAAGGGAGCAATTATTAATTTAAGACATTTTAACAATATTATAAAACTAATTGAAAATTAATTTTTGGGAAGGTGTGTTGTTAGTTAAATGTGAACTGCTAATAATAAAGAAAAAATAAAAACATAAACATATAAATAAAACTGTAATAACTGGGCAGCAGCACAGTTGTGAGGAATATGGCTGTTTCAAACATGAATCTGTCTTTCAGTTAGGCATTAACTGAAAGGTATTCATCTGTGTTTTTTATTGTATGTGGCTATAAACAGCACTGCTCTGCTTTGACACTATTAGTCACCACATGACACAATGCCAAAAAGGTTCCCCCCTTCCTTGATGCACAGTGCCCAACTGCACTACAGCTTCAGCACCTCCCTCCCCTCCAAAAATACATTGCTTTCGCCCCAAGACTAAACTCTGCTGGGCATTTGATGTGTGTTTGGCTCGCTGCTGCACTTCATCGATCCTCCTTTGCTTCGCGCGGAATGAACTGCTTGAACAATGGAGCTCCTGCACTGACTTTGATGTGCAGCTTTATACTGCCGACCACAAAATTGTTCCAAAGTGTAGGCAGTTTCTGTTCTCTTTCAGAGAGTTCAAATGCTTGTAAGAATAGGAATGCCCATTGTAACAGTCCGAATGAGGCTATACACGCACAAAAATCACGCAAGACACGTGGGACACTTCATCGTGTTGGTTCCCTAAAAAGTATGTCTCAGGACATTGTAGAATGATCTGCAACTGAACTCTGTTTATTTACAAGGAGAACACAATCTTAATCCTTCAATATAAAGACAAACACTGCATCCATCCATTCTCCATAGCTGTTTATCCAGTGCAGGGTCGCAGTGACCCTGGAGTCATTCCCAGCAATCACAGGGCACAAGGAAGAGGACTCCCTTGACCACCGTGCCAGTCCATCAATGGACACATATTTATTTATACACTAAGGAAAACTTTGAGACACTAATTCATCTAACTATATAATTTTGGACTGTGGGAAGTGAGTAGAGTCTCAAGAGGAAAACCACATGAGCTGGAGGAAAACATGCAAAATCCACAGGTACACCAGGGGGCAGGAATCAGGCATCCTGCGGCAACCCATACAAAATGTACCTATATAAATTCTCTTAACATAATAAAGTATCTGCAATATATTCCATCTTTTTTTTTTTCTTTTAGAAATGGGTAGTGGTATTGTGAAACTCATACACTAAGTGATGAACAGTATTTAGGACAGCTCAAAGCTCAATTAAATCATGGATTTACAGGGTTCAGTAATAAAGGGCTGAGTAGTAATGGCATTAACAGACTGTTTGTAAAGCCTGCAGAAGAGATAGTGGATTCAAAAATACTGCAAACAGAACATTTGGCTGAGCACCATGCTAGATATCTACATTTATTCACTCTATCAGTCTAGAGCATAGTACCTGCTTCAACCGGAGCACACATTCAGCCACAGCCACTCAGTTCATGCTCCAACTCCTCTGGATTGGAGTATTATTTTTGTTTCCTTTCCGTATAGCTTTTATTAACTCGACCTTCTGCCTGTATTTGCACTACTGATTCGGATGAAGAAATGTGTTTGGTTTTCTTTGTTTACGTGCACCTGCCCTACAACCTACTGGCTGTTTTTTGACATCGACTTTTGTGATTCTAGAAGTAAAACCTCTCTGTCATCTGATCATTAAAATGATCGCAGCAATGACACACTCCAATTAAATGCACAATTAATTGAAATGTCCTCTTGTCAAAAGTTTATAGATGTATTTATTGTTTAGTTCACCAATTTGTTCTTGTATGCCTTCTTTGTTGGGTAATTTGCATTTTATCTTGCCTACTTTTCCAGTATTTATGAATATCCAGAGTTTGGTGGTGATGGTTATCTGTATCAAAACAAAGCTGCAACTCACCTTAGATCAGGATTCCCCAACTCTGATCCTGGGGGGCTAGTTTGCAGCACACTTTGCAGACACGCCTACTAAACCTGGTGATTAGCTGTGTTGGATTCTGATCCTCCAGGACCTGCGAAACCCTGCCTGAGATCCTTAGCGGGTAGTGTGCAACCTTTTTTATGTATGTGTGTATTCAGTCATTTCACTGTCATCTTTTGAGGGATTTACATTTCATTACAACTTCTGCTTACATCCACTTTGTTCAACCTGGTGAAACAGAATACGCAAACTGAGAAAGATTTTCTTGTTTACTGCCTCTTAATTACCTTACTGCGTATATGGAAGTAATTCTCCAAATGAAAACATTTGCTCTTAACTGAAGTTCAACAGTAGAAGGACATTTTTTGGTTACCTAAAATTTGAATAAATGAATATCAATTATGAGCCAACTAAATAAAAAACTTCAGGGATTAGTACAGAATTAAACACTGTGTATATCATTGTATCACTGAATACTGTAAGTATGATGCCCTGTTTTGTAAACACTTTGTTGCCAAATGTCACATCATGGCCAGGCACATGGGGGGGAGGGGGGGGATGTTCCATGAAGCAGGATTTCTCTTAAGTTAACCCAGCTCACTGAGAAATCCTGCTCCGTGAAACACCCCCCCCGCCACAAATGCAAAGGCAAACCCATGGGGTTTACTGAGCAACACATACATGATAACTTAATACAAATGAGGGAACACATGATCACTGACATCATACCACCTACACTAGCAACAGCAACACTGACCATTAGCACACACAACTAATGATCAACCTACACCTTCACTTAAACAGGGTAAGATGTGGGTGGAGAACATGAGGGCAATCAGAATAGGATAACTATTAATTAAGAGACACACTAGGGTAACACAATAGGTAAGCCTGGCACCAAATTAAAATATAGCATTTATTAAGAATCCTAACGCTAAAACAGAAATACTCAAAAGAAATACACGCTTTGACATAAAAAAAGTAATAAAAAAACAACTGAAATGTAATACATAAGAATGTGGGCTGCAGAGTGGCTCTGTGGTTAGCATTCTGACACCTCCAGGTTTGGAAGTTCCCATCCTGCCTTCCTAGGATAAATTCCAGTGGTTATCTAAGATGGATGGATATAAGCAGTGAATGCTTAACCTTTGCTGGAAGTCTCTACTTTTTCCCTTATCTGCACAAGAGGGAACAAATTAGGAAGCGTCCATTAATACTGCTGCTGAAGCAGAACAGGACCTGCTTTGATTTAGGCCCCTAACTATACAGAAAGACACCAGGGGTATCCCTGCCTACACGAGGATCGGCTGGGCTGCTTTCCACAAGCAGGTTTTGTTTGCCACCTAAAAGGACAGTATCTAAAAACTCCACATGATACAGAAAATTCAGTCACACTTTAAAGGCTTATAAGAACTAGAACGTATGTATTCATTATAGGACCAGCAGGAGCGGCAAGTGGAACTGTGAGCTACTCAGCATCAGAAGTGTTGAATCAAAGAAGATGTTCCGAAACACCATCTACAGGACAGCGGGTGGAGGAATATATTTGATCTTCAAAAAGTAGCATGAAATCAGACCAACAGGGCTATTGACCCCAATATCCTTAGGCGGCTGTGCATGTAGGCTTCTGAGAAGCATTCCTTAATACGAGCTGATGATTGTGAAAAATTCATTAGTATCACTTTACAGTACCACACCCCACACAACACAACACCCCCCTAAGCATTTATGCTTGTTTTCTGCTATTGTCTGTTCAGCCAAAATTCAGTATAATATAAAAGGGAACAATAGGTTTACCACCTAATCCATGACAGGAAAGACACTTTGAGCTATGGTTTATTGAACACATCTTCTGTCGTGGCAAGTGCTATTTCCTATTTTTACTCTTTTACTATTTCTAATAAAATTAATCTATCTCATGTGCTGGGGACCGCTCTGGGAGACTGACTAAAAAGGTCGGCTCTGTGCTGGGGACCGCTCTGGGAGACTGACTGAAAAGGTCGGCTCTGTGCTGGGGACCGCTCTGGGAGACTGACTAAAAAGGTCGGCTCTGTGCTGGGGACCGCTCTGGGAGACTGACTAAGAAGGTCGGCTCTGTGCTGGGGACCGCTCTGGGAGACTGACTAAGAAGGCCGGTTTTGTGCTGGGGACCGCACTGGGAGACTGACTAAGAAGACCGTCTCTGTGCTGGGGATCGCTCTGGGAGACTGACTAAGAAGGCCCGCTCTGTGCTGGGGACCGCTCTGGGAGACTGACTAAGAAGGCCGGCTCTGTGCTGGGGACCGCTCTGGGAGACTGACTAAGAAGGCCGGCTCTGTGCTGGGGACCGCTCTGGGAGATTGACTAAGAAGGCCCGCTCTGTGCTGGGGACCGCTCTGGGAGATTGACTAAGAAGGCCGGCTCTGTGCTGGGGACCGCTCTGGGAGACTGACTAAGAGGGCCGGCTCTGTTTTTATCAGACATTTTATATTTATAATTATGAATTTATCATTTATTGATAAATTAATTCTGCTTTCCCTCAATGACTATTTTTACAAAACTAGTACTGTGTTACAGCTTTCTAATAAAATTAATCACACACTCTACCCGGCAAAATGTATCACTTCAAGGATTCCCAACCTAATATGTTCTAATCATCTTAACTATGTCCTAGGGGTACTAACAATGTAGTGACTGATTATGGTATAGCATTAAACATAGATGTACTGGCTATACATGACTCCATCAAATTGAGTGTTCTTTCCTTTTCAGTAGAGTTGGCTCTGTACTGCAGAGCCAAAATCTATTTTACGTCTAGTTTGTTTGCATGAATAAAGGTTGGTAAACTTGGGATGGATTTGTCCATATCGCCACTGGCTGAACTCCTCTATGCGGCATGGGCTGATACTGGCAAGGCATTTCATTTGCATGTCCTATATTGTAGCATGTTGGGGTCCCAAGCTGGTCATAGGTGAATATTTTAGGGGCTCGACTCTCTCTCCTAGGTAAGTCACATACTTGCGCTGTGTCACCTTCACCTGAATTTGGATGCGGGTATCCTGGAATCTCATCTGTCTCGTCCTGTGCTCCTTCCACTGGTTGTGTATCTTCATCTTCCTGCAACACATTTTAATACTGTATATCACACTCATTCATGTTTGTCATGGATGTTTCTTCAACCACTGGTCTATCATCACCCAGTACTGGTATCCCTTGGTCACTATCCTCTGGTGTGCTGGTATGCTCAATAGTCCTTCCCACAGTGGATGCTTGAGGCTGTACTACTGGCTTGTAGTAGTACACACATCAATCAGTCAGCCTCCTCTTCTCGGTCTGCATTCTCAGCGTCTGTCTCAGTCTTTTTTCTCTTTTGCTTTGATGCTGCTTTTGGCTGGATTTCCATGGGTAAGTGATCACATGGTAACAAGAGGTTGCGATGCATGATTCTTGATCTTCCTCTCCCCTGCTCAGGCTTGATTTCATAAACTGGAATGTCTTTTCCAAATTGGCGGACCACAACATGGATATTCTGTTCCCAGTGATTGAGAAGCTTTGCAGTGCCTCCTCTAGGTGTCAGATTTCTAACAAGGACACGATCACCAGGATACAATACTGAGCTACTCATTTTCTCATCATAATATTTTTATTTCTCTCTGTTGACTACTTCGCATTCTCTTGTACTATGTCATATGTTTCCTGCATTTCTTGTTTCCATCTTTCCATATATGTTTGATGGTCTGTTTTTCCTGACTCAGGGGTGGAACCAAACAAGAGATCATTAAGTAACCTTGGGGACCTTCCAAAGAGATAAAAAGGGGAAAAACCTGTTACCTCACATTGTGTACAATTTTACGCATAAATTAGCTTGTGCAAAGACTCTTTCCAATTTGTCTTCTGTCTTTCAGTAAGCGTCTTTAACATTTGTAGCAACATTCGATTAAAACATTTGACTTGCCCATGTCCTCGTGATTCATGATCCTAGTATGCCATAGTTCTTTTTCAGCTGGGCAAAGAGCTGGTTCAAATTCGCTGCCTTGATCGTGGTGTATCTGCATCAGTGGTCCAAACTTCAGGGCATAATCATTGAATATTCAATCAGTGACTGTCTTGGCAGATTTGGAGGTGGTGGCGTAAACCTTCACAAAACGAGTGAAGTGATCAACGATTACCAATTTATACTCATACCAGCCACTACATTTGTCCAAGTGGAGAAAATCTATTGATACAAGTTTGAACGGCTGTATAGTGACAATACTGGTAAGAGGTGCCCGTGTTTCTTTGGATGGTGCCTTTTGCTTCAGACAAGTATTGTAGAAGTCCTTACCACATAATGTTTAATTTCCTTTTGCATGTAAGGCCAAAAGAATCTGTCTCTGATCAGTGATGTTGTTCAATCAATGCCTTGATGGCCCATCTCATCATGCAACTCCTTTAATACAGTGGCTTTATATCTCTCAAGTAATACAAGCTGCATCTTCTTTGTTGTCTTCCTGTGGAGAATGCCATTTCCATCAACATGAAGTCTGTCCCATTCACGCAGTAGACACTTACTTTGCTTGCTGAGGGCATCAAGTCCATGTCCTGATGGCTTATTGTTGTTCACCTTGCATTGCATTACTGGACCAATGTCCTTGTCATCTTGCTGTGCTTGTCGAATCTCAGCAACTGAGAATGGTTTACATGTCTCTTCACTCACTACTGTACACTGGAAGGAAGTAAGTATTGGGTAGATCCATGGTGAGCTGGAGTCTTGAGTCTCAACAGCTTGGGTTGTTACTGCCACACAATCTGATGTCAACTCTTCAGTACGCTGTCCAATCATCTCCTCGACATTTACAAGCATTCTTGACAGACAGTCAGCATCCTCATTTTCTTTACCAGGACAATAACAGATTGTAAAATGGAAGTCTGCAGGCTCTGCTTTGCTTCCCGTTCGTGTATCAAACTTTATTGTTTGGACAGTATGACATGGCACTTAGCCATCTCTACAGTTTCACTCTCCCTGCCGGCCCCTGGAGAATGGGCTCCCCCTTTGAGTCTGTTCGCTCTCAAAGTTTCTTCCTTCTCTGGAGTTTTTCCTTGCCACAGTCGCCTATGGCTTACTCACTGGGAGCTTTGGGTGGGGATGCTGTAAAGCGCTCTGAGACAATGTAATGTTGTGATAATGCACTATACAAAAATGAATTTGTTTGTTTGTTTGTTTGCTATCCACCTGCATCCGGTTGTGTTAGGCTTGGCATTTGACAGGACATATGTGAGCAGATTATTATCACTGAATACCGTGAATGTAGCCGCATAATACAGGTAATCTTGGAATTTTTCTGTGATTGCCCACTTCAAGGCAAGGAATTCCAATTTTCCTGAGACAAGATGGTAATTACGTTCAGTGGCAATCGGTGTCCGGGAGCCATAAGCTATCACACAGAGTTTACCACTTTGTTATTAGTATTAAACTGCCCCAAGACCTTAATTAGAGGCATCTGTATGGAGGATGAATGGTTGTGAGAAGTCTGGGAACCCGAGGACTGGTGGCTCAACCAGACAGTCTATTAGCCATTCCAGAATGCATTGATGTTTTTCAGTCCACTCTATCGGTTTGTGTGATGGCACTCCTTTTCTCTTCCCTGTAAATCATCTTGTGTTTATCCTATTTTGGGGTATATTATCTTTTGTTGTCCCATTCAGCAAGTCATAAAGTGGTCCCGCAATACGAGAGAAGTCTTGTATATACTGCTGGTAATAACTTAACAAGCCCAGGATTGCCTGTAGTTTGGTTTCTTCTCTTTCAAGACTTTCAGCTGGGTGTCAGCTGGATCGATTTTGCTACCTTCAGCTGAAACAATCCTTCCCAGATAGCGGACTTCACATTTAAATAATTCACACTTGCTGGGTTTTAGTTTGATTCCATGCTTTCTCAACAGCTGAAGCACCTTCCTGACGTGGTCCACATGATCTTCAAATGACTGACCGTACACTAGGGTATCATCCAGGTAGGGGACACAGATGTTGACTCGCACATCTTCCAAACACTCTTCCATAGAGCGTTGGAAGGCTACAGGTGCGGTCATTAGCCCGAATGGAATCGTAATCCATTCATACAGGCCCCATGGTGTCACAAATGCAGTCAAAGGCCTGCTGTCTTCCTCCATAAAGCCCTGGTGGTAGGCCTTCTCTTGGTATAGTAATGAAAACCTTGAGTGGCTATCAAGACTATCAAGGATGTCCTGCACCCGAGGAATCGGTTGTCGATCAGGGTGGGTATTCTTGTTTAGCTATTGGTAGTCTATGCAGAGACGTAAGCTACCATGTTTTTTCCTTACGGAGACAACTGGTGAAGCATAAGATGCATTGGACTTTTTAACCCATCCCTGTGCAATAAGGTTGTGCAGATAATCTTTTATTTCTTTATATAGCGGCTTTAGCACAAATAGGTAAGTACGCGCTACAGGATCCATATTCTTCAACGAGATTCTCAACTTCAATTTCTCTATACTGTGCATCCAATGTCATCATCTGATCTGGAGAAAGAGGAGCATTCCTCGCAAAGCATGTTCTGTACTACCTCTTTTTCAGATTCATTCAGATGATGCAGATCAATTAGTGGATCCCATAAAGGGTCAGTAACCTGCTCACTCTCTGCATTCACTTAACTCACAGATGCAGGAAAGCAATGTTTGGGTTTCTCTTAAATGGTAGCTGGGTACACGGCCTGAAATCGCTGCATGGTACTCACCATAGTTTTTCCCAACAACTCAATATTGTGATCAGTGGGGTTTTGTACATCGAGGGCTATATAAGATTTAACACCACTCCTGAGCTTTACTATCATCTCACAAAACTCAAGATCCTCAGCCTACTGGGGATTTACATCAGGCTCAAAGAGAAATGTAGTGTCCTTTTTTAGTGGCTGTGTTTGCACTTTACAATTAATCTGTACTGAGGTGTGTTTTGGTACAATGACTTTCCTTTTTATTGTTTTCATAACATAGTCACATGACTGTTAACCTGCCACCAGATCAATGAAGACAGTGACATTTTCTTTCTCAAGACTTGGGAAAGCCGCTTTTAATGTCTTGTGTAACTGCTGTCTTTTCATGGCATCCAGCTGTGCTGTAGTGTTGGTCTTCACTATTCGCTCAATAACATTAAAGCCTAGGATGGGCTGTGAGAGATACTGACGCTGTGGTGCAAACCTTTGCTGATATTTGGCTGTGTCTCCTCTCCCTCCTGGTTCTTGGGGAGGCCAGCAGTTTTGTGATGGATACTGGAACTGTGGAGGGGGGATGCACTCTTGTGCTACTGGTGGAGCCAAATACAGTACTGTGTCTGTGCTGGGTTAGGCTGTAGGATTGATTCTCTGATTTGTGCAACTTCAGCACCTAAATTTTTCAGTAATGCCATATCAGAACGTATTTCTTTCAGTTCATTTAATACAGCAGACTGGGTTTTACTGGTAATGTGTGTTTTTACCTCTTTTTATCTACCGGTGTGTCATCAGATTGAACTGAGTGCACAGTGGTATTTAGTTTCTTACGTCTCTGCTTCGTTTGTACAGATGATGTTAAGTTTCTCGAGGAGCAGCTCATCACTTGTTGTTTGTTGCAGGAATGGTTGGACATCGCTTTTAATGCTATCATTTTGCAGGCCTGTCAATATGGTCTGGAGAAACATACTCTGTACAAGCACAGGATCATACTTTAAACCTCAAGCAAACAGGATTTTTTGTCTCAAATCTAGGACGTGGATCAAAAGGTTTTGTGGGGTTTCCTTACTACTTTGCACCTCTGAGGTGAGTTGTTTATACAGTTCTGTTGCACCCTTTTCTTGATAATGAAACCTGAGAATCCTCCTCAAAGTAGGTAATGTGAGGTTGGTCTTGCTTTCTAGGTAGCTGAGTAATTGTAAACCTGGTGCCATAGCGCTAATCACTGCATCAATAATTTCCACTTCAGGAAATCCCTTGCTAATGCTCTGCTCAATTTGATGAGCTAGACTGAAAAAGTTGAGCTTGTCCTTTTGGCCTGGGTCACCGATCTGACCTGATATTTTGAATTCTCTGCCCCACTGTAAGGGGAGACAATGTCGGGGGTCTGCTGAGCAGAGACACAGCCTTGGCTTGCACTCTTATCTTTCCCACTCACTGACCTTGTGGCTGCATGGGTCTGATTTACTTTGTTCTGTAGTGAAAGTGCTAATGCTAATTGTAATGCCTCTATCTCTTTTTTAATCGCTCTTCCTCTGAGGGCTGAGTGACCGGCTCTTGCACCAAATCTGTTTGTTTTACACCTGAGGTTGCATGTTCTCGTGCACTCTTTTGAGAACCCTGCCGCAACTCGTTAACTTTATCTTTCAACATTAATAACTCTGCCATGCCCTCATCCTCCAATTCACTTACCTCTTCTCTTTCTAAATATCTTGTAATATGTACGATGAGGGAAGAGCGACTTTTGTCTGATGCATTTTCAAATGTTGGACCAGCAATAGTTAGAAAATCACAAACTTCAATCAAAGTATCTAATTCATGTGTACAAAGCATCACTAACTTGTAGCTTCTCTAGTCCTCTAACTCTGGAGATTCCATTTCAGTCTCTGATCCATGGACAGTGTCAGTGTTCCTCTTTGCAGAATAGATGATGCAGCTCTCCTGATCGGGGACGTCTATCCGGGGTAGCTGGTCCTCGCCAAATTCATCCCAGCGGTGCCTCCAAAATGTAACACCCTGAATAAAGGGGAAATGTAAATAAACACACCCAGACACGATGCTTCCTCTGTGGTAGCTTTACTGAGAATATATGTGTATTATTTTAAAAACATCTTCAGAGATACATAGTTTTGTCCAAAATAAAATATTCCAACTATATTCATTTATAAGGTTATTCTCCACACAAAATATTGCACCAATTATATGCACTTTCAGATCATCCAGCTGTCAGTTCCGAATGTAATTCCACTCTGCTGTACAGGTAAGTAAACATTAACATCTTTCACTTTTCTTAAAACAGGTTAAATCAAGTGTAATAGGTGAGTATAACAAGGGTCTATTAATCAATAAACATGACCTTAAATTTACAAATGGGAGTTTACAGAAAATAAACAAAAAAAAAATACATATAGCATTTATCCCTTTGTATTATCTGTTTATTATCATAGAAACTCACTTAAGAAGTGAACATACGATTAAATGCGTAACAAAGTACACCCACAAGCATACTAAAACCCAAAGGCTTTGTATGCGTCTTACTGAGCTTGACATGAGCAGAGTGCACACACTATACAACAAGCTGGCCTCAGGTTGCTCTGTTCCTACCACTGGGGGAGAAGTTTTAGCTAGCCGCTTAGCCATATACTGATTAACAATTTACAACTGAGAATACAGCTTCAAAACACAGTCAACATACATTCAACATGCATGCTGAACTTGGGGGCAGCATGTGGCTCAGTGGGCTAAGCCTGTGTGCCTGTAATCACAATATCGCAGGTTCAAATGCAGCCTCAGCATGTCTGCTGGTCCTTGAGCAAGACCCTTAACCCCCAACTCCCTGGGCACCCCAGCAGGTGGCTGTCCTCATACCATACCTGAATAAAGGGGAAATGTAAATAAACACACCCGGGCATCAGAATCAGAATCAGAATCGTGTTTATTGGCCAAGTATGTGAGCGAACACATACAAGGAATTTGGTTCCGGCC
>JAODKF010000103.1:14256520-14275852 GCA_026779585.1 Mormyrus proboscirostris
TTGGGATTTTTGCAATGCCCCCCCCCCCCCCCCCACACACACACACACACACACATATTATGCATACACTATCACTCAAAGGCTTTTGCACACACTGAGATTTTCTACATTTGCTTGTTACTTAACATTTATTGACAATACACTCTGTATTCTTTGCTTACAAATAGATTTACGGCATGTTCACCATTTGAGTACCTTTATTAGCAAGAAAATGTCATATATTTGATTCATCTAAGTAACCTCCTCTAGCAGTTATGACGACAGAGATATTCTTCCTATGAGGGACATTAAATATTGCTGTGTTTCATGGGATTAAACAGTTAACTAGTGCATTTAAAGTTAAAGGACAGCCTAGAATTTGACTATACCATCACCACACACCCAGTTAACAGGATGTCAGACATGCAGTTACAAGCTCTTTCCATGTTACAAACCTTGTGTTATTTGACTTATATTTTCACTTACAGTTATTAACTCAACTTTCCAATGCTTAACAAGAATAAAAAATGTGCAGCTTATGAAATAAAAGTGGTAAAAATCCATACTGTGCAAGAACTTTTGACTGGTAGTGTGTCTGGATGAGAATATTCATCCAGTCTTGTGGGGGGGTTTCTCTGTGTACCTTGCAAAGGACAGAAACATAACTGGGCTTTTTATTTCTTTTGCCATCAGCCTTTTGTTTTGATGAATTAGTATTTAATCAGGAACAAGAGCCAAAAAAAATTGTAGACTGCAAAACTAGTTGTTTGCTGCACCTAATGCCACAACCAATGGGGAAGCGGGAAGCAGGAGCGGGAATACGGGGTTTATTAGGAATCAGTTCCACACAAGGAGGATCAGACGAGCTGAGCCACAGGACCCTCCTGGACTATGGGCTGCGCTAGCCAGTACGTCACCTAATCGACCAGACCGATGGCGTGAGCGCGGACCAGGGAAGCGGGAGCAGGGACATGGGGAATCAGGGAATACGGGGTTTATTAGGAATCAATCCCACACAAGACACTGGAGACATGCAATGTTAATGACTGGGTAAAACATACTCAAGCACAGACTAAAATACACAGGAATAATGGCAGAAAACTTAGAACAGCTGGTAAACCTAGGGATTCCATAAGAGGTTAACGAGGGCCCACGGCACACAAGGGATTGGACGAGCTGGGTGTGACACCTAAACTCAACACCTTTTTCCAGCAATCAGCATAGGCCTTTCAGTACTTTTGTTAATGGACTGTTTACATCTCAATACAGAGGCATAGGGGAGATTATTTTTAGGGATTGACACTAGCTGACATACATACATACAGCTCTGGAAAAAAATAAAATACCACAGTAAATATTTAGTTTCACTCATTTTTCAATTTATGGGTATAAGCATGTGTAACATATAATTTTTTTTGTGAACTGCAACCTGGATCTTCTCTGTTTCTCATTAATGAAGGGCTTCTTCCTTGCTTTATGGGTCTTCAGTCCTGCTTGTAGAAGCCTGTTACAAACTGTCCTAGCAGTGCACTTCACACCTCTTAATTAAACCTCCAGTTAATGGGGCACTGCTGGCATTAGAATGTTGCTTTTACTCTCTACCTGGCTGGTTTTTATTGTTCCCAACGTCTCCTGTTTCACATTGTTCTTGTGTACTGCGGTCTTAGAAATTTTGAACCTGGATGCAAACTACAGCACAGTGTAGCCTTCTTCCAACAGCAGGATTAAACCAAGATTTAGCAATGCAAGTTCTTAAAAAATGTGGAGCAGTCTCTTAATTTTTTTCCAGAGCCGTACACTGTCACTTTGTTTTCTGGGATGGAATTACCAGTCACCCACAAACAGCCTATTAGACAATAGCCTAACCAACAGAATTCACCTTTGGCCAAACTTAGATGCAATCGTTAGCTTTGTTGCAGTAACATAAATTAGCCAGTGATATGGGCAAAATTATGTTGACAAAAGCATTCAGCATAGGCTTGGTATAGATTGTATAGATCTTAAGTCTACTTGTACATTGCTGCTATTTATAAAGAACACTGTGATAGATCATTTTTATTATTAGGCAACTCAGTTCTGAAGTTATTCAGGACCCAAAACCTGAAACGGTGAAATACAAACAGAATTCACAAAACCCTTGTGCTGATTACACCTTAAGCAGCTGCTTGTCTTGCCTATGGCTGGATCCACCCTAGACATGACCAAAATACTTTCCACAGTGGACCGATCCAGAGACGACTCCCAGCTGGGTAGAGAATGATCCCAGATGGCCAGATAGTTTATCAACACCTATCGACAAGGCATCTAGCAGAGTGTATCTGGTAGCTGGTTCTGGGGATAATTTGACACTTCTGGTTCTTCAATAATGTTGATGTGCAGAATATGTTGTGTATAGCTGAATAGTCTCATTTAGTAAAATGCACAGCTATGAGCTTCCCAGTATTCCAAGACTTCAAAAAGCCTTTGTGTTTAGTGACATTTGAATTGTGACATTTATTGTTTGATATCTTTTTTTACAGTTGTAAAAAATATCTTGAATGAATATACCACATGAAATGGAGAATAGTCATTCCCTTAAGGCCTTCAGATATCCTGATTGAAGAATTGGCTACATGGGAAACTTACTAGTACAGTGGCTGTTTCACATTTGTATCATCATTATTTAAAGACTGAGATGTCACATAATGACATGACTTGTCTTCCGAAATTCGAACGCGCCACTTTGGTTTTTACATTTTTTAGGCTACTATAAAACTTCTGTGCTAAACTAGTGCTCATACTGACTGTGTGTCTCCATGGTTGTGGAGAAAGGGTCTTCTTTCTCTGTGATGGCCCCCCATACTAGTGTTTACCTTGGTTTGTAGCCTCAGAGATATCCCCTACTTCCCAAGATTTCTTAGGTTCTCCATCCAATGAAATTTCTCCACTAGCAGATCATTTGGCAGCTGCTGCAGAAATGTCTATCCCTCCTCCCACAGCTTCACAAGCACAAAGTAAAGCTGCCATACTTATAGGTATATTTTATACAGTGGAAAAAATATTATTAACAGTAATTTCCAGATTGCTTGTGGGTTGTGATTTCTCCTTTATTGTCTTTAAAAATCGCTTCTGACTCATAGCCTCTTAAACTGCAGAGACATTAATCCACTTTAATGAGAAAAAAAAATACATAAACATGGATTATATAACAGATCTGTCTTAGCCAAATTAGTAACAGGGCTAAATCATGCCAAATAATCATGAAAAACTGAATGAATGGGTTTTACTGGCCACAAAAGTTCACATCGATAAGGAATTTGTGATGGCATAGTGATTATTCTGACATATAGCAAACTACATAGTATAGATAAGTCAATAGTGAGACATTTAGCATCTCTCAAGCAACAATAAGCTAACAGGAAATAAATAGTAAATAAGTTAAAATAATTAAATGTGCAGTGCTGGATACCAGTCAGTGCTATGGTGGGGTATGGTGGAAGGGATCATACAAAGAGCAGCTCACAAAACGTAAGAAACTTTATTTTAAGCAGAACTTAAAAATAAATAAATAAAAGAGTCCACGAGGGGTATTACCAAGGCAGGAAACAAGAACTAGCTAGAAACTGACACAAGGAGAAACTAACACTAAATAAGTTTGGGGAAAAACAGTCAAGAAAGACAAACAAGAACCAAGCAGGGAACAACATAGCTACAACCACACAGCACTTAGTGCAAACAATGCTAACACACACCATGACTGAAGACTAGAGAATGGGCAGGCATTTGAATACATACATGATGAGGATCAACAACAGACATACAGTATGTAGGCAGTAACAATGCACTGGGACCACTGAGGCACAGTTGAGACCAATTGAAAGATAAAGGATCCAGCACCAGGGGAGACTAGATGACCGGGGTAACGAAACAATACTACAAACAGGGAATAACAGGAAGCAAAAACAAGGAAATGTAGCATAAATGCACATACCTCTGGCCAGAAAGTAACCCATAACAAAAGGGATGTCTGGATGATACAGTCAACCGGTCAGCCCATTAAGCTATGCAGCAGCCCTGGGAACAGGAGAAAAGCCAGCAATGCACCCACTCTCCCAGTCGTCCCACATCTGCCTATATGTCTATGGTGGCATGTTGGCCTTTGTAGCACCATCTTGGATCTCACCTTGTTATTTCTATGCTTTTAGCAGTTGATTGGTATTTATTTATTTTTTGGTATTTATTGGTATTTATTTATTTAGCAGAATCTTTCAATGTGACGTACATTTCAGACAGCAGGGTCAACCAGTCCCTGCAGCGATTGGGGTTAAAGCAGCGACCTACTAATCCTAACCCACAGAATCACACACTGCCCTTTTTATTAGTAATGGCAGGCAGGAAATTACCAGTCACTTTTCATGACCTTAACTTACTTGAATATAGGATAAGTTTCATCAGCCTTGAGTATTAAAATAATCAGTACCATATTAGCAGCACAATCATAACAGAAATGAATGGAATTGTTATATAATTAATATAAGAATCACATTCAGTTGTCACTAAACAAACTGGGTTAGAGGTCTCGTGCTAGCCTCTGATATGCTGCCAGGTACACAAACAGTTCACCTCACTGTTCACGCTTACAGCTGTCCTCCTGCACACTTAATCTTCACACTGAAATCATCATGTTCCATTAAAAATGATTCCCTTTGAAAACATCTCAAGTGTATTTGTGATGTGGCATCTGTTTGCAGGCCACTTTGATGTTTATAAAGTGAGCATTAAAAACTATAATGTTATATAATGATTCCTACAGTTATTTATATTTGTTTCTAACTCAATAGTTCATTTTTCCCCCTTACATTTTGTATATTTTATGACATATGACATCAGTTCCCTCATGATGTATCTGAGCACAATGTTTGGTACAAATTAACTGTCTGTAAAGCTACAGCATCACGAGTCCCTTTGTGCTCATTTTCCTGTGGCAACACATTAACACATTAATACTATGTTACTATATTGTTTCTGCATATACTTCAACATGAACAGGTGTCAAGATATATATTAACCTGTATGCTTCTTTTCTTGTCACGGTACATCTGGCCCCAGTCCATTATGCATGCACAAAACAGATGGCTGAATTGGTGACATTCCAGATGGCGTACTACTGTACGACCCCGGGAACCCAGGTCTGCTCTTTCACGTATATAATGACAGTCATGGGAGGCATTTCATGTTTTTTTCTGTATGCGCTCAGCCTTCGCAACCACCTTACATTAATCATGTTCTTGTGAAATCCCCCATTACTTGTGGGGCAATACGAAGGGTTGATGCAGAGTTCAGCCACTTGCTCTTTGAACATGATTTAAAGGGACATGCTAGTTAGTTTGATTGTGTTTCCATATGTGTCCCCAAACTAATAGGCTGTGAAAAGCAGAAAATGTGCTGGTTACGAAATGACATGATGTCAGTTAAAGGGTAGCATTCCACCTACACTGAACCCATAGTGGTACATTACATGCTATTTAGCAAAAATAAAGGTGTTTTCATTGGCACATACATATTCACCAGAGAAACACATAATTTTTCACTTTGCTTAGTTCTTAATGCCAGGGACAGTTTGGATTTAAAGAATAAAAGAATAACTATCAAAATAGCATACTTGCATTTGCCTGCTTAATATACTGCATATAACAATATCATAAACATGGATTATAACTGTGCCAAAAAGATGTCACCACTCTAGCTATTCTAAATTTAATTCTGATTTTCAATCAATATCATGTTACTGAACCACGGAGTGCCGTTAGCGCAGTACATTACTCTGGTAGCTGTGTGTTTCCCTCCTTCACTTCCATGTCAGGGTCAGTTCTGGGTATGAAATCTGATGCAGAGCAGTGCAGCTTGTGGCTCAATAAGGCCACCCTAACTGGCCATGTTTTTCTCTGTCATTCAATGCTCTTTCATATACATGAAGGCACCCCTATGTGATAAATTCTGGTGACATATAAAGAAATTCTGGTGGTGAATTTTCTGCATTTTTGTAACATTTCCAGTGCTTTGGTTGCACAGTATAAACTGGCATTACAACTATGTCATGTTCACCAAGGTTGCAGAACAAACTACTCTGACTTTACATGTTTTTTGGGGGGGGTGTCAATGTATGATATCATTGTGGATTGTCTATAAATGGATAAGACCTGTGTCTAAACATAACAGATGGCATAATCATACACCTGAAAAACGTTTTTCAGAAAAATATTCCGTCATTTAGCCTTGACACAAGTGATGTATTACTACTTAGTGCTGAATACTGAGATTTTAAACACGCTCTACACGAGATCAAAGACAGTTGGCGTTAGTCCAGTAGAAAGTATGTTTGTTAAACAGCTGTCCCTGGCCTACAAAAATTAGATTGCCACCTCTGAATAACACACAGGCATTAGGGAGTGTACAATGACAGTTCTAATGACAGTAGAAGCAGGTTTAATTATTTGATCACTACAAAACCATATAGAAAAGTGTTATCTCAAAGAAGTTTCTTTTTGGTTCTCTTCCTCAAAAAGTGCCTCTTCCTAAAATTGGTCAGCTTTGGATTGATTTATTGCCAATCTTTGGCTTGATTTATTACCAGGGGATGTATTTCGACGGAGTTTGTTTGCGGGTCTTCCAATACAGTAACAAAGATATTACAAAGTAAAGAAAATTTAAATATCCCCCTAAAAATGTTGTTGTTGCTTCCATAATAGCAGCAAAATGTTCCTCTCAAAATCAATTTATAATGTCATGTAAAGTCAATAGATAAATGATGTGCTTTGTTTCTATGAATATAATACATTAAAATACGGGTGATTTCAGTGTTCTGTCATCTTGAATGGTATCTTATGTCCCAGTCAGCATGAAAACACCATGTTCTTCAGCTCAGTGAAATAAGGCTTTTTCTTTTTTATCATCGAAGTCATATATACAATATTGGCCTATTTGGATGACCTACTGTATGAGTCAAGATAGACATGATCCGAGTTAAACTGTTATAATGTGGGCCATACTGAGGCACCAAACTAGTACTTTGTGACGGGGATCAACAGTCACATGGGATTTTTACATATCCTGTGTATAATTCTATGACTTATTTTGCAAACATGGATGTAGTGGCTCCTAGTGCATTGAAGAAAAAAGTGCTGGCTTCAGAAGCTTCCAAATGGTGCACTACGTTTCACTTGATGGCTGTTAGTACAGTACATGTACAAATTAGTTAACAGAATAAATATTTAGTAGTGAATAACAATGTATTTATGTATTTATTAACCAATTGTATTTATAAGTGGGTGTAGGTCTCATTTGACAGCAGATTTATCTAGTGGCTGTCGCTCTCTGGTGTTTGGTGAAAATAACGTTTCTCTCATCACCTAGAATTTTTCGATAAGTGAACCGCAATGTGGCGACTACAGAAAAAATATTTCATATTTAAGTATAATCTGTAATTTAAATGACATCCATGTTACCAGAGCAGAAAAGCATAACCTCAACCTGTACTTTCCAACAATTCCTTAGATTTCTTGTGTTTTTCAATTTTATTGACTTAATCCGAAACCCCTACTATTTCTGATTTTATACTATATTTGCACTATTGTCGGCTGTTTTGCGTGTATATTGTACATATTTCTACCAAATTTATCATGTTTATCATGTCAGCCTTCTGAAGCATATTGAATTAAGGACAAAAAATAGGATTTGTCAAAAATAGGTACACGGAGTGGCCACTATATTAGGTACACCTGTTATCACTGGACAGTATTCCGAATGCCTGCAGAACATCCGGAATTCTTTGAGGCATGGATTCAACAAGGTGTTGACACTTTCCTTATCAGTCCATGGCATTTTTGCACTTGCAGCCTTCCTGTTGTCTTTAATGAATCTGGCCATTACCTTCTAACTGCTCATTAAAAGTGTTTTCCCCCTCAGAACTGCCACTCGCTGGATCTTTGATATTGTAAAGTTCAGACACAGCAGTAGCTGCTGCTGAGATGCCCATTTATTGCCCATTCTACAGCTTCCTCAAACAGAAGCTGAACCTCTTGACCCTGTCTTGTGTGTTTTATATACTGAATCACTGCCACATGATTCTTTGATTGTAGGATCAGGCTGTACATACACAAGCAGGTGTATGTAGTAAAGAGGCCACTAAATGTGATACTTACTTTCTGCTGCATTTTTTCTGAGGGGAGGATGATTTTAATATCATCTTCTTGAACATGATGCCACTGCTGGGCCCAACAGAAAGGCCCCAAGGACAGACTTCTTGTGAACACACACAAACAGCCACATGAGAAGTAGAAGTGTTTCATTAAAGAGATTCCAAAATCCCATTTGAGAGAGAGAGCCAATAACGGTCATCCATTAAAAAAAACAAAAAAATAAAGTCTGGTCATCTTTTATGAATTCAATGTGTTCATAGGAAGGGACAGGTGTGTAAACATTTTAATTGTTTAGAGAAGATTTTGCTAGATAAAAAACAAAAGCCCTAAGAGCTTATTGCTCCTTCTGTTACATCTGCGCATACTTTTCCTTTTTCACATTCTATGAAAGCCTCCATTAATCACTCTGGCATATTCTCAGGAGCGATACTAGTATTGGCAAGCCATTTGATGAATTACAATGATTCACATATATATAAAATAAACAATCCAGTAAGATGGGGTTATAGCAGATGATTTGAAAATTAAATCATGTGACAACAGCACCAACTTCCTAAGAAACAGGCAACACCCCCCCTTCTCTCTCGGAAAACAAAGTGACCATTCTTATTAACGTCATGGGTCTCATTACCGAAGGCTTCTGTAAGCACAGAGCCAGTGATCAGTTGCCATGACAACAAAAGAGCTTATTTCCTGTGTCATTATTCTACCTCCGCCTAGCCACACTTGTTGCTGTATCGTTCTTTACATTTAATGACATTTTGAACAGAAGTTTCCACAAAAGAGAATGAATGGAGAAGCTGTGAGAATGGTGCGGTTTTTGGTTAGAGGGGATATGGTATATTTTTCTTAGTCTTTTTTTTTCTTCAAAAATAACATTACAGGTAAAGGTTTCAATTATTTTTCTCAGTCACTGCCTGTGTTGAAAATTAACTAAATAACTGTAATACAATTGATCTCTTGTTTTCACTATATAATGCAAATACTTAATTGCATCTTTGATGGTTTGGCCTCCCATAACCCTGAGTAGGACAAGTGGGTACAGAAGATGGAAGGATGGATGGGATTAAATGCATCCATGCCTTTGAATAAATTATAAAAGCATTCAATGACAGCAAAACCAACAATGGAATCCAGTACAAATGGAGGGGTCCTCCTTTAATTACATGACTATACACTCAAATTGTGATGTGATACTGCATTGATTTGTATACAAATTTCTGGATTTATTAATATGACTGTATTAGCACATAATTCAACCACTGTGTAGCACCCACCTGGATGATGCAACACCAGCCTTTCTGCGCCAGTACGCTCACCACACAGTAGCTAAGGTGATGACGGGGCAGGAGAGAATTCACCAGTTAGATATACAGTAGGAGATGATTAGGAGGCCAGATACAGTACTCTTCTGAAACACACCCAGGGGTCTTGAGAGAGTCAAGACCTCGGTTTAACATCTCATCCGAAAGGACGGCACAATTTTACAGCATTCTGCAGGGTTCCCCTAACTGCCCTGGGACTTTGGCATCCACACGGGCCACAAGATGGGCTAACCTGCTGGCCACATCAACATCTCTTCCATCGGCGATCCAACTTTCCTAGTTGGTGTCCCATTCAAGAAATCGGCCAAGCCCAAGCCTACTTAGCTTCAGATGGATCTTCTAGTCTGAAGAGCAGCTTGTATGCTGCTGACTCATGATCAACCTCTTTCTTTCTTTCTTTTTTTCTTTCTTTCTTTCTTTCTTTCTTTCTCTTTAAATAATAAAAAACAAAACACCTTTGAACAGCTTTGTAAAGTCAAGATTAACTGGGAAAACTGGGAAATATACTGGAATAAGGATTATCTACAGTATTCTGTGGCAGTAATCTAAATTTAACAGGATATTGATATAGTACAATACTAAAGAAGCTGTTTTCGCATAAAGATAACATAGTGCAATGTGACACACTTCTACCACCATAAAAACACTGATAAACTTCACTGTATGGAAGGAGCTACTTTTCTGCAGTAGTTGTTTTGTTTTATGGTGGCTGTCTGTTCGCACCTCTGATATATGACATTCTCCTTCAGATCCTCCTTTTTGGAATGACAGCTGAATGCTGTAAACCTCATGTTCACTGGGCTGTAAAGGCCATTATTTACTGTGTCTGCTGATCATGGTCTTTTGTATGTCGGCTAAAAAGAAAGACATCCATCATCTGTTAGCTACATGCATGTCTGGGACATCTCATTTAATGATGAAAAGTTTCTTTATTTGGACTGAGTCGACATGTCCGAAGCAAGAAAACAAAGAATGGAATAGGTCTAATTGTGTCTCAATCACTCACATTTTTAAAACAGAGGATCTCCATGATTATTTTGTCCTTCAGCTCATCAACCCACACTTGAGAAGCTCCTCATAGCCACAAGGTATGAACATATAAGCACTGGAAGATATTTTGTGGTACAAAGGTTTCCATTACCAGATTTCCATTCCAAGTCCCCGAATCCTTTGGGAAAAACGGTACTGGGAAAAAAGCAACTGAAGAGACCCAAGCTGACTGGGGCTCATGGAGAAGGACTCCATTGGAGTAGAATGATGGATCCAGAGGCAAAGAAACTAGAATGAAAGGGAGGACAACTACAGTACAGAATCACAACAACAACAAAACCAAAGACAACACGTCAGTATAGATTAAACATGGATAAGAGGATGGGATTTTGCTTCATAGGAAAAGCGACAAGACAAGTGACAAGACTGAGCCCTGAGCAATGCGTACTGCTCCATCTATATCGAGCCTGGAATTTCTGGTTTAAATTAAGACTGTAAGAACCGCCCTGTCATTTCTAGATGAAACAAGACAGTCACACTTACCCTTTATACAACTGCTCTGTTATTTTTTTGTGAAATTCAATGCATTTTGCTGTGTTAAGGGTGCTCCATTAAACTATTTTTCTGCAAAATGTGATATTTCTTAACCATCCGCTGTTACTATGACTTTTCCGGTTTAGAAAGTTTTTTTAGCAGTTTTAAGGATATTCATTAATTAATCACAGTGAAATAAAAATTCTAAAACAAGTATTTACAAATGATATTTAACACAGTGTATCTCATTACAATGCCACCTTAACACTTTCTGCTTTGAGGAGGCAATGCAGAAACACCCAACTACACAAAGAGCAAATTTATAACAACCAAAGTCTCCCACTGTGGCAGCAAATGCCAACCATCTCTTTCAGTAACACAGTTTTCTTCAGAAAATGCTTAAATGAACCAAAGCAGTATTTTTTTTTCATTTTATGAAAACATTCTAAAGGTAACAAATATGTGTGACTGCTAAAACATGCCGAATTATCTTTGTGCCACATCCGTATGTAAGAAACTATTGTCCATTTGCTTAACCATGAAAAACTGGATATTCATCTATAATCTTGTTCAGCATCATATGCTGTATATACACTATATGAACATCCCATTCTAAATCCATGGACATCAACCTGGAGTTAGTCCCCCCTTTGCAGCTATAACAGCTGCCACTCTTCTGAGAAGGCTTTCCACAAGATTCTGGAATGTGTCTGTGGGAATTTTTCTCCCATTCGTCCAAAAGTGCCTTTGTGAGTTCAGGCACTGATGTTGGACACGAAGGCCTGGCTCGCAATCTCCATTCTAATTTATTCCAAAGGTGTTTGATGGGGTTGAAGTCAGGGCTCTTTGTACGGGTCAGTCAAGTTCTTCCATACTAAATTCACCCAACCATGTTTTTCTGGTCCTTGCTTTGTGCACTGGGGCACAGACATGCTGGAACAGAAAAGGACCTTCCCCAAACTGTTCCCACAATGTTGGAAACATAGTATTGTCCAAAATGTCTTGGTATGCTGAAGCATTAAGGGTACCCTTCACTGGAACTAAGCGGCCGAGCCCAACCCTTGAAAAACAGCCCCATACCATTATCCCTCTTCCATCAAACTTTACAGTTGGCACAGTGCAGTCAGGCAGGTAACCATTCTCCGGGGATCTGCCAAACCCAGACTTGTCCATCAGATTGTCAGACAGAGAAGCATGATTTGTCACTCTACAGAACACATTTCCACTGCTCCAGAGTCCAGTGACAGCGTGTTTTACACCACTCCATCCATGCTTGGCATTGCGCTTGGTGATGTGAGGCTTGCATGCAGCTGCTCGGCCATGGAAGCCCATTCCATGAAGCTCCTGGTGCACAGTTTTTGTGCTGGGTTAATGCCAGAGGAAGTTTGGAACAGTGCAGTTATTAAGTAAAGGAAACGCTGAAGACTTTTACACACTACATGTCTCAGCACTAAGTGACCCCACTCTGTTACTTTACGTGGTCTGACACTTCATGGCTGCGTAAATGATTCCACTTTGCAGTAATACCACTTACATTTAACCATAGAATATCTAGCAGGGAAGAAATTTCACAAAGTGATTTACTGCAAAAGAGGCATCACGCTTGAATTCACTGAGCTCTTCAGAATGACCCAATCTTTCACAAATGTCTATAAACCTAAATACATGACTAGGCGCTTGATTTTATACACCTGTGGCAATGGGTCTATAATGATTTTTACTGGTTTTTGAGGTCAGTCAAATAACTTAAAACAACTACAGGTCTGCAACCTGACCCGAACGCGACCGGGTTTCGGACTGGGTACGGGTCAGTTTTTTATGTTCAGTTTCGGAATCAGGTCAGGTTCAGTTTGTATTTTTATGCTTTTCTTTTTAATGTGCAAATTGATTTTTTTGTGCTTGCTGGGTCCTTGTCTCTCCCTTTCTCTCTCGTCTATCAGCTACCTAAAAAGCATTCAGCAATCTCACTAAGGGCTACTGGCAGGTTCCACTCTTTCCTGGTGGCAAGGAGGAGACTGCATTTCGTACCGCTGATCACACTGGCAATAAGCGATCTTCCATCTCCTTTGGGTGAACGGGGCTGCTCATGGCTGAGGCTCTGAGACCTCATGTAGCCTATCATGCATCCTCTGCAGTAGATAATGTGCTTATTCATTTGAAAAGTTATCCAGAGCGAAGCAGAAGATTCCGGAAGGCTTTGGAAGACCTTTGGGGACCGGATCGACTTTGTCAGACCATGGTCAAGTTGGGGTACTATCAAAGTTTTATCCCCTTGTTCTCCCTAGTTTCTCCCTTCTAAACGCTTGAACTGCCGTTTCTCACGGCCAACTCCCTTAACCTCCAAGCAAGACATACTTCAGCATATGCGTACCTTCTTCGCCTTAATGTGCTGTTAGTGTTAATATCAGCAGCAAATCTAACACCCTCAACCAAAACAGCTATAATGTTCCTAAGAGTGGCTGCTCTGTTGAGAAATGATAAAGCTGGAAAGTTTTCAAACGTATTTTATAAAATCTTGGATAAATAGATGTAGTTTATTGGTGCTTTCATTTCCGCTTTTTAACAACTCTATAAAGTAATTTTATATCTTATACAAATCAACCAAGGTGAAAGAATTGAAAAGGTATGTTTTATTTGAAATTAACTATATAATGCACAATTTTCAGCTGAAGCAGCTTCTCATTCCATTTGCATTGTTGCTTGAACTGACATAAAATGAATGAGAAAACTTTACCTATATCACTTTTTATATCTTTTGAAAACAATATGACTGCCCATATCCACGTGTAATAGTGATTAAACTGATTGATTCTTTTGGTATTTGTGTTAAAGCGAGGCTTTTATTTTATTACCAATGTGGAATTAAGATTAATTTCACAAAATTAATTTATCAAAACCAATATTAAATCAATGAGCACAAAAACATATGACAAACACGACTGTATTATGGGTTTTACGGCTTTTCGGGGGGTGACGATGATTCTACTACTGTGCAGGTTGCTGACTGTGCCCTTGCTTTCTTGATGCGTAAGCAGTATGCTAATGCGACAGCCCATTAGCGAAAACAAAAGGTGTGATACGCCAAAGGAAGTCACTGCTGGTAGTCAGAGGAGGTTGAAAAAATTCTGGCAGTAGTTAAATCCCACAAAGAAGGGAACTTTGCTGAATGAGGATCCTGAAGACCACCTAACATCCAAGGTACATATGCAGATCTGGGGATAGCAAGGGGTGGGCGTGGCCACCCTAGACTGAACCATGGTCACCCCATTGGCCACCCCCATTCTGTTTGCATTTTGGTTAAGTCAGACTTTGATTAAAAAATCTCTTTTTATTACGTAACTGTTTCTCTGCCTCCCTGACGATGTACCGATAAAGAATGAGCTCACAGTGCTGCTCAGTTAAACATGAGCTCTCAGAACAGCAGTAATGCTGAAGTTTGGGGATCTTTGATTTATTACCTTGTTGCCTTAGCTGCGGGAAATTGACATAAATGTGTATTTGATAATTCCAAGTTATATTGCTTAGGTACCTAAATTTTCCCGTATTTTCTAGATGAAAGGCTTAAGGACACCAGTGGCATTATGCCATTTCAGATACATCTGCTCCGGCTGCATGTCCTGGCTCCATGTGCTCTGAACCGCCCCCCCAGTAGGGAGTGTCTATAAAGGAGAGTGGGGGGGTCAGAACTCCTCCTCCATTGCTGCTCCAGCTGACTGACAGGCGGCCACACATGTCCTTCAGCACCATGGATGGTGGCTACCTGCCAAAAATGTAGCCACCATGCTGTTACCTGACAATCAGTCAGCCCAGGCTAAGCCACACCCACCTGACAATCAGTCAGCCCAGGCTAAGCCACACCCACCTGGGAAGCAGTAATGCTGCGGCACCTCAGAAAGCCATTTAGCAAAACCATGCAGGCACCTGTTTTAAAAACCATAATAAGCAAAGAATTCTTGCTTAGCCGGACATATTGTCGGATTTAAGGTGCCCCAGTTTACAGTAAATGGGTCCTAGCGTTTTTCCCACTTACATTTAGCTCAGAATACCTTAAATCTGACAAATTATCTGTCTAAGCAAGAATCTGGCTTTTTGAAAGAGGCCCCAGTTCTAGCCTGGTTAATTGTTAGCCACTGTCAGCAATATCAGTTGATATCAACACATTACATGGTGTTTTGCACATAAAAACACCACAGCAACACATCCACAGATAGCAGTTGGACAGTACTGTGTGTATGACCCACTTAATGAGCCACAAATAATACGCAACTGCTAATAAACAGTATAACTACAGCGTTAACTCCTGTTGATAAGGGGTGCAGCCATCTTGAATTGCAGAGATTCCTCTGACAGAATTCTGACTTCAGGGGGCACTCCAGTTGGAATTTCTGACTAGGAAGTCCTATTATTTCTGCGTCACAAGTTCAAATGGAACGCAGCATGTTAATGATATTAATGATAGAATGTTAGCATGTGTATTTCAGACTCAGTAGCCGTCACTTGCTCAAAGGCGCTGGTGGTGAAAGGACACACTACAATAATTAATAAAGATGTACTGAAATACATAATTAAAAAATCAAGTGGTGTGAATTATTCCCCATCGTCCCTGGCTTAAACCACCCTTTGCTGGACATGGCTGTCTCATTTAGTTTTATGGTTATTATTTCATTTATTCTACCCTTTGCACTTTTAATTGTGCAAGTATAAAAAAGCATGGACGTCAATACCTTTGTTATCTTCCTCTGTGTGTGTGTGTGTGTGTGTGTGTGAGAGAGAGAGAGAGAGTGATAGATAAAGGAATATTGAATGGGTTTTGAATGGTGTATGTTAATCTCAGTTTGTAGTTTACCCCTTTGTTTTGATAAAATTTGATAGATGATTATCATAACTGAGACACCCATGCCTTGGTCATTACATTGTAAGCGACTTGAATGATCAGTGAGTGTGGTCACCGTAGTGTTAATATATCAGTATTGATTCTGGTAAAGCATATTTCCGTTTACAGTTCAGGGTTATATTTGGCTTGAAATAGAATTAAAAAGTTCTTAAAAAAATCTTAAATTTCACATCAGGCCTTCTGCAGACATCCTGCATTCCTGTTATCTCTCGCTCTCCCAGATCTCCCAGTAACCTCAGCCATGACCATGCACTCCCCTTTTCGACGGAGCCCTTCCTGGTCTAGAAGAGCAAGGTCAGTTTTTTATGTTCAGTTTCGGAATCAGGTCAGGTTCAGTTTGTATTTTTATGCTTTTCTTTTTAAAAAAAAGACTGGTGGTTTTGATTTGTGAGACCAATAAACCTTGCCTCGTCAGAATTCTCAGTAATGCAACCTTGTTGCCTGTGTGCTTTTGAGCTTGTGCCTGACACAATATAGAATGTACATTAAACCAAGTATATTAGAGTCATATATATACAAAACTGATTGCTATTGGGTACCATGGCTCAGTGGGTAGCACTGTAGACTCACAACTGTGGGGTTAAGGATTCAAAACCTGCCCTTATGTCGCTTTGTGGAAATGGTATGTTCTCTGTGGCTTTGAATGACTATCTTGGTTCCACAGTTCAAATAATGTGTGATTAGATAAACTAGTATTCTTAAGTTGTCAACAAGATGCAATAGCTGGGCCAGAAATAATAACAGTGGGTAGGCCGACAGAAAAACAGATGGGCCATTCGCAAAACAGTTCATTTGATGACAAAATCACACTACAGACTCAGCTACATATTTTTTTATAGTTTTTAAATGACCTATGGCTTACTGAGACCAAGAGAATAAAAAGAAAGAAAAATCTGTTTGCCTTCCAACAGCACATTCCCTCCAATTGATCATGCATGCACATACCTGTCGGACACAATCATTCTATCATACTGTATCACTCACTCTGAACACTGAATCAGTGGGCCTGAGTTTCATCTGGGTGGGCCACCTGTTCCACCACGGTAGACAGGATATGAGTAATACAATGGATACCATGCATGGCATTCCCTTCCCTGTGTCTCCTAAGATAGGCTTCAGATTCAAATGCTGTATGGAAAGGTGGATGGACTATCACTCATGGTTTATAGAAAGGTATCAACAAGTGTTCTCCATCGGTGAGTTTCACTGTATGACTGGGACAGCAAACAGAACCACATAACATAGGTATAGATAGTGATGGCCTAAAGAAACTTCATGAACCATTTGCTGTACTTTCAGAACCCTCTAGATGGTGCTCTCTGTTTATAAAAGTGCTCATAACATGCCCAAAGCAACCCAAGAGCACCATCTAGTGGGTTCCAAAAATGCAAAAATACAGCAAATTGTTCACGAAGCTTCACGAATAAGCAAACTGTCCATGAAGCAGAGAACAAGCCTAGATTTATCACTGGCTCCAGGTTGTGAATTTAGTAAGCAGCAATTGTGTCGCATCTTATCATGTCACCAGAACAATTGAATAGAATACAGTTGGGAGGCTGCAGCGTTGTCTGCAGCTTAAGTACTCCAGTTTCTTTCTTCTGTCCAAAGACAGAAGTTAGACGAACTGGTCTCACTTAGGGTTGTTCTCTAAATTGCCCATAGTATGTGTATGCATTTAGGTGTATTCCCTGTGATGGACTGATGTCCCATTCAGAGAGTCCCTTGCCTTGTGCCATAGGTTTTTTGGGATTAGCTTACCGCCACCCTGTTCTTGGTGATGTGGTACGGAAGATGAACGAATGGATAAAGAGGAGCTGTTCATTATTTTTGCATATTTTGCAAAACTAGCCCTTTGTGCAGACATTGAAATCCTTCTTGCAAATGCTGTTCAGGAACAGATTTAATAGAGAATATGGTTCACAGTTGTTTAATCTGCATGCAGCCAGCATGCGGCCAAATCTGAATAATATAAATTGCGATTTCACAGCAAAGTGGCTCCTTTGAAGGGGCTCTGGGGCTCTTTGCGTTGCATTGTTAATCACGTTATTGAATTAATGTAGATGAATTTGGTAATTATGAAAGTCTTGGCAGAAAACACATTTAATGTCTGCCGGATGCTTTGGGTAATGTCCTTTTAAAATAATTAAAACAATAAAGAGGTCTGCAAACAACAGGAGAGTTCAATTGGATCATATAAATTAGATAAAATGGACGAAGAATTAAACAGTGCTTTTGATGGCACACATCAAAATTACTATTAAGCTATATTTATAAAATAATGAAACTGGAACCGAGTCTTAAAGCATAAATACATTTTGCTGAACTTGTTTCACTGTACTAGTCTAAGAAACCGAGGAAGTTCTTGTCATCTGGTAACCATTTAATTTAGTGCCAGGCTTGACCCATCCGCCTTAAACTGTGATGATATATTAAAACCTTTGTGAAATTTATTGTGATACATTATCATTTATATTAATCCCAACTGGGTAACACTTTGCTTGAGGGAGCAAAAATAATATAGTATTATGCTATTACTTGTATTAATTAACCACAAACTAAATCTTTGTTACATACTGATGTTTGATGACATGTTTGATGACATTCTCATTATGCTGTTTTCAGTGTTCAAGACAGCCACACTTTCCTTTGCAGATTTTCCTCTACAAAAATGGACACAGAAAGCATCAGCCTTAGCATTCCTGAACCTTGGTGCTAAGAAAGGAGTGAAATTGAAATGGAAAAATTGGGAAAAAAAGGTCTAACCAGGCAGGGTATAGTTTAAATTACTGTAAGGTGTTTTACCTTAATGGATGAACTCAAGGCGGTGTCTCCACTCTGCTAAGACTAACTTGATAGCCAGGAGCAGGGCTGGACTGGCAGTCCAGTGTACCACGCATTTTCCCAGTAGGTCGTTGAGTTTGTGGGAACCCCCCCCTTCGAATTGGCAAAATCTACTGTAGAAAAATTAAACTGTGCAGGCAATTTCCGCATTATAATTTGTTGCTCACTAGTAGCCTCTGGCAGTTTTGGCTGTCCTTGTCATAGATCTAATAATTCAGTAGTTGTTATTTTTGGACTAACATTACACCAAGAATTTTGATTATGAACTGTAATACTGTACTGTATGTTGTGCAAAGCCACAACATTTTGGATAATGACATTTTTTGTTATTTGGGCTCCACAGAGAGGATTGAAATGAATCAATGGCAACGAAGCATATTGAAGCGTCAAGTTACAGCATTAATTTGAGTAAGGTTACATCAAAACTGAAATAACTGTCTAGGATATTTCCAGAAAAAATACAGAAAAAAAAGTTCACTTTATGACTGTCATGATCCGCTCCGTACGATCCTCCCGTGTGCCACGCCCACCTCGTTACCTTGTGTTCCTGCCCTGATTGTGATCACCTGTGTCCTGTTACTTCCTGACCTGC
>JAODKF010000103.1:14285919-14314225 GCA_026779585.1 Mormyrus proboscirostris
AACAGTTTGCTGTCTTTGTGCTGCATCAGTTTGCTGTCTTTGTGCTGTCTTTGTTCTGTCTTTGTGCTGCATTAGTTTGGTGTCTTTGTCCTGTCTTTTTGCTGCATCAGTTTGCTGTCTTTGTGCTGCACCAGTTTGCTGTCTTTGTGCTGTTTTTGTCCTGTCTTTGTGCTGGAACAGTTTGCTGTCTTTGTGCTGCATCAGTTTGCTGTCTTTGTTCTGTCTTTGTGCTGCATCAGTTTGCTGTCTTTGTGCTGTCTTTGTCCTGTCTTTGTGCTGGAACAGTTTGCTGTCTTTGTGCTGCATAAGTTTGCTGTCTTTGTCCTGACTTTGTGCTGCATCAGTTTGCTGTCTTTGTCTTGTCTTTGTGCTGGAACAGTTTGCTGTCTTTGTGCAGTCTTAGTGCTGTCTTTTCAATATCATGTGACATTATCCATTCCCTCATAACTAAACTATATTTCTCTCTTCATATAGGGAATTAGACCTTAATGTAAGAAATATTGTATTCTACGATTCTTACTATATTTTTTCTTAATAACACTTTTAATGTTTTTTTAATATTAAGATATGTGTATTTAATTGATGATGAACACTATGCTACTTTTGTTATATCACATTTTGACTGCATAAATCTCTCCAGAAAATAACATAATATTTTCCTTTAGAAGTTCTCACTTTCAAAGCACATTGAGTTAGACTGCTTTGTACTCCATTGTAGACCTTTTTAAGCAAAGCATGGATTTCCTTTGGCTCTTAGAACCCTCATGTCAAGCAAAACGTTTCCCTGCTGGGAAACTAGCATTCAATGCCTGGATTCCTCCCAGAGAGCAAGATGGAGGATAAAAAAAGCCTATTTCTATGGACATATTCACCTTTGCCATTTTTCAATGTAGCTTTTTGAGAAGTGTCTTTTCTGGTCGTTGTGTGATGCCCGGATGTGGAAACATTTTTATTCTTGCACTGATCTGGTCTATTTTTAGCCCAGTAATTCTGTACATTTTTCATCAATTTTCCCATGACATGCAGGATCCGAGTCGTAGGAATCCTCATTTGTGCAGACGTTTTGCGGTTCTTCTGAAGAACAGCCTGCCAGCTTTTTGATTTTTCTTTTTGGCGTTTTCTGTTCCGGTCTTAGGGAAGGTTCAGCAAATTCACTTTGAGTCACGGCTGGACACAGGTTGGTATCGGCCACGTCAGCTGGGTCTGCTGACAGCAGCCCCAGCCCCAGCAGGAGGCCTAGAGTATCCATTAAGCATGGGAATCTTTATACGTGTTTCCTAATTACAAAGCCCTTTCATGTTTCTGTCCTTGCCATTTCTTTCCCTCGCCGTCATATCTCCTAAACTTTGACTTGACAGCCAACAATACTTATTTTCACAGCATATTCAGTTTGTTGTCAGAAATCAGTTAATCAATAAAAAGTGATGCTATTATATTGAAAAGAGCCGTCCTCAAACATTTCAACCAAGCATCCATTTTCAGCTTTAACATAATACTGCCAGCAACAACAAAAAATAACACCAGTTAATAAAAACTTTACAGATGATTGACACCTTCAGTAACAAATTTTAAGAAAGGCTGTCACTTGGAGAGATAGCCAGTCTGTTAAAAAACTAATTTAACTAACTGTATCACTTTTCTGAGGCAGGGTGGGACCCTGATGTTTGCTGGAGCCCTTGGGTCCTGTGCATTTTGTTTTTAAATAAGTTTGTATAAAGAATACATTAAAAACAGGTGTGACATAGCTTATCGATAACCTTGCAAGTACAGAGATCTAATTTATATTTATTTTCCATTTTAGTGATACTTTTATTCATAAACATGGACCAATCAATAAGATTCAATAAACTACGGATATTTTCTTTTAGAAGCAAGTAAGGCATGATGTAGGTAATATTCCTGGAAGGAAGGGTCTATAACTGCACAAATCTTATCTCTTGATTATGACAGATAATCTGATTGCTGGCAGAGGGACAATGAGAGGCAAGTTGATGCAGATCTTCAGATCATTATCCTGAATTGAAATGTGGATAATATCTTTAGAATATGCCTGAATATTTCGGTCCTCAATCATCTCTGGGTCACGTGACCTTAAGTAGGTGACATAAAAGTGGGGAGGAGTGGTGGTTAAATAGCACATTTATAAATAACTCCCATATACAGTGAGCCATAGGGTTATGACCTAGATACAGAGGCAGCTGACTGGAATAATCTAAGTGGGTGAAGGTATAACATTGTTATACAATGATTACATGCAGCAAATATACCATGCATGAGCCCAGAGCCCCAAGATAGCCAGAACCCAATCATGACATGAAATGGCTGATAACAGTGAATGAGTGAAGCGGTGAGATGACGGCACTGCTCATGGAATGCTCTGCAATAAGGATTCTTTCTCAGTCGAGCATTAGCTGCAGCTTTAATAAGGCATGAATCCTAAACACAGAATCCCAGTCTGAGAAGCAACTGATGTATTCACACTTGTCCTGTATAGCAGCTGCATTCCATGCGAGTTAAAGACACTACAGGGAAGAAATTCTTTAATATTATTTTTTAGAATGTTCTTTTGTATATAATATGTTTCTTTGTCTGCCCGTTATATGCTTTGCTTCTGTATGCACAAGAATTTGCCCATGGGATCAATGCAGTTCATCGCTACAGACAGTTTGGTAACTCCAGTTAACCTTGACACATTTTTGGAAAACCAGAGGAAACCCCATGACAACACAGGGAGGACACACAAACTCCACACACAGGGCCATGGAAGAGACTCGAACCCGGGTTCCAGGGCTGTGAGGGAACAGTGCTAACCGTCATAACATTGTATATTGAAAAATTCTAGGCTGTTATGTAAGAGCTTAAAAAAAATTGTGAGCTGCCATTAATTTATTAAAAGGGAATTAACGAGGCACAGTAGTGATCAAAATTTGAGAATGAGTGAATTTTTGTAATATTGTAGTTACTGCTCATATCCTAATATGAAAAGAGATGTATTTTTATCATAATTCCTCATTGAAAGCCACAAAATAACAGGTTGTAGCACTTTGGTTGGTGTGAGCACTATCCAGACATGTATTCTTGTTTATAGGAGTCAAATTGGGTGTTGTGACATGTTTTCTTGTGCTGTTATCATATGAATAGCACTATTTGCAAATGGCTGGGCAATGAGCACTGCTTCCTGACTCAGAGACCTTCTTTTATTCTCCTTACAAAGCTCTAATATTATATATGCTTCAGTTTCTGTGAGTGTTAAGTTTCTAGAACAAAAAATCGTTTAAATGGTTTCTGTTTTATTATGCATGCTGCTTTGCTGACTCCACAGGGTTAAAAATTGATGTATAAATTACAGCCTGAGCGCATAAAACCTGGATGTCTATTGGCATTTTAAGCATGAAATGAGGGGCAAAAGCCCTGTGTTACATACGACAGGTTAATGGTGTAAAAAGATGCTTCTTGTCTTTGCTCCATTGTTGCTGACAGGCCGTCGTCTTTTATTGAATTTTTTTGCAGCTCCAAGTTGGTCACATGATCAACTGCTAGCATTTTGATTGGAAGATCTCAAAAAGTTGCCAATGGCAATCAAAGTTGTCCATTTTCAATGGGAAAACTTTGCTCAGCAACATTGCCAGGCAGCATTACTGGAAAAATTGCCTTGTGTATCATTACCTTTAGACTGGACTTTATTGATCCCCTTTGGGGGGAGGGGGATTTCATCCTTCCAGCAGCAGGAATACGTTTGCTGATTCATGTTCTCCTCATGTAATACTTTTACACTGAATCCTTTTGAAGTGTGAAATTCCCAGCTGTGTGCAGCCCTGTCAGGGGTAGGATCAGCATTACCCATAAGTGTCAATACTACTGATCGGATGAAATTTTGCATTAAGGGCCACAGTAACAAATATGATATGGGCCACTGAGAAATGTACATCCAAGCTTAGCAGTGACCAGGTTTAATGACAAATAGCTTATGCGTTTGAAACTATTTGAAATCTCAAAGGAAGCAGTAGTTTTTCTTGCTGCAACCCCAAATCTGCACAATAAACTGAAATGAAAGCAACTGAAGGACGTTCCTCTTACCCCCTTCATAGTTCCCTGAATTTACCTCATATGTAATATCCATCAACTGGACTTGTTTTAGGCCAATAAGCCTCCAATACCTGCCTGGAGAAGCTTCCCAGAGTCTCGGATACACTGAGAATGGGCCTGAAGTCATGACAAAGATTAACAGCTGAGTCACAGCATATTCCCTAAGTAAGCATCACAAGAATTTCAGCTTACTCCTTTCTTATATAACATGGCTGTAGAAAATGTAAAGACATTTCACCAAAGCTGTTTTGCAACTTTTTAAGGCTGATCCTAAGTCCAAATACGTGCTTCTGCTGCTTGCCTCAGTGTTGGAGTATGCTGATACGAAATTGCTGACATGTTCATTCTTCTCCGTACTTTCATCCAAAATTTCAGATACAAAACTGGATGAGTAACATCATGTTTATAAAGTGACGTCTGAACATGAGTTTTTTGAATGTGCTTTTGTTTAATGATTTTGCTCGTTGTATTTTCTAAATCTGGTGCTTCTTTTAAAGAAAAACATTGCAGCATTTAATGTGAGATACAACTACAAAACCCCAGAAATATCCTTCTGTGTTTTTTGAGATGGGTTTTGTGTACGTGATTCTACTGCTCCCTAGTCCTGTGAGTGTGTGCTTCGATCCCTCTTCCACTTCAAGGGTGTGTTGCTTTTCCCATATCTGCCTGTGTGGCTGCCTCTCCCTGCACCCCCAGGACAGACCCTCCGACTTTCAGACACCTGCCTTTAGTACTGACTACGACTTCTGCCTTGTGTCTCTCTACTTTGTATTTTAATTATTATTATTAATAATAATAATAATAATAATAATACATTTTATTGATATAGCACTTTTACAAGATCTCAGAGATGCTTACATTGAATAAAGTAAACAAATAGAACTAAAACGACAAAACATTCTATGGATAGGGAAGGTTTTCGCTGCATTTGGATCCTTGGTTTCATGGGATGTTTTTTTACCGTTACAATGTAAATCAGCAATTTAGTTAAACAATACCTGGTGCTTTATTAATTTATACAAAATGCTAATGTGTATGTCTCATAACGCTTTGAGATCATTACAGGCAGAACACACCACGAACTGAGAGGCACAGGGTGGTACCACACTGTCTGCACATATTGCACTAAAACATATGGTTTGTGTCGTAATACTGAATTGTCAGGACCTGCTTTCCCATAAAGATAAACACTATTGGTAGGTAATGGCCAAATAGAACTTGTTATAGTTTTATTTTATGTATTTTTTTTTGTTTCATAAAAATTGTAACATGAATCACAAGGATTTCATATGTTGCAATGTGAATTTTTTCCCAATATCATAGTTTCAAGGCTACTTTTAATTTTTAATGTTATCCTTTTGTAACAATGACTGATGTCTTTTATATGGAAATAAATTATTGGGGTAGCGTATAAGCCAGAGAGGTACTGTTTGGATTCAGCGTAACTGCCCAAGGCATGGGCTATTAAAAATTATTGTATGTATCTGGATTTGAGTTCTCTCTTCAGTTTAATTTAATTTCAATTTAATTTATTCAAGCTACTTTGTGATGGGGATTGGGTTATTAATGACTGGCTCAATTCAGCAGTTCGGGCAGAGCAGTGTGTGCTGGAGACTTAGCTTCCATCAAGCACAATCAAGCCCAAGTCTCGACGGTCAGACAGCAGCTGTCGCATTTGAGGGAGCTGAGCAAAGGTTTCCCTAGTGAACCTCCGGATGTTTGATAGTGGTGCTGTAGAAAGTCACTTTATATGCTGGTATGGCAACCGCTCTGTACATGACCGTATGTCCCTGCAGAGAGTGCTGTGCTTGGCCAAGTGCTCCAACAGGTCAGCTCTGCCCTCCCCGCAGGTCATCGTAGCTAAAACTATCTTCAATGACCCTTCCATCCCAACAACTTGTCTGTTTATCCTGCTAAAGCAGGCAAACGCCTCCGGGTCTGGCTCTAGAGGAATGTCTGTCCTCAGGCCATCAGACTTTTCAACCTGGACATGCCCAATAACTTTTTACAGTTGTAGTTAATTATTTATTTATTATTTATTAAGCTCACCTTTGCAGACTACCTACTGTCTATAATACTATTTTGCACACTTTATTTTATTTATCTATTATTTAGCTTTTGTTTTTGTCCTGCCCCCTTACGATTTTTAGCCAATCTAATTTATCTACACTCTCTTTTTGCCCGTTCATCGAGATTCCCGTTTCACAGCACAGTTACACTGCTGTTAGCGTATCATCTGTAATATATGCTCATGTAACAAACTGAATCTTGAAAAGCGAACAGAAATGTTCAGGAGAGGGTAGGATAGAGGAGACCACAGAAGGGGGACAGATGGAAACGAGATGAAAGAGCAAGGAAACAAAGGCAAAAGCATCCTCGATGTCCTTGCTTAGTAGATATTCCCGGGTAGACTCCTTTCTCTTTAAACAAGAACAGTCTTCACATAATAGATGCTTGACACACGGGTGGATGCTTCAGTGCAGTTGCTTTAAAACCCGAAACATTCTTTTTGACTATGTGTTGGGCACCATACAATTAGCATAACATGATTATTGCATATGTTGCCATGGCTCCCTGAGTTCCCTGGAAGGCTGTGCTTTATTATGACTATGTTAATACAGGGCAGATGGTGGAAGTGATCTAAAAGCATAAGGAACGGTATGAACTGCCTGGAAACCAACAGGCTAACAATGACAAACATGGAGCCATGACTGAATTATGAATGGGAGCAGACAGCTGAGCATCAGGTTAGGAACCTGGCCAGGATTTCAATCTCTCAGAGGGATGACAATAGCAAAGTCTCCAGATATATTATTGTTAAGAAAAGAAATAATATACAATTTTTTGGGCAGTGATTGTTCATAGTCAAACCGACATCCGCAGGGGAAACTGGTGTTTACACTAGTTAATGATACTGCTCTGTGAGGATGTGCTGTTTTCTCTATTTTTCCCCATCCCATCGAGATCGCTATGTCTGAGACCAAGACAAGACCGAGACCGAATAGAATGCAGACCAAGACAATATCGAGACCACAAAAAATTGGTCTTGAGACCACAGCACTACCACATAGGTCATCTAGTCACCAAGATAGTGCTCACTGCTGCTGCTAGTTCTAATATCATACTTTAAAGTTTAAATTAAAAAAAACCTATGTCTTTTCTATATCTTATCTCTTTTTGTATTGTTTAAATGGTTGCACAGTCAGATAAGAGCAATTTAGGATTTCACTGCATGTACCTGTATAACTATGCATGTGACAAACAAAGAATCTTGAATTGTGAATTATACTCATATCATTCACATCTGCAGTTGAATGAATCTAGTATGGTTGAGAAGATCTCCAAGGATAGCAAGAGTTAAACTTTGTGAGATTTGGATGAAGGAAAAACAAAAAATTCTTACTGGCACTGCTGGGTCAGCCGCACATTCATAATTATGTGGGCCATTGTCTGCCACCTGGGGCCGATTTCACACATTCCTGCTAAAGGGATTAGAAGCAGCAGTCTGTGGTGCTGAAACCCCCACAAGGTTGGACAACAACAACAAAAAAAAGTATTTTAGTGTTTTAATTTAAATGCTATGCATACAGTGTTGTAGTTGAAGAAGTTGTGCCCATGGTATGGAACCTGAAGACTGTCCAAACTATAATATCAACTCGTGGATGGATAGGAGAAAAATGAGAATTAATATACTTTCATGCTGTTTAGGGTTACCCTTATTTTGTGTTTCTTAGGATAAGCTGACTGATTGATGGATGGATGGATGGATGGATGGATGGATGGATGGACGGATGGATTAACCGTTCTGGCCCTATGATTAGGTGTAGGAATGGCCACAACATATTTAGTGAAAAGATCAATTATGTCCAAGATATCCTTCGTATTACTATGCTCCAGGGTCAAGAAATCCATAAAAACCAGATCAAGAGGTCTAGTGGCTTGGATGTTAACCAAAGGAGCAGCCTTATCTAGTAATGCTTTGCCATGGAAACTTTTTCTGCTCAACATCAGCTGCCATCCTAGGCCAGTAGAACTTGAACCATACAAGATCGAGTGTACAATCAACTTCTAAATGGCCCATTTCATCATGTCGTTTTGACAAGGTATAAACTGACGGAACAGAGCTACAGTATATGTCTGTTATGATACAGTCAGCTGGGAAATGACAATCTATTACTTCTGGGAAACCTTCAAATTGTCAGTCCATTAAGTTAATGAAACGGAAACAGTCCAAACACCTTTTCCAATAAGTGACATATATGCCGAAATGGACTGACAAATCCTTAACAGTGACTGTAGAGGCACCAAATACTGCAGTATGCAAGAATACATCTTCAACTGTAGCCCAATCAAAAGAGCATGTATAGTGTGTAGAAAAACTGTCTAACTTGGGAAATGGTACCATGTGGTACCAGCTTTTGGCAACAGACAAATTGAAATTTTGATTCCTGTCTTGGGAGCACACAGGGAGGGGGGATGCACAGGACAAACAAGCTTGTCCTCTTTTCACTGAAAAACAACACCAGCAAAACCCAACTGCCCTTTCAGCTGGGTAGAAAAACAAAAGGCTGCAAAAACAACACATGGCCAGACAACTCTGGGGTCTGTACAATGGGGACAGAAGGGTTGTTCTCTGTTGCAGATCTTTCTGTCGATGCACAAAAATCACCCTGAAAAAATGATGGAAACAAGCAGTAGGTTATGTGAATCACGATGTCCCCCAGATTGAGCCTCCTGACATATTTATGCATGTTTCCTCTGGGTACTTCAGTTTTCTCCTACAGTCCAAAAACATAGGATTTCAATTTCTACAGAGTGAAAGTGCCAAACCAAGCCAGGGGTCCAAAGTGACATTTTCTCAGGGCACCCAAAATTTCTAGCTAGACACGTGAAGTAGACAATAGCACTTTTTTTTGCCAAATTTTGTTTTAAAACGTGATCACAGTAGACACACAGGTTAACTTCATATGCCAGGGTCACTGATATAAGGATTATCTTGAATAAATTTACTATGCGGTTAAGAGGTATGAAAATAGCAAAACATTGAAGAATAACCAATTTATATTTATGATCTAATACAAGACAAACAGTCTGGAAGAAAGAGACCCAGAGACTAATATTATTGACCTGTTTTCATTCTATCACTGGGGAAAATGAGAAGTCATTGACTGTGTCATAAATCATAGCAAGCAGAGAGAAAAAAACATTTTATGGCCATTTTGTGGACCAGGCATGTCTAGATCTGATGCTGAATGACCACACTATTGAATTCTAGTCCTCTTTCAGATATGGATTTTATTTTAACTTCAAGTATATTTACCTTTGCCTAATATCTTTCCAGGTGTGTGTGTGTGTGCCCTGAGATGAACCAACATGCCTTCCATGTTATACCCCTGTCTCGTGTCCTGTGCAGTTCCAATATGTTCCAATTCCATATTTTTTTAGCTTTAATATTGCTCACCTTAATATAATAACATAATACTTCACATTTTTGACGTGAACATACAATACACAGAAAGTACTTGAATGCCTATTCTTCCCATTATTATTCTGTTCAGATTTTTTCACATAGGTCAGCATCTCATTGAATGGTAATTCAATGCTTTGTACATGCCTATACAAATAGAGAGCCACTTCAGAATGTACAGTAATCAACCAATCAATAAGTCAAACACATTGACAGATCAAAATGTTGCACAATGAAGGATAGATTGAAGGTCTAGAAAGACTGAACTATAAAAACAATTGAAATAAAAACCAATAGAAATCAAAACTCAAGATTAAATGAATTTTGGGAGATTAAGTTTTCAAACAAACAGACAAATGTTATAAGGGCAAATGGTGCCTTCTAAAGGGCATAAAACAAATTAAATAAAAAAAAAGGGCAATACAAAATTGACAAGGAATTACAACCAAGATTAATCAACATTAAAAGATTATGAAAAATCTAATCCAAGATTAAAAAGATTAATCTTTAATCTTAAAAACATTAACCGAGGGGACACTTCTGATAAGTCAGATCAGTCCAAAGTTTGGATCCACCAACAACAAAATTATGGTCCCCAAAAGGCGTTTTATGGAGTCAATAAATTGTCAATAGATATTGATTACTGGACCTGAGTGGGGGTGGGGGGCATTTGGAATAAGTAACCTGGAGAGATAAATTGGGGGCTGTGAATTTATGGCAGCAAAAACCACCAATAATTTTTTATTATTTCATTCTAAACTTAACAGGCAATCAATACAAGTTGATCAAAGATAGAGTAATTGGTCTACATGCAACAGCACTTTGTACTATCTGCAGTCGAGATCACTGAATCCATTATATAAGGATTTACAAAAAATCCTAATGAGATATAACTAGTGCATGAGTCACCTTAACATGATGAGATTGACTTAAAAATCATTTGGAGGGGAAAAGTTTTTAACAACCATACCAATTTGTCTGTCCATTTTCAGTTCAAAATCCATTATGAACCCTCAATTTTTCAATGAAAGATAAGACAAACTTGGGCAAGTGGGCCCAGACAGGACCAAAATTCTTCATCAATGGTCTGTTCTGGTTCAAATCTAAGAAGTTGCAAGCCATCCATTTTTTAAATTCTTCAGTACACAATAAAAGCTTATCGGCAGATATGCTTCTTCGACAGTCTTGAAGGAGTTTCACACATACACACATCAATGAGCCAAAGCATCAGGGCCACCTTCACACACAGTGAATAACATTGGCTCTCATAAAAATGGGCTGGGGTAAAGATTTTTCTTTAAACTGTAACAATTGGACCTTTTTGCTACTATTTATTCAAGGTTACTGTTTAGTCAAGCCATAACATTAACACCACAAAACAGACTAAAACATATGCTCTACAAAGGCTTACATTTTTATTATTTAGAAGATCCAAAAAGTCAGAATGGCTACAAACAGTTAAGTAGGCCACCAGCATGATGGACCATAGTCTGTGTTAGATTGTGACAAAATCAGATCCCCAAAACAGGCTTATAACCAGAAATAAATTTCAGGGGGCTCATGCAAATTTTGAGGGGGGTTCCTACTTGTTTTTTTACTACATGGCTACGTGCCTGCTTCTTGGCTGTGAGATTTGGCTGATTTTGATCAGAAACACAGTACTGCAGGCTTCCTCAGTCATGGCCCCAGTGTGTTGTTCTTCACGGAAGCTGAGGTAAGCTTATGTGATTAACTGCCTAGCTGAGTTCATTTCCAATCCCTCTCCCCAAAACACTAATTCCAGAAAAATTTCAACTCCGAAAACAAAGTTTAAATATTAAAAAAAAAACATAGACCAGGTCATATGTACAAGAAAACAGGCAAAACAGTTTCACCAAGAAAAATGTAACATTTAGATTACATAAAATATCATTTTGATGCCAATGTATAATCACAACAACCATTTTCACATGAAACCAAAAAAGTGCCACTGTTCAAAAAAAATGTCTGACAAAGCATTGTCAAAACAGCACCACCCTTAGGTTGATAGAAGGAATTTCAGTAAAGCAAAACATTTTCTGCCTCACTTTGCTTATGCATTTCTGTGCAGGCCTATTTCTCATCACCATCTACTTAGTAGTTGACTAGATAGTTATGGAATAAGATACATTTTTAAACCCGACCAGTGAAACATGCTTCACCTAGTCTTTCCAATGATATGTCAAGAAAATGCAAGAGTGCCCAAAGATGACTGACACAGGTTTAACCATCCAGAATGTTTAGCCATTATGTAATTTACTTGTTTGCCAGTATTCCTTGTTGATTTGTGGACAAGCTATTGGTATACTGTAAGTGAAAGAGGCAAAAGTTTAAAATACTTTGATTGGTAAATACTGTTCTTGCTTATTGTGACTAAACCCCCGTATAAACTGTAAATAAGAACATTTATTTTTTATTATGTAAAAGGATCATATCATTGCAGTCCTACAATTACAACTCTTGGGAAATGTGAGAATTAGAGTTTATTTAGAGTTTGCCATCTTACATTTTAAACCAATATGACCCAGGACGGGGGGAGTGGATGATCTCCCTTATTTCCTCAGATCTAAGGTGACAACCCTCATGAAGGGTTGATGGTTAAGACTGATGCATGTGTTTCCAATTAGACAAATACAATGACTAGGCAAGATAAAACCATGAGATTCTTAAAAGGCTAATTGATGTAATTTAATTCTTTTGTTTGTTGACAGGAGCTGGCATTTAGAAGACACAATGACAGTGAAAATATCTTACATGTATTTTTACAATGATTATACAGGTACTTCAAAAAAGGGTGCACCTCCTTAAAACTGTAAAAACATTTCTGTCAGCATCACCAGGGCTATATTTCATTGAAATCAGCAAGCGATGGAAAAATGTTTGGTACAGTGTAATGAATATTTTTATATTTCCTATACAGTATATGATTAGGTCTAACATTTTACCAGGGGGCGGCATCGGGGGAGATCTAGAGTTTGCTTCAAAAAATTCTTGTCAACAACTGTCATTGATAGAAACGCAATGAATGGTTAAAAAATATATAATGGCAATTCAAAACACAGGAACACTCAATAGTTGGTTCCTACATGGAGTTCTTGCATACAGTACCAGTCAAAAGTTTGAACACACCTATCACGATCTCAGAAGTTTCTGTCATAGGAACAAGGCATGGTACAGGCAGGAAAAGATGGTGACACTCCACTTATGGCTCCACAAAACAACAGGGGTTTATTAATAGATAATGACAACACTACAAACAAAAACATCATGAGGGAACTAAACAGGGGAAACAATATAAGTAACAGAACAAAAAAGACCTACAAAGGGGGAACTGGTAACACAATGATCGATCAGGCAGGCACACGCATAGCAAAAAGAAGAACCAACACCAGGGAACATAGCAGGATCAAGTACTTAATTACAAACGGCTAACAAGGAAACACAGTTCAGGTGAAAACAATGAAGCGGTTCAGGGAAACAGCACACAGGTGAATTTAATAAACTGAATCATGGAACTCGAGCTATAGGAAACAGAATCTAACATTCGGGAAGTAACAAAGATAGGTAAAATACAACCAAGGACACAAAGCAAAAACGAAAACAGAATGCAGAACCACAAACCTCAGGAACTAGAAAAACTAATACAAAGGATCGAAGCACTAGGGAACTAAATCTACTAAATACAGAAACAGGTGGACTCAAACTCATGACTGCTGGGTTTATAGGTGTACACTCAGCCTATAGAGCCATGGAACAGTCTGGGGAGCAGGGGAAACACACTAAGCACTTGGACAACAGAATGGCCAGCGACACCTACTGGCCAAACGGGGAGAAGACGTGAAAGGCTGGGACAGACGGGTGCAGGCCCTGACACACACCTACCCATAGAAAGGGTTATTTGAACTATTTTCTACATTCCAGAATAATCATAAATACATCAAACCTATAACATAACATATGTGGAATTAAGCACTGACCAAAAAAAGTAGCTCTGGGGGTTGGGACTCAGAAGGTTGCCAAGACCTTTAACCCCAACTGCTCCAGGGACTTGCTGACCCCACTTTATCCTCTATGCCAACTTCAAGTGGTGGCCTCCAGGGAAGCTTTTCCAGCGTTCTTGAAGGAGTTCCCGCATATGCTGAGCACTCATTGGGTGGTTTTCCTTCACTCTCTGGTCAAGGTCCTCCAAAACCATTTCTACTGTGTTTAGACCAGGTGGCCTAGTCATGGTGATGGGATGCTATCACTTTCCTTTGAAGGCCGCTTGGCGTGTCCAAACTTTGACTGGCACTATATGTCATCTTCTGGGCCCACTCTGCTATCTTTGTTCTTTTTTCCCCCTCCCAGCTCCAAAAATAAATACAAAATCAGGAAGCTCTCCATTGTACCTGTCCAGATGAGGACATTATTGAGTTAATAGTGTTAATGAAACTACAAATTAAAGCAGTAGATGCACACTGACACAATAAAATTGAAGAACATCAATGAGTTCCAAATTAACCTCCTTAGAAAGGTTTTGTATCATTACTCTATCGCCAGTCTCTCTCTCTCATTATCAATCAGTGATATATGAGTGGGGGCTTGTCTGCTAACCTCACCCCTCCCCTGAAACATGCGCAGCAATAATAATGAGCTGGTTTATTTTAAATGGGTTTTCAGCTCCTCTAATAGTGTCATACAATACTTATCATTCTCACTGTGTAAGGGAATGCGCTGCAGTGATTTTTTTCTCGTTTTGAATAACTAGCACCCTCTCTGCTATGGCTTTAACTATAAGACAGTCTATAAATGTAACGGGTCTATAAATCATAGCTCTGTAAATGTTACTAAAACCCAACTCGGTGTGTCGTTTTTCAAAGCGGTCAAATTCTGTTAAACGAATTGCACTTTTACAAGAATTTTCTTGCACTCTGTTGTGCTATAAATTTAGCAGACGACAGAAAAACCCAATATGCCAACAAGGAGGAAAATTAACAATTATTCCCTGACTTATTTGAAGAAAGGCAGTGGAACAACAATCTACATATGCTAAAATTATTACACTGAATCGTCGGTCAAAAAAAGTCTTCTGATTGTGGATTTTGAATGGAGAACTGCTCCAGATCTGTCTATGCAATTCATTTTCTAGATGCTTTCACCATCTGGATATCTTTTTCTTACTGCTGATCTGTCGGCTACTGAAAAAAAAACACCTAAAGTGGAGAGCAGTAGAACTTACTGATGTACTGACTGGTATTTTACTCATAAATACTTTGCTAATGTTGAATGCATGAAAACGGTGCAAACTAGAACATGGGCACCACAACATATAGTCTTCCTTACTAATGTCATCCAACCGGCTCTATTTATCCTTAATAAAATCCAAAGTCATCCAAAGCCAGCTGGACATAATTATCTGAAACATCTGAAGGCAGCCGTAATGGAGAATGCCTAAAGCCCGATATCCCATAGCTTTAAGTCCTGCTAATTCTAAATTTGAATGAAATCTTAGAGAGATAAACTCCAGTCTAATGTTTTTATGAATTTACTGTTGCATTCTGTGCCAGCAGGAGATACATTAAGGAAGCATTTGAGCTGCCAGACAGCTGAGCATTAAAATCTAATTCTAAAGTAACAAATGCATGGAGCAGATTTTCTGCTTTGAACAGATCAGGCTGTCCGTCATAGCTCACACACAAAGGCAAACACTCAAGTCAATGCAAAAAAAGTCAGGATCCAGACAGAAATTTAATTAAAGATCTCTCTTAGCATATATACCCACCAAGGACTTACTTTTTCATATTCTGCAGCTGAATTTATTATCTTCCTCCCACAACCATTTAAGTTTGGGAAGAAGGGTCCAACAAGATGTCTGTCTTATTTTGCTCCAAGTTACCTCTATAACAACCATGTGTGAGTCACTGATTTGCCTTGCTGCTTATTCATCCAGGCGATGAGGACATGCATGTATGCTGAACTTTAATACCCACTATTTCTCTGCCAGGTTGACATATTAAATACTTCTGACAGACCACTTTGGTGCTCCGGTTAATTCCAGCGGAAGGCGACTGCGACTGGCAGTGAAAGATGGAGAAGAGAGACAACCAATGGAAGCGTGTGGCATTGTCACTTCATCATCCCCTGCACCTGCCAGGTACATAAGGGACGGCACTAAATAGCACGTCCCGGAGGACAGGTGTGGGACACAGGCCATCTCAGCCATGAGAAGATTAAAAATGGAATGTCTGGCAGGTTTATGACACAACTGGCCACTGGCACCTGCCTGAATGATCTTTTAGTCAGAGTCAGCTAACAGACTGGGTCTCTCGTCTTGATGTTCTGCGAGATCAGGTGAGGGTAAGGGGGGGTTCCTCTCAGTGGGCAGCCCTGACAGATGTGCCATGCTAGCTGTACAGTTTTTTTTTATTAACAATCAAATAGGTTGGTTTTTCAACACATCTCTCAGTATTTCAAGGCTCTTTGTGTGTGAGCTGTGTATGTTCTCCTTGTGTCATGTGGATTTCTTCATGCAGTTAGGCTATCTAGCATCTCTGGTTGCCCAAAGTGTGCAAATTTGTAGATCTGTTTGTGCCCTGCAATGGACTTGAATGATTTATATGCTGTGTTGACTGGAATCGCTCCTCCCTCCCATGACCTTGGTCAGGATAAGCAGTTGGGAAAAAAACCTATTAATAAAATATTATCAGAAAAACACATTCTGCTTGATTCTATAATTAAAACTAACCATCTTCCATCACTTACCACTATTAGGGTCATGTGCTCAAATTATATGCAGTATATAATTATAATAGCTGATAAATATACAATATTTATACAAAATCAAGATATTCAGCAGATATGTTTCTTCAGAATGCAAGACCATGCTTAAGTTTTTATCCAATTTAATATTTAATATGTTTAATATTTATTTATATACTTATTTATGCATATTTTATATATTTATGTCTGCTCCATTTATGTTCTATTTCTGTCTGGTCTTCTTGGAAGCGCAACTCAGAGATTTCCTTATTGAATTTCATTGTACTTGCTACATACAGAGACAATAAAGACATTTATTCTATTCTATTCTATTCTATTCTAATGTACACTACTTTACACAGGGGCTTGCACCCAAGTTGGGGGTTGCATGTTCTCTCTATGTTACACAAGTCCTGTCCAGGCACTCCGATCTCCTTCCACAACAAAAAGACATGTTAGGCTAATTGGTGTGTCTCAAGTGCCCACAGAGTATAACTGCATGTGCGTGTATGTGCCCTGGGATGGACTGGCATCCCATTCAGGGTGTATCCCATTCAGGGTGTATCTCATTCAGGGTGTATCCCATTCAGGGTGTATCCCATTCAGGGTGTATCCCATTCAGGGTGCTGCTTGGGATAGGTTCCATACCCCCCCACCCTCACACAACCCTGGGCAGGGTAAGCAGTTAAAGCAGGGGTGGCCGATCTTATCCACAAAGGGCCGGTGTGTTTGCGGGTTTTCGCTGCACCTCCCTAATTAGATTACTAACCGGAGGACTGATTGGCTGAAGAGTCTTCACACCTGGGTTTGAACAGCTAACCTACAGGTTATCCCAAAAACCTGCACACACATTGGCCCTTTGCAGATAAGATTGGCCACCCCTGAGTTAGAGGATGGATGGATGGATGGAGAACATAAAAAATATTGAATTGAATCTCTGCAGATTACAGTGGGAGATCAACACTCAAAAATTCAGAGACATAAATTTGAAAAACTTGTGCTACAGATTGTCTGACAAACCTGTTCATGACAAGACCTGTCTGTGTTTGTAGCAAAATGTTTTGATTGAGAAAAAAACTATGTAGGCTACATTTTTAAATACCATGTCCAAGGTAAAAATTGCATTTTGATTAAAATATCTGTCAGATATTGAGCCTGTTTTTGTTGACCCTGTCTCATGCATCATTACGTCATACCTTGCTTGTCCGATCCTCCTGTGTGCCACGCCCCTCGTTAACCTCGTGTGTTTACCAGCTGTTTTGTGTTATTTCAGATTAGTCCTGTGTATTTCAGTCCGCGTTTTAGTATGTTTCCCTACTGTAGGTCTGTCATTGAAGTCTGTTTGTGTGGTGTTGCTTGTTCTTTGTTCCTTCTCCGTTTCCCCATTAAATCCCTTGTTATCCAATCTGTCGTGTTCCTCTCCTGCTCCCCCGGTCCGTGCTCCCTGATCGGTCATGGCACGTTAACTTCTGTTGCCTGATTTCATGAAATAATGACAATTAAACACTCGCAGGAAACACTGACAGAAATGTTAAAATTAAATTAGTTCTTAATTATGTTATGCTGCCAAAGACATTAAACATAAATCTGACCGCTAGAGCTGACAGTCGGCCTGCGATTAGACCTTGGCAACGAGTGACTGGATTATTCTACTTGTCATCTTAATATTACAAAAATATTGCATGAGATGAGATTAACGGCAGAGTCTAGCAGCCTTCAGGGTGTTTTTATGACTTTTTAAGACTTCTGTCAGTGCAGATTTCGGAGTTTGAGTCATTTCAATGAATGACTAGGTAACTTCTATGTACAGAACATGAGTGGCAAACCATGACATGTTGGTGCAATTCACCGATCATTAAAACCACCAACAGGTGAAGAACCTAACATTGATTATCTTATTACTATTGCACCTGTGAAATACAACAGCATCTGTCAAAGCTCATCGATGCGCACGGGGAGCGAAGGCAAGCCAGTCTGGTCTGATCCCACAGAAGAGCTACTGTAGTGCAAATTACTAAAAAAAATTTAATGCTGGATATGATAGAAAGGTGTCAGAGCACATAATGCATGGCAGCTTCCTGTGTATGGGGCCCATGCTGACCCCTTTCCACCACTGAAAGTGCCTACAATGAGCTCGCGACCGTTACAGCTGGACAATGCAGTAGTAGAAGGTGGCCTGGTCTGATGAGTCACGTTTTCACGTGGACTGTTGGGTGCATGTGTGTAATATACCTGGGGAGGAGATGGCACCAGGATGCACTAGGGCAGAGGTGGCCAATCCTATACGTAAAGGGCTGTTGGGTATGCGGGTTTTTGCTGCATCAGATTACTAATTAGAGTAGTAGTCGGCTGAAGTCCTGAGTCCTCACACCTGGGTTTGAACAGCTGGCCCAAAAACCTGCATACACACTGGCCCTTTGTGAATAAGATGGCCCACTCACATACTCTGAGAAGGTGGCAAGTCGATCGCATTGTGATGCTCTGGAAATTTTCCTGGGAAACCTTGCCATGGCTGAGAGTTCAAGGTGTTGACTTGGCCTCCTAACTCTCCAGACCTCAGTCTGAGCAAACATCTGTGGGATCTGCTGGACAAACAAGTTCAATCCATGGAGGCCTCGCCTCACAACTTACAGGACTTAAAGGATCGGCTGCTAGCGTCAAGCTGCCGATTATCACTTATAACTTCAGAGGTCTTGTGGAGTCCACGCCTTGATGGAACAGAGCTGTTTTGGTGGCACAAGAAGAACCTCTACAATATTAGTCAGGTGGTTTGTTATGGCAAATCGGTGAGACGAATTGTCAACTGGGTGTGTGGAATTGTGACTTTTACGACTTTATTCCGTCCAACATGGAAAGTACTTCTTAGCAACAATGGTCTGCCACTTCATGCAGCCTATTAACTTGCAGTATCATTGCTGAAACTGCATTGTGCCATTCTTGGGGTATCTAGAGTTCAACAGATTCCTTATGTTTGCGTCTCTGGAACCCCACTTGCCAAATACAGAATAAATGGAAGGTGTGGATTTTACTCCACCTGCACATTTCTCCTCAGTATTTCATCTTATGTTTCATCTTATGTTTCATCTTATGTCATCTTCAGCCTCACGCCGACCAAAGCATGCCATGGTAAACCTCACTTCATCCAGTCAGCATGTGTTTCTAGGTAAAATGAGCAGAGAGGGAAAGCCTGCTTGTTTTGGATTGAAGTAAAGCTAAACTACAGTCTCATTAATTCTCATAACTTTCAAATGTAACTTGAGGAAATCCAGTCATTCTCCTTCGACTTCAAAGACCCAAGGAGGTGACACACTGATCAAAGTCATCCCCTCTATTACAGTTTTCTTAGCTGATAGCAAAAATTAGGTCAGAAGACTTGAAAGCCAGCTTCACTTAGAGTTTGAAAAGTTTTTGTCGTGCTGCTGCTGATTTGGTCCGTTAGAGAGCACTAAAATTGAATCATCAATACAATGTCAGCTGCAAAGATCCTGGATTGATGTGCACTAGCAGCTTGTCACTACTCGATCCGCACCACCTGCCCGATTTGTATCTTGCATGTACTGAATTTTACAGCCTCATTTACTGCATCATTTTCTGGCAACAGTTCAGCGAAAAATACCCCCCACATCTGACAAACCTAACAGCATGAAAATCTGATCCAATGTATCTCATCGTTTTTGTCAATTTAGCGACTTCAACACTAGATTTAAAGACTTTTTGTCCCTCCCTAGCACTATAAATCTTGACTAATGACAAATTTGGAGACTATATGCATCTTTAGCAATTTCTATTCTCGTTTTCGAACAACAGCAAAAACAAATCACCTTTCATCAATTTGTGTATGACATGTCTGACGTGACCTATATCATCGATGGGGTGACTATCTTGCTTCGCACAAAAGAGGACGCCGGGGGCAGCATGACCGGTGGCGTCAAAACAACAGAAATATGCACAAAAGTATCGTGACTGGTGAAAGCATATGGCAACTGAAACAAAGTGAAATTCAGGCATTTTAGGTCCCAAAAACATAGTTGGAAAAAGGATGTTTGGTCACCCTGCCTATGCAGAATCAGATGGTATAATTACATGGAAGTACAGATCTAACAGATTCTATGCAGGTTAACCAACATCATTGGAGGGCAGGCAGGCAAAAAACTGATGCTATGATTCCTATGGATGTGTTGCTTAGCCGTGCATAGAGCGTGGGAAAAAGTGGGGGTTAGAGCACAGAGAGCTCAGCCACCCCGCCTGTCCTAGGTCCTGCCTCAGTGGTTTTATTTAAACCAGGGCAGAAACAGAATCGGGAAAGAGGGACTTTGTTGGGGTCACGAAGCAGAAAGTCAAGTAAGCTGGGGAAGTCAGTCCTACATGGAAAAAGTTGGACGGGAGTTGAGAGAACAGGGGAATCCGGGGTAAACAGGAACAGACAGGAGCATAGCAGGCAGGTCGGCTCAGGGCTACATTAAAGACAGTGCAAAGACAGTGGAGTGTCCCCCACAAACCACACACACAAACAGCACGAATGAAAGACACAGCCCCAGCTTGCTACCCACTAAGCAACCAAAACACCTACTGTGAATTAATGTATGAATGGACTGAATGCTGTGTTGGTACAGTGTCCTTCAGTCAATAGGGTCTCTTAAGTTCTGCCTGTGATGCCTTTCAAAGTGCATTAATCGCACGATTTAATGATATTTTCCATACTTTTCAATCAATGCACAAGTTACCGTTTATTACCATTTTTGAGTGCTGTAATTATACATTCACTTTAGTTCAGCTTTAGTTTATATAATGTGTCACAGAATAAACTGCAAATTTCATGACAATTACTGACTATCGTTAAAGTTACAACAGCAGTAAACTACAGCCTGTGGAAAGATTTCTGTCGTGATCCTTAGGCGAGCAGGGGTATTACGGAACGAGGAATCAGGGTCGAGAAGCCGGAGAGTCGGGAAACCCAGTTTATTCAGGGCAACCGTAAGCCGATATAGCCTTAACAAGACATTGCTGATGAATCTAAGTATATATGAGCTGACTTGGACTTAAATACACAAGACTAATTGGAAATAACAAGAAACAGCTGATGACTTTGGGATTTCACACGAGGTTAACGAGGGGGGCGTGGCACACAGGAGGATCGGACGATTGGGCGTAACAATTACAAAGCTTCTAACAGTTCTAGCCATGTATTTAAGGATTTTTATTCTGTTTTATGGCATGTAACTACTTTCATAATACTTTTATTTGAATGTTCGTTGTTTAAAATATGTTTCCCAGTCTTTGGCGACAAGTGGAAACAACAAGAAAAAGTGAATGCATTTCTGGACTCCGGGTACTCCGATTTCCCCCCACAGTCCAAAGACATGCCGAGGTTAATTGGAGTTAATAAATTGCCCGTAGGTGTGTATGTGTGAGTGAATGGTAACAGTGTGTGAGTGTGCCCTGCGATGGGCTGGCCCCCTGTCCAGGGTTGTTCCCTGCCTCGTGCCCGTTGCTTCTGGGTCATATTCTGACCCAATATGATAAAGTGGGTTAGAAAATGAATTAATAATAATAATGTACATGTCACCTCATGAAAATCACTAGCCAGCCCTAGTCCACCCCCATAATAAATTTCACCTGGTGCCTCTGCTTACATTCCTGTTGATGTTGTCTGTTCAATATAATGCCTTTTATTTCACTTCATCTGAGAACATTTGCAGTTTCCTTGACATATAAACACAAAAGATAACAGTCAATGTCATGCACTGTCAACAAGTACTGCTCCCATAACAGGCTGTGTAGATGATGTCTTTAGCAGTCTTTTAACACCCACATGCAATGAAACAGAAAGAAAAAAAACACATGCTTTATGGATTACCACACCAGGAGCTGGTATGGGGCAGTGTGTGGCGCAGTGGGCTAAGCCTGTGTGCCTGTAATCAGATGGTCACCAGATCAAACCCAGCCTCAGTATGTCTGCGGGTCCTTGGGCAAGGCCCTTAACCCCCAGCTCCCTGGGTGCTGCTGCAGGAGGCTGTCCTTTGCAGACAGCTTGGTCTGCAAAGAGCAAGTTGAGGGAGGTGTAAAAAAAATTTCCCCATGGAAATAATGGATCAATTATTAATATTATTATTACAATAGCAAGCCAATAAAGTTATTAAAGCATTCAATAATTTGTAGAATTTTCATTACATGCTTTCTGTATACAAAGGCTTAAAATAAGCATCCAGCATTGATGTAAATTATATGACCATTATATTAATAATGACCAGGATCACAACACTGTCTGCAAAATTCTGAAACTTCTCCCTGCACCCGGCTTGCCTGCACACGCACCCACACTGCCAGGGTGCGTCCCTCACGTCTCAGGTCATTCCACAGGCATCAAGGTGTTAACGAGCTGGACCGTGGACCCGGGCCGTGATGAAGAGGAACGTAAGATTACTCTCTGTGTTGGATTGCAGGGCCAGCCACACCTGGGACAGAACACACCTGCACATTGACGCTTACAGGGATTCGTGGGCCAGAGTATGTCACAGCGTCAGGGACAGGCTACAGGAACGTACACTTAAGAGACTAAACATGACCCAATCAGTAGTGTAACATAAAAACTGTATACCTACTTTTAAAAATAGCTTTGCAAAATAGAATCTTTACTTTGTAAAATAAAAACTATATATATAGGCCCACCCTGTAGATCACACCCCTACCGTGGGGAAATTCAGCCCCCCCCCCAAATGCACTTCGGGCATTTCCCCATCACTGTTAATTCCTTCGGAATGTCTAAATGTACAGAGCTTTTATGACCTCCGGCTACATAGATGTTTATTTGTGGCCAGGAACAGAGTGTTACAATTGGACATGACAAGCGAGATAAAAACATGCTACGTGTGAAACATGAAGCCATCTTATGGAGAAACATATTGTGGGAGCACATTTTTTAGCTTAAAAAATCTCCCATCCATAAGGAAAGTTCGTACAAGTGCATACATTTAATTCACAATTATTGTAAAGATTGGTATGCATGCAGGCTTTTTATTTAACTAAATAAGATCAGGCATCTAAAATGTTACTGAAATAACTGTCTTTTTTACGGTGTTAAACTAATTCTTTGGCATCCATTCATAAGTCTTCAACCCCCATGCATGGAAAAATCAATGAAAACTTCTCATGAAATCCCATCCTGGAATGTATTCTGCTTGGCACAGAGTAGCTAAAGGTAACACTGTGTCGGAATTCAGTATAATTCCACCTGCCAGTCACAAGTACCTGTCTCATAATTTGCAGTTTGTACCCTTCACTGACCTGGAGCATCCAGTAAGCTCCAGTGTCTAATAAATTTTACTATCACATGGGCTGGTGGTTTTTCCAAAAGTAAACAATTCAATTAATTTACTTAAGTGAGATTTGGGCTATTTAACAGTCTCAAAGAGAGAATACACTATACATTTTTGTTTACAAAACAAAGTACTGCTTTGAAAACGCACATAGCTATAAAAATCTGCCTAAATAAGAAATGAGAATTCTTAAGTAAATGAAGTAAACAGGTAAATCTCACACAGTCATTTACAGGCCTGTATTTAATTTAAATAAATAGGATTTTTAAAACTAAACTTCATGAAAACTATGACTATTGATCATAAATGATCATAAATAAAAAAGGCTACACAACTAAGCAATTTCTCAGGGATGAATGGAGTCACAGGTAAAAACAAACCAAATTAATAGTTTTCATACCATATAATAGCCCATCATTACATTCGTATCAGATCGGTTGAAAAACTATTTTCCTGCATCAATCAATGTTTTTTACAACGGTAGCGATTTCAGAAGGAGACCCTATTGTCCTCTTTGAAAATAATGTTTAAATGTTTGTGATTATGTATTTTAAATATTTGGTGAAATGATTGTAACTCATCAAGTCATCAAGGCTTCTTATTGTGACACATTGTGTCACCGCTGAAAAATGTAAATCCAGAACTTAACCAACATGGGTTTTATGTCTTCCTATATCCATTATAACTTTTTATACAAGTTACAAAAATCTGATTGGACAAGAGGCGTTCTAGGAGTGCAGTTATTTTTTATTTGTCACTTTTATTTGTATCATTTTGCGGGAACAATTTTTTGTAAATATGTAAATGAATAAAATGTGCAGTATCATATTACTTTTGCCTTATACATAATACTCGATGACCTGTTAAAACATACTCAATTATGTGCGGTTGTACTCCAATATATTTCGACTCCTAAGATAACCACAGCCATAACATTTTGCCGTACAACTGCACTCGTTCTTGTATGCATTGGTTAATTATACCGCAGCTTCGGCATATGCTATTTTATTATAGGTCCAGAGATGTCACATGAGTGTTTATTATTTTTGTGTGCCTGCGCAGGTCGGCAGCCAAACAGCAGTTCTATATTGCGTTGTGTTTCAGTGATTTATTAAAAACGTTAATATGAAAACCGGTGTGACTTTTAAATAAATAATCATCAAAATTTTCCTTGTTTTTCAAAACACAAGCACCTGTATGATGACTGTTTCTATGGTAACTTCAACATGCCACTTCCAGTGAGTGGCCTGACCTGATGTTCCATCCAATGCCGGTTAAAAGTAGTCTCCCCAACCCTGGTTCTGTCCATATAGGCACTATATTTTTAAGAGCACACTGGAACATTATTAAATGAAAATTGAAATTTTCTTCTGAAAAATTAACCGTAACAAGTTTATTGTATTATTATTCATTCGTTAGCTGTGGTATATACGGGATTAACCATGGCGAGGTGTGTAATTATATGAAAATAACTGGTTAGCTGTCCTCTGCTTCACGTAAGGCCACATTACACCAAGTTATTGTTGATTATTTCAGTATAACTACATATCTCAGTGTGTTTACTTTACTTATATGTTATTATAATGGATTCTGGGGAAAAGAAGAACATTGTCCTTCTCCTTAGAGAATAGCTTGTTGAAAGGAAAGTCTAAACTTGGTAACTGTATGAGACTGGTAGATTTAAGACCACTGCATGGAGTGGCTGCATATGTTTTCTGTGTCCCTGATTCAGCACTGGACAGCTCCCACACATACCTATGAAATAAAGGCCACTCTGCTTAATTAAACAATTTGTTTTAGCCCTGTAACATCAAATGAAACATGAAAATCTAGAACAACAGTGACAATCTAATGATAGCAGATACGTATTTCAAATTTTGTAATTTCCTCTACTTTGGAACATGAATGCAATGCAACAAACTGAGTTTATTTGTACTGCCATCACTATATAGGTTGGTCTAGTAAAGAGCAAAACGTCTGTAAAAGTCCATTCAGAGAGAAAATTTCACTGAGAATTGTGTCATGAAGCCATACTCTATGCCAAATCATGCCAAATTATCCCAGTCCTTCTTCATAGATTTTTGTAGATTAACCATGTACACCTAAATATGAAATATGTCCTTAGTTTGCTTCTGTGATGTGGTCTTGAGGAATAAAACCTTGTTTACTATACAAAGCCTGCAGCCCCCCCGCCCCCTCCCCAACAGTACACACCCAAAGTGTGAAAAGCGCCTCTCATTGAAGGACAACCTCTGCAAGCACAACTGAGGTGGGAAGGACCAGGCTGAATAAAGAATCAGTGGAAATGTATTTAAATGCATCTGTATGAGGAGAGAAAATGGCCAGACAGAATATCCACATAAATACAGTATATTTAGTTTTTAACATCTAATATGAATAGGGAAACAAAAGTATGTATGTGGCGCATGCTATTAGGGTGAGCATGTAAAAAAAATCCACACCCACCATGTTGTACTGATAATGCCTGTGGACACCCAGAACTAAAGTCATTTATAGCAAAAATTTAAGGAATAGCGCAACAAAAGGGACAAGAGCCACACTCATTATTTTGATTTGTTAAACTGGCAATCAGCAGTTACCCTTTCGGATCCTTGTGCCGCATACCCCACCTCTGAGAGCAGACGTCATAAGCAGTTAGGGGTGGCGTGCTATGAAAAGACCATGAATGACAGCAGCTGACTGATGACTCAGAGACTGCAGGTACTTCACTGACGTCACTGGAAAACGCTGTCCTTTTTCCAGGTTAAGAAAATAACTGTTGAATAAGTACATTATCTGTCTCTGTCATTGTAAAAAATAAATGTAAATGTAAAGAATTGCTTTTGGGTAGAAATGCCAGTAAAATTAGTAGTAGACAACAACAATTAATTTGTACTCTCTCTTGTATGAAGCCTGCTTAACATATATTGGACTGTGTACTGTTCCTTCTAACTCCAGCTGTCTGGGAAACCTTTTTCCATTTTAAAGGGAGCAGTTTAAAGTACCTTAAGGATTTTTATTAGTTCATGATATATATATATATATATATACACATACAGACACATACCATGACCATACAGTACACACACAAACACACCCACAACACCCCCCCCCCATGTAACCCTACATTCCAGTTGATGCTGGACCCAAGTCATGTAATTTTCTCTCCAGCAATCATTTCTGCTCGTCTTCCATGATGCATCAGCCCGTCTTTTTAAGGGTGTGTGGAGTGTATGTATTCCCGTACAATCAGGCTGGGTTAGAGCGTAGCTTTGTGATTAGGAAGGGATGTATTGCCCTTTGGAATCAAGGGAATAACAGCCACAACTTGCTTGGGATCTTCAAACTCTTGCCTAAAGTGCTTTTTCGCCATCATGGTACTGCAGAGAGCAGAGACTCCCAGAGGAAAATATTGCTGCTCACGACAGTCTTTTCTTTGTGTCCTCAGAAGTAAATCATCGTCTTATTTTGGAGATTACTGACTTCTGACCTGTTTCTCCTACCCCCTTAGAGAAAGAGCAAAAGAATAAAGCAATCTAAGACGAATTGTCCGGTCCAGTCTGATAATGACAGGGGAAACACAAGAAAAACAAGAGCTCTGTTATTATGCTCATGGGATGCTTAGAGTTTCACAATACATATAAAACACAGTTGAGACAAATTTCTGAGATTGTGTCGGCTCATCTGTGACTCAATCAAGTTTTCATTTGGATCTTACTCTTATCTCAAGAGCTAATGATTTCCAACACATAAACATCACTGCAGTGAGAGAAAAACAGCATTTTTAGACCTCAAATTGGGATAGGGCTGAGACGAGATGAAGCCTGTTTTTCAAGGGTCTGATTTTAAGAATTTGAGAAAATGGTCAAAATCTCATTTTTAATGTTAAATTGAGTTCAGTTATGTCTAGGAAAAATGGCCTCAAGAACGGAAGGATCTTATTTTGAATTTTCCTGTCCCCTGGGCTTGCAAAATTAAAGTGATGTTATTTGCTAACATTTTGAAAGCAAGATTGTGAGATTCAATATTTATCCACCATCAAATGCACAGCATTCAAATTTTTTTTTTAAAAAACAAAATGTTCCAATATTGTGAAAACAATTTAAAAGTATAAAGGCTGTAAGGCTACATTAAAGGAGTTATCTTTTTTAAGTTCAAGCATGTCTTTTTGGTTAGGTGCAAATCCAGAATATGGAATGTTTTGGCAACATTTAAGAAGAGAGCAGATTTTGTTTTTGCAGAAATATTATATAAAACATCCTTCAAGTAGTGATTTAAGGAGATGAGAATCTGAAGGACTGAACTATCTGCCATGGAATTTAATTTTTCCAGGACTGTTGTTCATGTTTGTACAGACAGGCAGAGCTCTCAGTTGGCATTAAGACTTTCAACTGTTAACATTAAGTTTCCAGTGCTCAGAAGTGTGTTTAGATAGAGGATATAACTGATGGTTTGTTTTCTGAGTTCTGTTTTTCTATTATTGTATTTTTTACACTCTTGTTTTTATGCCTAGGTTATGCAAAAACAGTACCCTCACAGTGTTTATTCTGCTTTTCTTAAGAACATAAGAACATAAGAAATATACAAACGAGAGGAGGCCATTCGGCCCATTAAACTCGCTTGGGGAGAACTTAACTAATAGCTCAGAGTTGTTAAAATCTTATCTAGCTCTGATTTAAAG
>JAODKF010000103.1:14344171-14359556 GCA_026779585.1 Mormyrus proboscirostris
CCATGCAGTGTTCCAACGCATAAGGCTGCAGTGTCTAGGAGACTGAGAACTGGAACAGCTACCATGCAGTGTTCCAACGCATAAGGCTGCAGTGTCTAGGAGACTGAGAACTGGAACAGCTACCATGCAGTGTTCCAATGCATCAGGCTGCAGTGTCTAGGAGACTGAGAACTGGAACAGCTACTATGCAGTGTTCCAACGCATCAGGCTGCAGTGTCTAGGAGACTGAGAACTGGAACAGCTACCATGCAGTGTTCCAACGCATCAGGCTGCAGTGTCTAGGAGAGTGAGAACTGGAACAGCTACCATGCAGTGTTCCAATGCATTAGACTACAGTGTCTAGGAGACTGAAACTGGAACAGCTACCATGCAGTGTTCCAATGCATTAGACTACAGTGTCTAGGAGACTGAGAACTGGAACAACTACTATGCAGTGTTTTAACGCATCAGGCTGCAGTGTCTAGGAGACTGAGTACTGGAACAGCTACCATGCAGTGTTCCAACGCATCAGGCTGCAGTGTCTAGGAGATTGAGAACTGGAACAGCTACCATGCTGTGTTCCAATGCATTAGACTACAGTGTCTAGGAGACTGAGAACTGAACCAGTTACTATGCAGTGTTCCAACGCATCAGGCTGCAGTGTCTAGGAGACTGAGAACTGGAACAGCTACCATTCAGTGTTTTAACGCATCAGGCTGCAGTGTCTAGGAGACTGAGTACTAGAACAGCTACCACGCAGTGTTTTAACGCATCAGGCTGCAGTGTCTAGAAGACTGATAACTGGAACAGCTACCACTTATCTGGGGCAAGTGGCCACAGCGGAGGCAGCAGAATCCCTGGTTATTTCTTAACATGGAATGTTTCACTTGCAAGAGGGGGGGAGCATTCTTCTTCTTGCCAGCAAGAAAGTTAATTTGGCCAAAAACTGGATCTGAATACTTGTTATACAAAAAAAAAAACAGTTTCCAAATACTGAGTCTGATGCGTGCACATTCAAAGAACCTCCACGTGTTTTCAGTACAGCACATTAAGGATCACATGGTTTTCCAGGAATTAAAAAAATTTTGGACATTTCAAGATATTAATGGAACAGAGTATCTAAATAATACACGTCAGATTACCTGTCACCATGATCAACATGGCACAAGAGATGAATAAGAAAGTTATTTTGGAGTTGCAGGAATTAACTACTGACACACAAAGCAGGGACGTGATGCCATAACTGTTACAGAATTTTTCTGAAGATGATTTTTCAGCAAACTGGACCAAATAACACATTTTTTTCCAACAGTGAAACAAGCAGGAAGTGTTTTCAATTTATGGCTTTATTATTTCAACTGTGTACTTCTACATATTTTGCTCATTATAATTCTACCACTTGTTTCTCACTTACAGAATTAAATTATATCACGCCGTTAATAATATTAATTAAAATGTTTCTGCTGGATAAACAGATTTTGTCAGACATGCAAACGCACAAGCATTGATCAGTGTCATTATAGCAAACAGCTGTGGCCAGCGTTTCCGAAAAAAAATCAAAGCTGTAAATTTACGATATACTTCGGAACACTGATGGTGAGGATCTGCACGTTGGTATGGAGGCTAACCCTCATGGGAGTATGGAAATATTGTCTCTGCTGTAGGTGGCAACGCAAACATGACATATGAGTGATTCGATTGTCTTGTGACCTTAAAAACAGGGGACTGTATGCTATTTTTATAAGAGATCATTTCCCTGTGTGAGTCATAAGTGAAAAAAGCGCCTCAAAATGTCAAACGGAGTGGCAGATAATAAAAAAGCAGAAAAAATCAGATCATTATCAGGGTGTTTGACAAGCTGCTAATGATAGCAATTAGCTTTTCAGAGTAGAGTTACTAGTCTCCAACATCTTCCTCTGTAATTACAGGAATAAGCTCCACATGGTCTTTGGGGAATTCAATTTTGGGTGCAAGGTGGCCTCAATTAACCAGTAGTATCACAATTTTGGTTCTTTTTTTGAGTAATAGAACAACAATTTAATAATTTAATTGTCAGTTATACAGGTAAATGGATATGAATCCAGTTCAACAGATTTTGTCCTTAAATGTAACGCATGCTGGTTTTACCCGTGCTAATAGTGTTTCACGATTTGCTGCTCTCTGGAGCTGCTTTGGTACTCACGATGTTCCTGACTCCTCATTCACGGGCTGCAATTCTCTTTTCACCAGAATTGTGATTGGAATGTTTTTTTTCTTCTAAAACAGCATACACGTCCCTACTGATTAGGTATACCTGACACTGTGCTTTTCTTGGGGTGTCAAATGTAAAGCACAACCATGCAAAATTACCAATAAACAAACCTTATTTCAAACAAACCTAAGCAGCCCAAATAAGACTCAGATATTCAGAAATATATGCAGTAGAATGTTTGTCGACAATAAACATCATTGTTCAAATAAGAGGATGACAATGTCAATATAAAGGGACGTAGAGCTTGGATAGAGGCAAGTGCTAATGCAGTGTATAAAACTTACAAAACAGAGATTCAGGTGGCATGATGACTCAGTAGGTGGTACAATCGACTTCATTACCTCCGCAATATTTTGGTGAGTGAAGCTTGCATAATATTCTCAGGTTACTCCAGTTTCCTGCTGCAGTGCAAAAGCATGCTGTTAAATGCCCATAGTGTAAAACCCCCTGCCTTGTCTATACCTCTTCCTTGTGCCCTATGCTGCCTGGAATAGGCTTCACCCTGTCCAGGATTATGTGGTTGGAGGACAAATGTGCAGAAAGAGATTCACTTTGACATCCAGCATGCAAGAATCCGGGCCTATGCACCATTATCCCTATGTGAGTTAAATAGCATATGTAGAGGTTTTAAAAGCCAGAAAGCTAAATTTGTAATAGCACTTAGATGCCACACTCGGATATTTTGATGCTATTAACATTTTCAGAAGCACTCTGGTGAGGAGCCTGGTCTGGAAGGTCTGTCATCATGTGAAATGACAGGTAATGACATGCCAAAGGAAGGCCACGTCTGTGGCATGTTTTACTGTAGGCTTAGAAGCCTTTAGGTCCCATGCTCTGGGGTCCTTTGAAGCAGTTTGGTCATGAGAAAGCCATTCCTGGAACTGCCATTTCTGAACTTAATTCATTTCATGATGAAGATTTAATTAAAGTTATTTTTAAAAAAAAGTTCAGACAAACTATTAATTGGTGTATTTTCAGTGATTTTTGACTCCCACACCCAGCTGGTATCGTCTGCATGTTCTCCATATGCGCACTCAGGTTCCTTCCTGCAGTCCCATCCAGGGAGTGTCCTGCTCCTCTGCTTCCAGGCAGATACCTGTGCCTAGAAAAGTGAACATGGAAAAGGGATGGAATCTTCACAAGTATGATCTCACCGAGTGTGAACTTTTCAAGTGTGATCTTTCTGCACATATGAAGCCTTGAATAAATTTAAGCAGTATCAGTGTTTTAGCTTGGCTGTTTTCTCATTTAATAGCAAACAAACACACCAGGGCCCTGTACTACGAAGCGGGGTTACTAGCTTATCGTGGTAACTTGTCGGATTTAAGGTAGTCTGGGCAAAATGTAAGTGAACGAATATGAAGTCCATTTAAACTGTGATACCTTAAATCTGACAATTAACCCCGCTATGTCATCACCACTAGTCCTGTTACACCTGTGACTGAATGACCACAGATCTTTACTGCTCACTCACTCCAGAAACGAGGATGGTCCTCATCATCGCTCTCCAACCCATAAATAGTAATATTAAGAATTACATTTATGGGTGCGGTAATTAGGAAGACTGCAAGATAATTAAAATTTATGCAAATTTAATTAATATACATAAGAGAATTGTTCTATATTGAGAGGTCAGTTATTTCACCACTGTAATAATACAGATTAATATAACTAGCCTTATTTTGAGTTGCACTCAAATTCTACTTTCATTATTCTTCTGAGAATTTTCACTAATTTTCGCTAACCTCTAATTGAGATTTAGGGGAGAAGCAGAATTGGAATTTGAAATATTCTTAACCCTGGTTTAATCCTAAAAGAAGTGGGCTTGAATCAGATCCCCACTACCTTGTTTTTCTTTTAAGAACCTTAATTTTTCTGCAGGTGGGGTGGGGGCTGCTCTGCACCCCACCATTACAGTACATCAGCCCTATGACTCGTCATCGGTGTACAGTATATATTAGCCTGCTGATACTGTGTTCTTCAGTCTGTTCATTGTTGTAGTGTCAGTGAGTTGAGGTTTTTACCCCAAGGCTGTATTTTGGGTTGTTCCTCCTTTTCTCAATGTGACAATCTTCTTCTTCAGACTATCTGTCCTTTTCCCTGCTCTTTATGCCAGTTGGTTTTGAGATCTGACTTCCTTTCTAATCAGGTTGTTAGCAAAAATGATTAAAGGATTTATTCATGCTCTTAGGGGAACAGGATGGGATTCTCTTAGGTCGCCTCATCACTCTTCCTGAATAAATTGGTTTTACCCAAAATGTAGGCCTTACTCATTATCAGTCACATCCTAGATTTTATTAGAACTAAAATAATCAGTGTTTACAGTGCTTATATACTATTCTTTCAGATGAAACTGTGAAAATATTATATGTCTCCAAAATAAGGGCTTCCAAGTATGGTTTAAAGAAATAACTTAGAGGTATTTCCTGACTAACTTTCCAGGCAATATGTAAACATACCTATCAGAAAGTGATGAGAATGTATCTGGCCATACCAAACTAGACCTACACAAATTCCTTAACTCTGGTGAATAGGTCTTTTGCTTAACAATACTGCTAAAAAATAAAATTCCTTAACTCTGCTGAATAGGCCTTTTGCTCAATACCATTAAAAGTTGTGCTTAGACTCTAAGGCATACAATCTTCAAAGTCATACGGAGAGCTTCTCTTTTATTACCAAGTGAACCAAAACTGACTGAAGAAATTTTCACATTATAAAACATTTTCCAAGGGTCTTTCTTTCATCGGTGGAATACAGCCAAATGCAGACAGTTTTCCATATGATTCAAAGAAGCTGGCCCAAGCATACACCTCCTCAGCATCTTATTATTTTAATGCTAAGCTGCCTGGCTATCCAAATGCTTCGCTGAAGTGCTTCCGACTGGTACCAGAGTGCCCCTGCAAGAGAGTTTCCTGTAACTAATATGTGTGAGGATATTGTCCTCATAGCTTGTCTGTCTTCCAGGAATAACTCTCCGTCGGATAATGAAATATAAAATATAAAATATATTGTAATCCACACCACAGGACGGGCACTTCAGCACTGACGTGACATTTGTGTCACTGCACCCTTTTTTAGACGCTCATGAATATCAATTTCCTGTTGGAGGTTTCCCTAATTTTCACATATTCCCTCCACATGTTATTCAACCGTCAGCTGCTTTACAATGAAATGCTGGGCAATTCTTTCATTCTATTTGCACTGAGGGCCATTGGGTCTTGAATTCACAGATGATCAAGCACCTAAACATCCAGCTCCTGATCTTGATACCCCAGGTACCATTGTTTCTGATGATTACCATGAAAAATACATGTAATTTTCAATATTTCTTTGATTTTTTTGAAGGTTACAGGTTACAAGAGATATTTTAAACCGTAGATTCTAGTCAAGCTTTTCATTCCTTTAAGGTGGAAATTTTCCACTGCTGTGAAGAAGTAACAAACAGAAACAGAAAATGTCACCGAAGAAAGCTCAGGGAATACAGGCAGCTTTTAGCAGGGATTGGTTGCTTTAACACCTCTTCAGAGGTGTTCCACTTGAGGACAGTTGCGATTATTTTAAGGCCGTTTCCTGTAGTAGAAGTCCACCCCCTGTTCATCTACTTGGATGAATAGACAGCCAACAATATTAATGCAGTGCCCAGTATAAATCAACCTGGGGAACATGGAATCAATACAAATCCAAGCTTTGGTTCCAAAATGGTATTTGTATCCAAGTACATTGTAATGACTGGTCAGGGAAAGGATCCAAGTATGGGAGCCACAAGTGTAATTCCTGAAAAATAGTCCACAGACAGGCAGAGGGTCAAAATGCACACAGAGGCAAATGAATTTAAATGCGTAATCCAAATCCATAGTCCTAGCACGGATGGAAAGTCACAAAATCGATGCAAGGATTACAGGACTAAGAACGAAGACCAAATCTCAAGGCAAATTAATTTTAATGATGTTATGCTGTAAAGCAACAAATTTATTGTTCCCATTGTTGACTTCAGAATTACTGTTAATAGCCAGCAAGTACATTTGTTTCATCATTGCTTAAATGTTTTGCATGCAAGACAGAAATGTGAGAGGAATCAAACAAAGAGAGAACAAGGCCCCTTTGAGGCCTCACCCCTTAACTAAACACGTTTTCCTGAAACCTTCATGCTTTCCCCACTCCCATGTGATGGTGAGCACACCTCATATTTCTCAACTATTTCTCAACACCACTCAGATGACCCTCTCTAAACTTTTACACAAACAGTAACATAATCAGGGTCAGCTGAATTTCATTACCCGGGGTATGTGTTAGCCAGTGACTGGTAATCACTTTACCCAGTCCTTTCCATTGATCTGTCTTCTAGCTGTTCACAGAAAGAAATGGCTGTTGGAGAGTACACTATTAATCGTTCGCTTCAATACAAATATATTTGCCAGGTTCTCACAGGTTCTGTGTGCCACAGTTGCCCTCTAGTGATCATAACTAGACATGACTGAATAATATTCTGTAAGAATCAATATTTTAGATTGTACTTCAACTAATCTGAGGCTATTAGAATCCTAAGAGGATATTGAAAATAGCAATTTAAATCCATAATTAAAATGAAATATCCCAGAAATGTATGTTTGCCAATTATCCTCCCTTAAGCACGTTTAGGTTCTATTATATGTTTGAACAAATAGAGTAATAAATTAAATTAGTTTATGTTATATTATATATATTATAATGAGCCAAGTGACCTTAAGTAGCATGAGCAGCTGGAAGTTGCTCATTCCCCAACACCACGTCCACAAACATGTAGGGAGGAGGAGAAGCGTCTGAGCTCCAGCCACACAGCAGCCCTGGGCTGGAGAAGCAGGAGAGCGGACGTCTGCTTGCAGTTCTGACCAAGCTATATAAATAAATGACAGAAACGAAGAATTTTTCATTGTCTGTCACTTTCTTGTTTGAGCAATTTGAATCTTGGGACATCTGCCTAATACATATTTCAGGTTGTCATTTTTATATTAACATTTTTTATATAGTATTATTATTGTTGTTGTTGTTGTTATATATTAATGGCCCGCGGCATCGGTTGCTACTTATTACAAGTCTGAAGCTGGAAAAACTTCTAACCAAATTAATAAGTAGATACTTGCATTTTCAAACACTTGCCTTGGTTTATTTCCCCAGTCAGTCACTCTGGTTAGTTACTGTGTGTTTGTCGCTCTGTTCAGGTGTCCAATCCCAGTCAGTCACTCTGGTTAGTTACTGTGTGTTTGTCGCTCTGTTCAGGTGTCCAATCCCAGTCAGTCACTCTGGTTAGTTACTGTGTGTTTGTCGCTCTGTTCAGGTGTCCTATCCCAGTCAGTCACTCTGGTTAGTTACTGTGTGTTTGTCGCTCTGTTCAGGTGTCCTATCCCAGTCCCCCGTGATGCTCATTTCCTCAGTGTATTTGCTTTGTAGTTACTTTGTTATTCTTGCAGTATTTCTCCCATTTTGTTCTGACCCCTCGCGGTCCTTTTATCTTGTGCTTTTCCCAGTCTGTTCTGTGGCTTTAATAAACGCCTTGTCTTGTCTGCCACCTGCACCATTCCCCGCTGTTGTAATATTAATATCATCTCTGGTTTTACTTTTTTAAAAAGAAAAGTCTTATGTTCAATCAGACAAACTTACAGTCAAATAAATTTTATCACTGTTTTTATTATACAGTATTTGTTAGTCTGCAAAGTCTGAATTATCAAACCTCTTAAAATATAATTGATGTTTGTGGGCCTAATTTGTAATTATATTGTTATGTATCTGACAGTTTTATCTATATTCATTTAAAGATATTTGTCTTTTTGTAGATCTCTTACTTGTTAGAATTCTACTGCAGAGTTCTGAGCCAAGTAACCAGGCGTAAATATTTTACATATACAGACAGCTGAGGTACAATATCCACCAAATTAATTTTTCTAATTAATTTGCAAACTAATAATTTACCAGTCATGAAATCAAGGGCATAGGTTTGTTTCAAATTTCTGACCAAATCAGCCCTAATCCTCCCCCCTCCAAAAAAAAAAAAAACAGGGGGTCTCAAAGTTTTGAAGTACAAAAATACATTGTACAACCACAACATTTCTCACATACACAAGTCCCCCTCTCCCCCACGACGGAAATGACCAGCGAGAGTTACAAAGTTCACGTTGTTGTTGTATAGATGCCTTTATTGAAGACTATTGTTCATTCGTTAAAGTTCTTGAAATGCTGTTTTGTTATTGTTGACCACGACTGTTCCAGACCTCTGACTCTGAACAAAAAAAAACCTTTCATCAAAAAGTTTGAGAATCCACACAATACTCCCACAAAATTGGTAGGGACATGTCTCTACCATCCATACCCACATCTAAGTCTTTACAAGAAACCAACTAGCCTTAAACATGTAATTGAAGCAGTAGCGAAGTACTAAGTACTTGTAATATTATAAGTAGTGACAGTAGATGGCAGTATCACCTCATAAATGGAAATATCTTTAAAACTAAATATTTATAGTGTTCGTTTGTATTTAATGATTCAATGGTTCAATAATGTAAATCAGCAAGAAAAATAAGTTGTAAAATTTAAGAAAAATAAGCCATAACATGATTCATAAATATTCATTAGCACACCCTCATTCTCGATGGCGAAGACGAATAGAATAACTTCACCTTCTGGCTTCTGCTGAACTGAACACTCTGTTTACTGGGAAGACACATCAAATGCATATGGCTAAATAAATACCCAGTAGATCTTCCAATTTGGGTGGTATTGGGAAAAAACAGTCTAATTGCAAACTTACATTTTTATGAGGAACAACACTGTTGGTAGACTACCATTAAACAAGTCGTCGTGGATGGACATCCACTATAGAAATATATGGTGGATGTACTCAATGCCTCCTGTTAACATGTAGTTGCAATAATACACAGTGCAATAATATAATGGAGTTTGCAGGCTTGTCAAACTGATTTCAACCAACTTGTGATGCAAATTTGTTATAAATATTTTTTTATTTACCGACATTTCCGATTATTGTTTGTTTTCAAAGTCATATGTGTAATGTATGAAGCCATAACTCCGAGGGGAATTTTACGACAATCCACTTTTTAAATGATAGAAATTAGTTTAAAATGCATGCATTGTAATGTGATCAATTGTAATTAGTAATATCAATAAAATCCAATATTGACAGTGCCTCTAAAAATAAAAAGCACAATGTTGCATTTATTTACAGTTATTATTTGATTGTGGGTTGCCAATGCTTTTTGGCAAGCTGTTCTGGAGATAGCCTACAATTAGCAAAAAAGTGTTTTAAGATCATGGTCCACTCAAGCTCCTGGAGCTGGCACAGATGTGCCCTGGTGTGAACTGGCAGCTCTGGCGCAGGGGAAAAGCCAAACACCAGCTCCAGTGGGGATCTGAGCTCACGGTCAAATACAGGGGGGGTGAGGGAGGTGCAGCTGGTATTCTGCTGCATTGTTGCACGATAAGCCCACAAGACCAGAGGAAGCAGCAGGAGAACTCCCCCAGGAACTCCGTCGCTGTGTTGGTGGCGCTTCAGTCAGGAACCGCGTATGCCTCGGGCCATTTTGTAAAGTCCATGGTAGAGTCCATGGCCACAAGTATGTAGCAGTTCCCAGCTTGGGTACGGGGAAAGGAATGCAGGAAGTCCACCTGCATATGCTCCGTGGGGGCGATGTTTCCTAGCCATGCATGTGTCACAGCAGTCGACAAAAAGCTCCGCGTCCTGCTGGCGGCCAGGCGAGCAGAAACGCAGCCGCAGCTTTCCCAGCATCCTCTTCACCCCCAAGTGCCGATGGCTCCATGCGCCGAACGCAGCATGATGAAGTGCAGGCTCCAGGGGACTCGCAGTCACTACAGCAGCTGTACAGCAGACCCTCGTGCTCCTCCAGGCCGCCGCCTTGGTGGTACTAGGCCTTAGTCTCTGGGCCTCGTTCAGCCAGTCCCTCATCCTGGCCAGCACATGGTCACTGTGCTGTTCCACAGTGAGCGGCTGGTGATCGACGTCCTGGACAGGCCCATTGCTTTACGCTGTGCAGGCAGCAGCCGCCACCGCAGCGAGCTGCGCCCAGTCCTCTGCCCGGCAGCGGTGGGTGACAGATCGTGGTGATGCAGAACCAGTGAGACAGGGCATCCACATTCTTCATGCATTTTCCCGGGACGATGCTGGACTTTGAAGTTGAACTTTGCCAGCATCTCTAACCAGTGGGCCAGCTGTCACTCTGGGTTGTAAAAGCTCAGGAGCCACGTGAGGAACGCATGGTCTGTCCGTAGCCATATGCTCCTGCAGGCCTGCACCGTGGCTTGCAGCTCCCAACGGGTCACAGAGTAGTTGTGCTCCTGCTTGCTCAGTGTTCGGTTGAAGAATGCAACTACAGACCCCTCTTTGGGTCCTGCCTGCGACAGCACCACGCATAGCCCCTTGTTAGCATTCATGTCCAGAATACATGGAGATGAGGCTCCAGATGTGCTAGTATGGGAGCATCGGAGTAGACCACCAAGCAGTGATGCAGACATCCATTGTCTGAAACCACGTGTCCTATTCAGGGACAAGAACCTATCCTGGAGGCTACAAGCACAAAGCAGGGAACAACCAAGGATGGGCCACCAACCCATCGTAAGGCACACTCACACCTACAGGCAACTTGGGAACTCCAATTAGCCTCAGCGAATCCCCTGTGGGGTAAACCAGAGTACCCAGAGGAAAACCCTGAGGGAGAACATGCAAACTCCACAAATGTGTAATTCCAGTAGAAACTTGAACCCTGGTCCCAAAGATGTAAGGCAACAGTACTAACCACCGCACTACCCCACGCAAATCCTTCCACGCAAGCTCAGAAAAATGTTGAGGTGGCTTTAGGATTCCAATGAAGTCCTTAACAAAGCCTTGGTAATATGACGCCAACCTCAGGAAGCTGTGCAGCTCCACCTCAGTCCGCAGAGCTGCACAGCCGCCGTCATTCTCGGGTAGGCAGCCATGCCCTCCCCGCTGATGATGTGGTCCAGGTCCTCAACTCCTCACCTCCTCTGCAGCTGGGAACTGGCTGCCACGGTCATGCTAGAGGACTACCACGTCTGTAGTAAAGCAGAGGGCTGCCTTCGGCACATCAATGGTAAACTTTACCAGTCACACGTATATCAGTCACTCTTAGGGCGCTTTCCCACCACATCAGGTGGACTTTTAGTCAAGTTTCAGTAGCAAAAGTTCCAGTACTGAAGTACTAAAGTAGCTGGGGTACTGATCCGGCACTTCAGTCCTTTGTAATGGTTGGACTTGCAAATGCTTCGTCGATTGGTTAAGCAAACAGCCTTCCTCTGAAACACAATACAATCGCTGTCTTAAAAAAAAAAAAAAAGTTCCTAACTCAGAAAACAGCAATAAACAAAGTTAAATTAAACACAACACCCTGGAAGGCATTGCAGTTCTATTAAGACACATGCTTCCAGACTGCTGAAAAGCTTCTGCCCAATCACTACCAAAGGACTGAACTCTTAAATAATTGTCCACTGCATTTAAGTGCTAACTTCTTATCTCATGTCTTTCACTGTGACCCATGGAATCAATGGGACAAAAATGCAATATCCTTGGGACTCATTACAATTATTGAAAAATGGAACTATTCCACCATTGTATATACTTCTACCATGTATGTACGCATATGCATACAGAGATACTCAGTGTTTTATTAGTTCATATTAATGCTTGTGTTTTTAATTTGTTGTCTGTGTGTATAGCTTAGTACAGCATTTGTATGTGTCGAATCTATTTGAGGAGTCTGTCTTTTATTACACTGTATGTACCATTCAGAGAACACACAAAATTTTGTTGCCCATTTGGGCAATGATAACAAAAAGCATTCCATAAAACCGTTTTTCAAATTCAGTACAAAATACCACACTGGCATTATAGCGTCATTCAGTATCACTATCAATTTTTATACCAGCAAATACCACGAGCTCATCTGATGTAGTAGCGTCACTCACACACACTGCCCACCGTGCTGTCTACTCAAACAACACACGGTGGGCGCACGCATCGCTATTTACAACTAATATTAAACACCACACGACATTAACAAACGGCACCATAAGACAATGCATGATAAAAACACAGAGCTATTTACATTATTATTTATTTGGCATCAGTCCAGCAATGCGCTGCGCTGCCCAATGGGTGTGCCCAGCACTATAATAATCAGATAAAATATTATGCGGATTAACGGAGATTTGAGTTCTAGGAGGAGCATTAAAGAAACTCATTAGGCAAGCAGTAGCCTACAGAATAGGCGTATTACATCATTGCTTAAAATTTGTGCATAAATTTCTCCTATCGCGCGTAAATAAACCAAATAAATATTTCCCTTTAATAGTGGTATCGTTTTTGTCTTGCTAGTAAAGGCTATTTTATTGCATTATTATTATGATTAGGGCCTATGTGGTACTTTACTCGCTAGGATTACGGATTATGCCAGCCACTCCGTGTATCTTGCATGTTCCATGATTTCCACTGAAATGTTCTCCCGTTCTATGTAATCGGTAGACTTGGTGGCGTGTTAAGATTAAAGGAAACTAACGGTTTGATTAACAAACCTTATTTCAACGTGTATTTTTTTTTCGCCTCCCAAAGAGACCACAGTACTTTGTCGCACCAGCAGAGGGACAGCGCGGGCATCCCAACCTCCAGCGTCTCCTCCCGTGTAAGACAATGAAACTAAGCAAAGCCGAAAGGCGGCGTACATGGGAGGGGGCTACCGTGCGAGATCGCAGTCGACTCCAGCAGCCCCGAAAACAACATGGATAAATGGCCACCTACGTGGGAATGGTGATGTAGTTAGAAGAATGCCACCTCTGCGCGTCTGTCGTTTACTCTTACTTTTCCTTTTGTTTGATATCGCCTGGATAGCGCTTGCAAAATCCATTCCGGATCGGGGTACATTTGGTGAGTCCATATTCATATTTATTGTGAAGTGTTCCCGGGAGAAGTGGGAGGGTAGGCTATCTAGCGAGGCGTTATTGTTACATTTTATATGTTCGTGCGATCAAGCTTTGAATGAATGGATAATGATTGAGTCATTGTGCATTTGCAACCAATCTGGCTGAAATGGAATATGTCCAAATAAAGCCAAGCGTTTTGTGGTTAACACGGCGGCGTTGGTCAGTTTGAAACAAAGGGTTCTCAATGAGAACCGCCCCCCAGCAGCACCCAGTGAAAGGCTGAAATCATACGAAAGGTGACATCCATCTCTAAAAAAATCTTAACGAGATAAGGCTTTAAACCTCTGTAGGGAAAGTGTGAAATTAAATACAGTATTACTTAAGACAAAGACAACACTATACGTGTTACAGTATATAATGATCTTGCCTGCCAAATTGCTGTACTGTTACAAACACCGTCGTTTTGAGCTTTATTATTCGGCGTATGGAATAATTAAGATTCATTCCCTAAATGGACTGCTCTTAGCAACTGAACAAAAACGCTAGCAATATGTTTATATTGAAGAAATCAATTATGAAATACCATGCTATGCCCTATTTTCAGTGTATCTATATCAGCATATTTCTCATCACCGTTTTCTTGTATTTCCCTATAGTTTACAAACTACTATATATACTTCGCGTCAGGAATCAAATGCAACTATGAAATATTAATCGTATATTTAATGTTACGTACAAATTTACTTTTTAATTAAGCCAGGATTATGCAAATCACCACGTATCACAGCATATGATTGTTACAATAATCTAAAGTTATTTTGTTAAATATCTGCTTTCACGGAACTTGCCTTGTGTTATGTTTTGTTTTGCGTTGTTTTCAGAACACACTGCAGATTAACTAGTTTTACATTCCTTCAGCTCTTTGATTAGACTGTTACTGAACAATTTGAAGTGTAGTCTACATTCAATCTGCAGTCTTTGGAAAATCCATTAGATGTTTAGTTTTGCACCTTGTTACCTTAAACTCCTGATACATCTGTTTGATGTAGGCTATATGTTACCATCATGTCATTTAATCCTGGAAGGTACATCTGTTTTTCCTCTGTTGTTGTATTGCAGTGATTCAGTAGAAAATTCCCCAAGACCACTGATGACTTCATGTTTTGACCTTGTTACGCTTTAAATTAATTACTAAATAAAGTCCATCCAAAGATTCCTATAAATGCTAAGGAGAACAATCACATTTCACTTTAGACCCTTGCTCTGCGTCATTTGAAATGTTGAGTTCATTCATCATTGCCTGTCTCTCAAGTAGCATATAGGTAACTTCTCATCCGAAGTTTCTCTGGCGGAAGGTATTCTATAAATGAAAGAGTTTGGAAAGTTTTTACCCCTTGATGTCTCTTAGTAACAGTTGTCTGTACTAAAATATTGCATTTGTGTGTGCCTCATAATTCCTAAATTAAGGGAATGAGGCTCACATGAGGGTCGTGATGATAACTGAATAATGATGAACAGAGTTCTGCGCCTTTTGGATTGGGGACGGACTGATACACACAAGTCCATTAGGAACAATCAAACAGTTCGTTATGTTCGGCGTTGTGGAAGTATGAACAGAAAATATGTTTATATGCAAGTCAGATGACCTAATAGGAATGTGAATTTTAAAAATACCAATTCTAGACGTTATAACCACTGCAGGGCATCAGGGCTGCAGGGCATCAGGGCTGGGTGCTGGTTCACCATGCTTCCCTTACCAATGTTCAGCAATCAGTTAAATGTTATATGCTGTAATTCTTGGATGGGAAATATCTAATGCTGCATCTCTCCTTGCAGACAGTCAGTTTGTATTCACATAAATCAATTATATTTACAGTCATTTAAAATGCTGCAAGCGTGGTTCCTGCACCTCCAGGCTTAGGGGTTTGAATCCTGCCTCTGCTTCGGTTGTGTGAAGTTTGCATGTTCTTTCCTTTTTTTCCTTTTTTTAATGCTACAAAAGCCATTTTTTCTTTCACAGTTAACACTATAAAATATGTAAACCACAAAATGATTATTCTATTTAAAGTTAGGACAAGCTGTATGTTTAATAAATATTAGTAATCCTGATCGGGCGGCAAAAGCTAGGCTAGTTTCATTAGCTCAAGATGGATAATAGCCACCTGTAGTGTTCCATACTATTTTTTCGTTATTTTGGGGGGGGGGGGGGGGGGGGGG
>JAODKF010000103.1:14359566-14372512 GCA_026779585.1 Mormyrus proboscirostris
TAATAGCCACCTGTTTTTTTCAATAATATTTTTTAATTTTTTTACCCCCCCCCCCCCCCCCAAAAAAAAAAAAAAAGAGGCATGAACAAACCAAGGTCTGAACCGAACCGAACCATGGATTTGGAGAATTGTTACACCCAAAACAGTCCACAGTCCTCCAGAGTGCAACCAAGTGGTTGCACATGCGACCGTTAATTGAGAGTGCGAGTTCAAACTTTATATGGTGTCATTGGTGCGAGTTTATGATAGACATTAGGATGTTTCACTCTGGTGTGGGAACTGTATTCATGATTGAAAGTGTTTTTATTTCTTCCCTGGCTCAGAGTGTCTTTTTTTTTTGCCTCTACAGAGAGTAGAGGCAAAAAAAAAGAGGTAGAGTTTGTCTCTACCTGTTTGCACGCAGGAGGACAGTCATATATGCACACTGATGATAGCACATGTGAAACAATGTCTTTAGCTGTGGTGTTAACGTGTTCCAAAAATAAAGAAGTCTGTAGCTGATTACTTTAAAATAGCAGAAAGAGGAGGAAGATGGTGATGAGGGAGAGCCACAGCAAGGTCCCAAGACAGGCACGAGTGATGATGGGAGTCACGTTATTAAAGTTACGTACATAAACTAGGGTATGCAAATTAAGACAACTATTCATCAGCATGCAAGGTCATGGATTAATACCATGCTGCACCAAAAAAAGGGTGCAACCAAATCATGTGCTGGTGCTGCTAACTGGGAAAGTCTACGAGGAGTCAACTAGGCGTAAGTGCAGCCAGGCTGAGCTTCCAGTAAATGCCCAGGTACGAGTGTAAGCAGCACTGGAGCAGAAGCCACAGAACAGCTATACAACTACACAAATAACTATTAACAAAGTAAGATCCCAATAAGACTATGCAATGGCCAGCAAGTGCAACATCAATAAAGTATAAGAGCATTTGAAGAACAATCAGGCAAGTAAAGGAACTGTTTCTTAAAGGTAGAGAGGGAGTCTGATGACCAGACATGGAAACGCCACATCCAGAGCCAGAGGTGGGAATCAAACCCATAACCCTGAAGTCTGTGGCCACAACATGACCTACTGAGCCCCTATAGTTAAGAGTAATGACAAAGTATATGTTACAGTGGAAACTGCTTATAGCGATCACGATTATAGTGATCAACCGCTCATATGGATCAAAACTCCATTAACGCAGTAACCCATCTGCTTCTGACTAGCTACCTGAGGTTCATGCTGCATGCACCGAAAACATGGCTAGAAAAAGAAAGTCATTTTCTCGCATTGACCAATATAGACTCATCACAGTTTATGATAAACTGCCACAAATGAGCCAAAGAGATGCAGCAGCAAAACTGCAATAAGTGCTTTGAGACAATGTATCATTGTTTAACCGTGCTAAATAAAATTCAATTGAATATATATGTACAGTACTGTATTATAAAATTTGAATTATACACAGTTTAGTCATTTAAATTGTACAGTGCTTTAATTTGAAAAGGGTTTGAAACAGCTGTACTGTATTTTGAAATTTTAATAATATTAAGCAAATAGTGACGCTGTCGGTTTTTATTACCTTATATTCATGTAATAAATATAAACTCAGCAACAAAAGAAACGTCCTCTGACTTTCAACTGTTTTTACTTTCAGTAAACTTAATGTGTAAATATTTGCATGAACACTAAAAGAGTCAACACCATAAGACATAAACTAAAAATGCATGCATGCATGGAAAACATTGTTTAAAAGTTATTTGGATTTTTACATTATTGTTGAAATACACGGTCCTGGAAAAGGAACGTTTATTTTTTTGCTGAGTATAGAAATGTCAATTAGATAATAATCTTGCCTGAGACATAAAGAAGTAGAACAGCATCGGTTTTAATGATCATCCGCTTACAGTGATCAATTTTACCCAGGCAGACATGATTTCTATAAGTGGATTCCACTGTATTTGTTGGTATACCAACAGTGTTTTTCAATATGTTCTACTGATAATAACAATAATAAACAATGCTGTGTTTATTTAGTAACTGTATGAATGTATAAATTGGAGTCATGGCCTCCCAGCATATTTACTGCTTGAACATTATGAATGATTTTAATGACCTACTTCTGCATATCCTGTCCATTTTAACCACAGTGGACAAGCCAGAGCCTTCCATTAACCTAAAAAAGTGAATTTTGAATTCCATAGAATGTTGGCTCAATATTTTTAGATATTTCACCTAGACATAGTTCCATGAAAGAACACGGGATTTCTTTGATATTTCTATAGTTTGAGCACAAATAGGGGGCATCTCATTCTGTAGTGATTTGTTAATGTAAATTGGTGGGTTAGCAGGTTTTACTCCCATTTAAAATTGCTTTGAATGTGTGCTTTTTTGTTTAGATCCAAAAATTTGTTTTCAGAAAAAAAAATGTTTTTCTGGCTATGAGACAGCCATAACACACTCTAGTCATATGTGAGTGCAGCGAGGTCATAATTTGCAACATTAAGGACCATATAAAAACAGTAAATGACCGAAAGAGTATGGCTGCGAGGAAGCTAGCCGAGTGCTTCCTCCGCTAATGGAAAGCTTGTAAATACAACTGAGGAAAATGTCAGAAAAGACTGGATATATTTGAGACAGAGGTTCTCCGAAATGTCAGACATTGGTAGCTGGCAGCGGAAAGTCCACATTAGTCCTTTCAACCAGACATTGTCATCCCTAGGAACACTAACAACGAAATGACTTTCTTAAAGCAGTGAAATTGGAATAATGGGTGGCTGTTCCAAGGTAATTTCCAGGAAATTGACCATTTTGGTGCCTATGTGGCAAGAAATAAACTTTGCTGAATTAATATATTTACACAAGGTGTGACAGTTTCTGATCTTGACACTTATCTTTCTTCACAATAGTAGTAGATTATTTTTTTTAACTGTATCCCTTAATAGCTCTGTTACTCAAGTTCTACCCACATTTGCTTTGAGTTTTCCTCTGCAGTCTAAAAACACGCAGTTAGGTGAGTTTGTGTCTCTAAATTGTCCTTAGTGGGCAATTCTGTAAGCGTTTGTTGCCATTGTTTTATGTCTTGTTTTATGCTCGATGCTTTCTGCGATAGTCCTCTGCTGGATGAGTGGATATAGAAAGATGAATATGGATGGATGGATGTCTATTATTATAGAATAACATAAAAATAGTAATGTCTGTATATTTCAAATAAATGTTCAATATTTTATGAGCACAGCTTTTAAAATCCTCATTTGTGTGGTTTATTTAGATGTACATAGTTTCATTAGATCATTGGAAATTGATCATTTTTATTTTGAGTGCCTGCTAGAATAAATGTACATGCTTCACTCTGTCTATAACTGAAGCAATATTAGACCTTTAAGCCCCACCCCCTGATGGGCCCAGTGTGTTCCGATTGGTCAACTTGCCCGATTGGTCAGCTTGTACTACACATTGCATCCCTCTCTTGCAGTCTGCAGACAGATCCTTGCACGTAGGCAGCCCTTACTGTGTTACGAGACAACCTCACGATGTCTCAGAAATAAGGGCTGGGATTTCAGCGAGACATTTTAAGCAGATTTAGACATGACTGGTTTCTGTTGGTGAGAGTTACTCCCTTTGCCGTGTACTTTGGGTCTTAAGGCTTTGCAGACCGTTTACATGCACATAAACACTCTATATAACACACTAAAGGAAAGGGGAAAACAGGAAACGCGTAATATGGCCCCTTTAAATGGTTTTCAGGATGTATTTCAATACAATGTAAACACTCATGACTGGTGAGGGCTGGACATTGAAGCCTTATCTTAAAATAAGGCTTTTCACTATACCTCACACAGGTGGTTCATTTAGTCTGTGATTTATCAATCTATATGCTTTTCATTGTTATTTATCACTTTCCCAAAAATGGAAGGCTAGAAAGTCGTGATGACTACATAGTCATTTTATTTATGGTAGGCTTTGCTGTAGTTTGGATTAGTCACCACAAAGAGATGAGTAAATGGACTCTGCTGGAGCCACAAAGTTCATTCCAAGGCCAGACGTCTCGCTGCTCTCATCACCTGACTATCACACCACCGCACAGGTCCAGTGAAAACTGGCAGGCTGCCTAAGAACGTAAATTCCCCAGCTGTTTTACTGGAGGATTTGGCCTGTTCACACCAGACCGTGAGGAGCAGGATGGCCTTAACAAAGCTGCCCACTGCGGGTGCGAGTTTGGTCGCACAGTAGCTGTAAAGTAAACCGCCACGAATTTATAACTTCGGCCGCAACCAGTTAACATGGCCAGGTCACACAGTGGTGGTAAATTTCTGTTCAGACAGGTAATAAGATGACTTTAAGATGAAGGTTTATCCATCGCACTGTTTTTCCATGACCGGCAGCTCGGTTTTTCAGAAAGCCCAGGAACAGAATAGCGATACACTATTTCATCTCTTCACCTGCCCCAGCTTGCTTTCCATAAACCACACAGATACATGCACACACCACCAGTTACCAGTACACCACAGGTTTTTCATGCGTTTCATAAACTGCAGATTTTTTTAAATTCTTGTTAAGCATTGGAAAGTTCACTGTAAATGAAAATACAAGTCAAATACAAGTTTCCTTTATAACAAGGAAAGAGTATGCAACTGCATGTGACATGCTATTTCCTGGGTGTGTGGTGATGTCATAGTCAAATTCTAGGCTGTCCTTTAACTTTACATGCACTAGTTAACTGTTTCATCCCATGAAACAGAGCAGCATTTAATGTCCCTTGTACAAAGAATGCATTGAATTTTCTCGGCTATTATAATTGCTAGAGGAGGTTACTTTGGGCGGTATGGTGGTGCAGTGGTTAGCACTGTTGCCTCACAGCAAGAAGGTCCTGGCTTTGATACCTGGGTCCCCCAGTGTGCCTTTCTGTGTGGAGTTTGCATGTGCATGTGCATGTGCATGTGTGAGTTTCCTCCCACAGTCCAAAGACATGCAGGTTAGGTTAACTGGCTACTCTCAGTTGTCCATAGATGTGAATGTGAGTGTGTTGGCCCTGTGGTGGACTGGCGACCTGCCCAGGGTGTATCCCGCCTCTCGCCCAAAGATACTGGGCTTGGCTCCAGCTTGATCCAAATGGATAAAGTGGTATAGATAATGAATGGATGGGTTACTTTGATGAATTAAAGGTGTGACACTTCATACCAAGGTACTCAAATGGAGAAAATGCTCTAAATTAATTTGCTAGCAGAGTATATTGAGTGTATTCTTGCCGGGGCTCAAATTGGTGATCTTCCAGTCACGGGCACAGAGGTGCTTAGCTGACTGCACTGCACACACTGCACCTCGCAGAAGCCACAGGGCATAAGACAGGGGACCCCGAAATGGGTTTCCGCTTCCAGTGCAGGGAGCCCCCAGCACTCATTTCTGAGAAGCCATTTCACCTAACCTCGTACTTTTGGACCATGGATGGAAAGCCAGACAAATATTGGGGGAACCTGCAGACTCCATCCTGGAGGTTTGAGACAATTATGTTACTCACATGCTGCTGAAAATGCATTCATAGTCAATCATATATTTGTGGATCCTGGTTTGAACTTACTGGCATTTACCAGCATATGATTTCATTTTGCTGTGAGGCCTTCCCTTGATAAGGTTTCCATGGTTACAGTGATTCCCATATCTCATTAGCTGTAGCCACCTGAAATCAGCTGTATGATATCGACAGTGGGAGACCCATGTTTTTACTAATGGATCCACTTTTTGCATGATGTTCATCAAGTTAAAAAAGTACACTATTTTCCATTTTCCATGTTATTTTCACATCTATTGTGTAAACCACTGTCTGCAGCTTTTTGAATCATATAAGTAACACCCAAAGTCATTGAATATCCAGAAATGTCTGTTTATTAAGCGATGTGTATTAGGCACTGTCTAGGCAGTGCTAGTTTGATCTGCTGGACATCAGAATGAAATATTACGATGGACACGGCTCTCATTATGAAGCAACTTCAGGTTAAGTTGAGAAGCTGGTATGACACATTGAATCATGTTACCCTGGCGATCTTCCCAGATTTATCGTTTTTTTTTGTGTGGCCCGGTGGGTTACGGCTCAGTGCCTGTGATCAGAAGGTTGCTGGTTCAAATACTGTGGCAGGCAGATTGATGTCATCGTTGGTCCCTTCAGCAAGACCCTTAACCTCTGATTGCTCCAGCAGGAAAAATATATGTTACTTTGCATAAAAGCTGAACTACCTGCTTCTGGGGTGGCGTTAAAGCAATCGTGTACGTCCGAAATATGCAGATTAAACACACATGATACATGATATCAGTCACAAGACAAGGCAACATAGCTACCACTAATGGCCACAGAATGAATGCATTACTAACAAAGCCCTATGTCTCTTTAAATAAACTGTATACAACACTGTAGCAAAAGAAAATAGTTCAAAATGTTTAAATTGATGTAAACTTATGTTTTATTTTTGTCTGTCCGTGTGAGCTTTTATATTTTGCTTTAAAAGACCTCCTCAAGTTAACCCAAGTATTTGCAGTTTACAGCCATCCATTAGGCATGCTATTGGCTAATCAATACCTCATGGAATTAATTAACTAGTTACGTTAATTAATTAGGTGAGCTGGGCTTTGGGTAAGCAAAGCAGTGTTCTTCTAGCCATCCAACAAGATATCAGTAACTTTTTGGAGAACAGGGATCTGTATCACAAAACTGAATTTCTTACTTAGCCAGATAATTTGTCAGATTTAAGGTATTCTGGGCTAAATATAAGGGAACAATGAAAGTCCATTTAAACAGGGGGACCTTAAATCTGACAAGTTAACCCACTAAGTAAGAAATCCAGCTTAGTGACACAGGCCCCAGAAGAAAGATTTTATTTTTTTTTTTTCTTAAATGTTCTAATGTTAGTGTTTTTTTTCCTAACCAGTTATGTATTTATGGTGCAGATAAATAGCTTCAAATATAATTTTGTTTGATGGCCAAAGGCATTTGCTCAGTTCTGTATATATAAATGATTTCACTGACAATATTTCAACTTTCATTTTAGTATGTATGGAGAATTTTATACTTTCAAGAATATATTTTTTTTTATTTGTCTCCTTGTCTTAAGAAATACTGTGATCTATAAAATCCATAAGCACCAAGAGGGAATGCAGGTGTGAATGCAGAGAGAGAGGAGCATAGTTTTTCCACATCTTATCAAAGAACCACCTGGTCTTCCTCCTCACAAGGCAACAACTTGTCATATAAATCATGAGACAGGGCTGGGTCACTGGGGCCCCTGTCACAGAGACAGCAGATGTGTGGATAAACATAGTGACTCACGTCTTGCTCCCTCGGGGCATAATTTCTTAATCCAGGCCCTTGTCACTCTCATTCTAATGCTGTTTTTTTGTCTTGATATATTAAACATGATCTTAATTGTTGAATGAATTAAATTAATTCATCTTGCGTTCCAACAAACACATAGACGACTCACTATTGTTGTGTTTAATTTATTTAATAAACATTATCTGTAAAGATGTAAAAACAGTGAAGTGAGCAATAGCCTGCTGAGTTCATTATTTATTGTGTATTACTTATTTATCATTGCAATTAATAATTGATTACAAATATGCAGAGAACTATATGTTCACATTCACTTGCCCCCTAGTGCACTTGTGTATCAAAGGACAATTGGATGACGGGTTACAGAAACACTACCTCGTACCCGCAGTAGAAACCTCAAAAGTAACTAAAGCCACATTGAATAACAATATAATGATATTGTTCCGGGGATGCATGACAGTAAAGACCAGAATGTGTGAAATATATGTTTGAGGAGCATCATGCAATGCAGTAATTTATATTCCTACAGCACCATTTTAGGTGGGGCCATAACTGTTATTATCGTTATAAAATAATGACCCCTACTCATGTGGTTTCACCCCGTTTGTTACAAACATTCGTGTAATGATGATCGTGCATCCATCTTCCATCCAGCACAGTGCTGTGGTGAGCCTGTGGTGAGCTTGAGGGCAAGAGAGACCCTGAACATGATGCCAGACTACTGCAGGGCAAACAGTTGGTCAGTCAAAATCAAATATATTCATGCACTGAACTGATGGCAGCATGGGTAAAGCATTACTCATTTTTCAGAGTGAAGAAGAGGCTACCTGGGTACCAGATTCCAGTAGTCCACTGCTGCTTGATGGCACTTTGGAAAAGGACATCCTTCCGCTCACATTGGCACTATTCAATCTATAATCAGTCCTTGTTATAAACAAAGAACTTTCCAAATTGTTTCACGTTATCATCTTGTCTTTGTTTTCTCAGGGATGTAGGTGCAAAGTGTTTGCTGTTCGTGACAGTAACCGGATAAACAGTTCGTAGGTGTGTTTATTTGAGAGGTTTACAATCTCAAACATGGTGTTTCCTTGCATAGTTTGGAGACTTTGTCATTGGCTTCCATTTCAGTAATCTGATGGCCACTTCTGGCTCCGACAATGCAGATTTCCTTCGAAATTTCCCTTGACTGAGCTAACACAGTGATACAGGAATTCCTCTTTTTCAGGAAACCTTCCCATTGACTCTACGCCCTTTATGTGGGGAAGCCCCATTTTTGTGTATTTTGTTTAAAAATACTCTGGGAATGTCTTTTACCTTTCTACCTACATTTTGTTACTGGAATGGATGAGTAAGTTACTGTAGATCTCTCTACTTAGGATATATAGGGCAAAATATCTGGCTGTTTGTATTTTGCTGATAGCTTAATGTAATGTAATTTATTGCTCTAGCTTAGGATGCAGATTCTCAATACACTTGCAGTTTTGAAATACAAGACACTATAATTTGGCCTGTGATTGTTCCATAAATTCCCAAAGGTGAAATGTAAATAATTGATTGTGTTACTTTCTAATGTATAACCATAACCCTTTCTCTGTTCGCATCAGACAAAATAAAATGTTTTTTCCCCTTTCCCTATTCATGAAATTGGTTAAGTAACATTTTACTTTTCCACGTTTTTAGTAATTCATAAACACATTTATAATGCATTATAATGCGTTCATAAAGCATTATAAACATGACATTTTTCATGATAATGTGTGACACATTGTAGCCATGTGGGCATGTCTGCCTTGTGAAGCTCTCATCTATAATGCACTAAAGATACCTGCACAATGCAATACAAAGCATCCTTAATGCTTATTCAGTACTGACCATTATAATGCATCATGAAGGTATCTATAGTGCATTGTAGATCACCTATAACCTAGCAATGCTGCACCCATTGTAAAACAATGCACTACTCACGTGTCTGTGGTGATGCTGGATTGAACAAACCTCCTGAGCAGCCCATTGTATAAAAATATAGCACGTACAATTATGTACAGTACATATTGCTTGATAATGACAATAAACAACCATTTTACTGGTTTGTATATTTACGATACTGTTCTTGTATTATACCATATAGCCTAGGGCTGCAGTAGGCTATGCCATCTAGGTTTGTGTAAGAACACTCAACGATGTTATCACAATGATGGATTTCTCAGCTCTTATCCTTGTCATTAAGCGACACATACGTCTATATGAATCCGTCCAACCAGCCTTCAACAAGGCTAAGTCTGCAGCCTATGCTAAGAAACACAAGGTAAAAGGCAGGGAATGTCCTGGATGGGTTGCCAGTCCGTCACGGGACACAAAATAACTACCTATATACAAAACACCGATTATTTTAAATACAAATGCAAGAAGGAATCAGCTAACGAAATGGCGCAACATATCTTTGAATATCATTCTCATGTATAGATATAGATTTAGATATAGGTATTTTATTTTGGGGGATCAAACATGAGACATGCGTTTCCAACCACTTTAGACATTCTGCATGTGCCAGAGAACCCGGCTGCCCTTTCTGGACTTAACTGGGCCGTTAAAGCACATCCACTGCGTTCTCGCTTAAAGGGACTGTCTCTTTTTCACTCACTAGGTATTTCCTACTTATTGATGCTAAGCATGTAAAAGTGCTGTTTTGCAACCTTACACTGCTGTGGGAAGCAAGCTTTGCTTGTGTGCCAACCCTCAATTAGTTCTTTCAATGAGTTATTGATCTCTTGGGGTTTGCACTGCTCTGAAGCTTACGAACTTGTAACAGCGGCATAATTAAACCGATAGATTTTTGCATTTCAAGCTCTGGTTGACTTATCATTTGAAATGAACTGATCTCATGAACACAGGTCTGTAATATTTAATTAGAATTTTAAATTTTCCAATAGCTTATCACAAGCCTTAAGGTGAAAATAGCTACTGACCATCGTGGTCATGTGGGTCTTCACATTCATTATTCCCAGTAGCGCCATTTCCATTCCTTAGTTTTGACAGTAACTCTGGACCAGAGACCCATTTATGTCAGTCAGCCATGCTGTAGGGTCGTGTTTGTTTGCTGTTTACTCCCGTGTCCCAAGATCCTCTAAGCCACAGAGGCTTTTTCAAAGCCAGGTTACCCTGGTTAGGACAGAGCAATGTAAGGGCACATCTTGATGATGATGATGATGATGATAATAATAATAATAAATAGTGATAAAAACTAGGCTTGAACTTGAACTAGGCGACTTTCCAATCACAAGCACAGAGGCTTAGCCTGCTGTGCCACAGACACCCCTCAGCTCAGCAGCTGGAAGCCTTGAATTTAAAAATAAGAATAAAATGGACCAATGAGGTCTCATATACCAAGCTTAAACTGTCTGTTCTGGTCAGCCCAAAAGAAGACTGACCTCTCTGAAGGTCTCAGAACATCTGCTCGCACTCAGTTCATCAGTGTTAAAAATTACTTGATTAATTATGCTCAGTGAAGCCCTAAATTTCCAGATCAGTCCTTGGTTGATTTTATATTGTTTAGTTGTAGAGAACCGCACTGGATGTCTGACTTTATATGCGCTGCCTCATAGCTGTGTGAGGAGCAGCATGAAATGGCAGCACATACAGGTTGTTTCTTCTTAATTATTTGGTACTTTACAGGCACCTGTCTTTTGTGTCAGATTGGCCATGCTGTACAGCACCCAACAGGCATTGTGGGCCCCAAATAAGAGCACACCCCCGGCATTTTTACAGGTTATTTTCTACAATTCTACCATGGACTTGTGGTCTGGGAAGGCAGGGCCTCACTGGTCATAGTCCAATGAAAATAGCTTTTAAAAAAAGTCATTTTATCATTATTATTTTTTTAAAAGATATTTTCATTGAGCTGTAATAAGTATAATTTCTGTTTGATTCCAGTCTTTTTTATTTAACACACCCAATTGCGGGAGCTCAGCCGCAAACGGGGAGAGATGAGAGGTGCAGCAATGACAAGCTCCGCCACCCCTCTGATTGTGTATCCGCTCAGTAACTGGCTGCAGCGCAGGCAGTAAGCGAGTGTCTGTTACTCTCTCTCTGAGTATTTCACCAATATAATATTTGTAGACCCTACAAATTACATGTCCATTCCATAGTCTAGTTAACTTATTTCACGTGTGGGTAAAAATATTCAGGCTTGCTGGCCTCGTCATACAAGTGCAATGAAAAAGGAGCAGGGGCTGGGTGGGGGGGGGGCAGCTGTCACATCTGCCTCACTGGGGGGATGTGAAGGGAACCCATTTGTCCTGAACGGCGTTGGCCAATAGAAAAAAAAATCACCTCCACAAACTGACCAAATTTAGAAACCCGCCAGATTACATCAGAGCACAGAAAGACATGAGGGCAAATAGAAATAAATGGAAGATAGAAAGAATCAGATCAATTAAGAGGGTTCATAAAAGGAAGACGTACTTGACATGTTCTGCTCTAAATTGGGGTACAAATTGGTATTTTTTTCAGTATTGGGGGGACATGACCCCCCCAAAAGAATGCATGGTCTCCACACATATGGCCTCGGGTGGATATTTATTTTATAAAAGGCCTCAGTAGATGATCTGATTAAACTTCTGTCCTCTATTAAGACCTTGAATGTCCAAATTAATGCCAGTAGTAGTGATTAATATAAACCAATTCCTTAAAAGGGAGAAGCCCCATCGTTATGGAAATTGGAGAGAAACGATCATGTGAATGTGGGATGAGGGACCTCCAGGGATAATTATTTTGCAGAAGTTGCGAAATGCTCTATCGGTCTGCAGCGAGATCTTCTTGCTCTTGATGGAAATAGGACAACCACTGTTCTAAGGCCATGGCGTGTAGGTTAATTTGTCGTTGATAACTTGGTAACAATGCTATGATGCAGGGTGTTTAGAGGCATCGGTTACTCATTTGAGTGCCTAATTTGAATGTAAAATGTAAGGAATTTGAAATGGAAAATGTAAGGAATTTCATTTCATGAAATATCATGCGATATACATGTTTGATGGCTACATGTGCATAGAGGGGAGAAAAGTACCTTGAGAGCTATTGGTCCGAAATGAGGAATTTATTACTACTATACCTCAGCATGATGGCTGTGCTGGTGCTTAGCCTGAAAAGAAGTAGAATTTCCCTGTAATCATCGCTCAACTGTGTTTTTGGCAGGCAGGCAATATAATGAATGCAGCAGAAAACAGAGAGGCTGCTGGGTTAAGAATGTGCAAAGCTGTCATGTATGCATAGGTGAAGTGGTGCCTAAATCACTCATTAAAAATTTACTATATGTGAAAATAAAATTTGAGTTTACAAAAGACTGTTCTATGTCATATTTGACTAATGACTTTCTTGTTTCCATTTTACAGAGGTACTGCTCAGAGTTCAAGTGTTTGACAACAGTGACCTTTCACCCCTGGCGGATGCCGCCGTAGAAATTTATGGGAACCAGTCTATCTTGGCATCAAGCAAGGCAGTCAGCAATGGGATAGTCGTGGTGAGGTTTCAGTACCACCCAGGGACATGGGTAATCGTCGCGGCATCCAAGACGGGTTACGTCACGAACTCTGCCCCCTGGCACGCCAACCGTCTCCCCTGTGAGTAAAATGTGCTGCTATATATTTAT
>JAODKF010000103.1:14379186-14400641 GCA_026779585.1 Mormyrus proboscirostris
GGTGTTTTCGGCAGCCGTGATGCCTTTGGTCACGTGTCCTCAGCGCTGAGGCGGCTTCCCTCCATGCTGATTAAGACCGTCTCGGATGCAGTAATCCTGTGTGGCAGGACAGTGGCCGCAGGGTCCCGGTCCATCAAAGCTGGTCTCTGCACAGCTTTAAGTTTCATTGCTACCCTGTCTTGTTTAATTGTGCAGGTTTTATATGTATAGAGTGAGAGGAAGATGGAGACAGGAAGGCCCTACTTGCCAAGGCTCAGTTTTACAGCTTTAAAAGCTGCATGTGGTCACTTGTTATCGTCACTTATGTCACACTGCAGCCTGATTCAATTATGCGAGATCACCAGTGTCCAGATGGGTTCAGCAAGCTTTGAGCGATAAAGGGCACAGGGGAATTGGGGGAGGGTTCATGATAAGGATTAAAGAGGTTCCCTCTGGAATAGATTATTCCTTAGACGCCCCGGGAGGGCTGAGTAAACTGCGGCAACCGAAGGGAAGAAGCAATTTGCAGTGAGTGCAGTCGAGCCACTTCAGGGAAGCCAGCGTGCTGCAGGTTTTCCAGACAGCCAGTGTTGGTGACTGACAGCTCTGCCACACTTGAACTTTGACCCTTGCAGCAGTATCATTACCATCAGCATTGGGTACAGATAGATCTGCTTTTATGGAAAGTCTGACGAGGAACGCTTTAAGGTCAAACAGTTGTCCTTTTCTTATCCCAAGCAATACCCCCACCCCGTGACATGATTCATATTGGATATTTTTAGGGGATATGGCAAAACAAAACTCTCTTTGTATCTGCATACACCATGACGCAGGGTGTTTTTTGATTTGATTTATGATGAACCTCTCTAACTTGCAACATTATCGACGCAGTGTTTAATATAGAGAGCGACGTTGGAAAAGAAACTTTGGGTGTGGAAACTGTGACCTCGAACTCTGTAATGTGCTGCTGTTAATCGATATTTTGTAATGATCTGCTTCACAGCAGAAACTTGAATGTGGTTCCTACGGGGTGATGTCATGCTCCAGCTCAGCTGAGCGCTGGTGATAGGCTTAACGAAGATCGGCCCAGATACAACCTAATCACGTTAATGCAGCAGGACGGGCATTTTTTAGGAAGCTTTCAGGAAGCTGCCATCTCCAAGAGCACTTTAACCCAGGGGGTCACCATTAAAACGGGGCTTCAACTAGCCTTGTTTAATAAATTTTTAAACAGTTTCATAATTTATAGGATTGTCTCGTATTGAAAAATAAAATGCTCTTTGTCACATGTTTTCAGGTGCGGATTGAAAAACAATTTAATCCGGAATGCACAACCAGCCCCCCTGCCTAACATTTTTTTTTAGTCTTATCGTTGAATACTAATTTTATCCATGATAGAACAGATCCAAGATTTCTGGCTCCGGATAACTGGGTACATAGACGTGTTTAGTATCTTTTATCCATTTAGTGATGCTGGGGCTCCCAGATATAAACTGGGCATGTTGTTAGGGTGTCTGGGATCATACTGCTCTGCAGAATTTTACCGTCCTGCCTCAGGTCATCTTTGTCTTATTGTTGTGAGACGATGTGAGAATTTAATTGGCTGTAATTCCTTCTTTTACTTCTGTGGAGCTGGAAAATATTACTGGTATCATAACTGCAGAAAACATTACTCAGTGACCCATTTCTGATTTTACTGATGTTGGTTTGACAACATGCCGGAAAATGAGGACTAATATATTTTTGAACCTGCTTTCTAAGTGAAGACACGATTTCTGTGTTTGATGGGGGGAATCTTTTTGGGTATCCAAAGCACATTAGTCACTTCTAGCTGTATCTGCGTTAGCTACATAAAATATTTCAGTGGCAGCTTTATAAAGCCCCTGATATGTTCGCTGCATTGCTTGCTTCGTATTTTATAAAAATCAACCTCATTTGATGTCCCTACTTTCCCGCAGGTGGTAGGAACCAACCATGGGTCCAGTTGCAGAGTAAGGCGGTCCACCTGCCTCCCGACGCCTCCTACACAGACGTGTGGGCAGTGCTGACCGCTGCCAGGAGCCAGTATGAGATCGGGGGTTTTCCATACATGCTGGGCCGTGAGACTAACCACACAGGTGACTGGACATGCAGGGAAGGCTCAGAATCAGAACACTGTGGCAGGTTCTTGGATGGGGGTTCTGCCACGTGGTTGGGACAAAAGCACTGAGCTGCAGGTTTTAACCATTCATCCACTTTCCTCATTCAGTACAGGGTTACAGGGGGCCCTGGAGCCTATACCATGTGACACAGGGAACAAGGCAGGGATGAAATACCAGGTCATTGCAGGGTACATACACACACCGACACACAGTCACACAATGCATCTATAAATGCAATGTTATACATTGCAGGTAGAAATAAGACTTGAAATAAGACTGTAGGCACACCCTGGAACCTGGAACCTGGCATTTCAGTCTTGGTGTTTGGCCATAAAAATCGCGCAGCAGCTTGCAAAGTGAGGTGAGTCAGTGCGTGTTATTCAGGGCTCAGCGGCATTGTCGGCCATCTGGCCACAAGCAGAGGAGGTCGGCCATGTCTAAAGTGATTTATATAGAAGAATTCTTGGTAACACTTTCTATGAAGACCCCCTTTGTAATGCATCACACATGCAATCATAATGCATTCATAAAGCATTATAAACACTGCTATAACCATTCATAAAAAGGCATAGCACATTATTGCCATTATAATGCATTATGAAGCCATTTATAGTGCTTTATAGATGAGCTTCATAGAACATTCATACCGCGTAATAAACATTCAATTCAATTCAATTCAATTTTAATTATATAGCACTTTTAAAAACAGTCATTGTCACAAAGCACTTTACATTCAACCAGCCAGAACCCCACCAAGCAAGCCTGTGGCGACAGTGGCAAGGAAAAACTCCCTTTGGCAGGAAGAAACCTTGAGAGGAGCCTAGACTCGGAAGGGGACCCCATCCTCCTCTGGGCGACTGGGGAGCATGAAACTGCATTTACATTGACATTAATATATTAATACATATAGCTTTATAAGTCCCATTTGGTTTCTAAACATGACTATAATGTGTTATGCTTTTTTTTTATAAATGGCTATAGCCATGTTTATAATGCTTTATAAATGCATTATGAAGATACATATGATGCACCATTCTGACTTCTTTAAGATAAGTGTTACCGAATTGTTTAATACAACAAAAGGAATATCCTTCCAAAGTGGAGTCTTTGCTTTCTCCTCCCTTAGGTATATTTATATATTGACCTTATCTGCTTTGGCCTGAGATGCATGTACACATGTAAGTTTATGGGATGTCCAAGTGTGTGTGTGTGTATCCATGCAGCTATACACAGACATCACAGGCAGCATAGGCAGGGATACACCCTATGTACAGACACAAGTATATTATGGATCATACAGACACTGTAAAAGTGCTTCAGTGGTGACGGTGCCCTATGTGCTCGCGCAGGGGGAAATGGCAGCTGGCTGGAGCTGACGGCGGTGGCGGCGGTCAGTGCCCACCTTTATGCCCGCAATGGGAGTGCCGTGCAGGTGTCAGAGCCCATCCATGTCTCCATCCCCCTGCCCTCTGACAGCCCAGTGAAGGTGGACACCAGCATCCCTGTCTGGCAGTTCGAAGCCGCCACAGGTAAGTGGTGCCCACTATGCATCATAGGTAGTAATTGGAAAATGAGCTAAGCAGAGAGACCAATGACTTGAGCAGTAACTTGATTCTCTTCTGAGACTGACTTGAATCTGTTTCCTCCGACTTCTGTTTCCTTAAGTCCTAAGGTAGCTGTTGCCTAGAGATGAGCTTCAACAGTTGAATATTTGACTTAACTACTTAGAAAAACTTAAACTGTGTAAGTCACTACAAATATTTTGAGTCTATTGGGCACCAACAACACATACTTCAATTCATTACAGAATGGAGTATTTTACCCATTCTAACTTGAAAAGAATGCTTTATGAGGACAACGTTCCCTTGATATTGAATGAGGGAAAGGTCCTGAACGTTCACTGCAGCAGCTCAAACGACTGCCCATGATTGTTTGGCATACATATTAAAATTATCAGAAGTAAATCAGAATCTTTACTGGGATTGATGTCACGCTTTGATTTGGGCCACATTGTCAGAGCTAGGATTGAATGATCACAGCCCTCCGTGAGCCCAGTGCATACACCATCTCAGCAGTCCAGTGGTGCAGTGGCACGCTGGCTCTGCTGAGAGAAACTTTCCACTGAGCAAACTTCAGATCTTAGCTCATTCTTCTTTATTATTGAAATTTTACCCCATGTATGACTTTGGAAGAATCCCTGGATTCAATCATTGCAGATCTAGGGTACAATGTACGCACAGTGTTATATATTCAGAGTAATCCTGGCTAAGTGTTTAGCGAATCAGTGATGTGCAGATATATAGCGGTAAATACACACCTGCTATGCAATGGCTTAGCTTGTCGTGAGAAAATGCAGTAAATGGAAAAAGGATGTAATAAACCTCTTAGACTGCTTGACTCCATGAATCTGATTCCAATTACATATATATAGAAAATCGCCCTTCAGCCTCTTTACTACTGTTGAATGTAGTGCGGAGTCTGCATGTGTCGTAATTACCGTGCGCGTCTGTATGGAAACGGCACGTGTGAAAAGCTCACAGCCAGCTCTGCCGATGCATTTGTGATGCCGTTGAGCAAGCTTTTAGAACACATACTGGGACTATTTCCACTTCCAGAATGCTTCATTCGGGCCACTGTTGCCAAGGTAACAGGCAGGAATAGAAAGCAATGGAATGGGAAAAGCTATGAAAAGGAGAGAGAATAAGGGGGATTGGTCGAGCTGGTGATGGGTGGGTTGTCATTTTCTGCCAAGCGCTCTTTAGCCGCAGGTTTATTTTATAAATATGTTGACAATGATTTGCATTAGAGCGAAGCAGCTTGGCACGCTGGTGCAGTGGTTGTCACTGTCGCCTCACACCTTTGGGACCAGGGTTCTGTGTTCTCCCCGTGCCGTCGTGGGGTTTACTCTGGGTACTCTGGTTTCCCCCCACAGTCCAAATATATGCTGAGGCTAATTGGAATCGCCAAATTGCCCATAGGCATAGATGGTGTGTGAGTGTGCCCTGCGATGGGTTGGCACCACATCCTGGGTTGTTCCCCGCCTTGCGCCCATTGCTTCCAGGATAAGCTCCGGACTCCCCACTAACCTTTACAGGAAAAGTTGTTTCAGAAAATCTATGGATAGAACAAATCATTGAATCTCACCACTGTGATTTTACTGGCCCAGCACTATATTGAAAAACATGTTCCTAATTACATATGCATTCACATTTACTTTATATGGCAGCCGCTGTTGTCCAAACGTGCAATTAAGGCAAGTAGCACATTACAAACGTACAGGCTGTCAAGCAGTTGACTAGGCAAAAATGCAGCTAGGCTGAGCTTCCAGGGAAAGCCCAGGTAAAAGTGTACGCAGGAATGGAGCAGGAGATACAGAATAACTTCTAACAAAGAAAGAAGCCATTACGACTATTCAATGACCGGTAGTGCAACATTAGTATATCTGGTGAATAGAAAATATGTTGATGGATGGATGAATGAATGAATGAATGAAAGTTGCCTTTATATAGCACTTTTCAAGACACTCAAAGCACTTTACAAAATCAATGGGGAGCCACTTCAGCCACCACTGTGTTATGCCCACCTGGATGATGCGATGGTGTCCATGTTGTTCACTGTCTTGTATTTACGTTTATTTACCCGGCAAGCACTTTCATCCAAAGCTGATATGGATAATACAAAGATCAAAACTCTGATATACTGACTGAAATACCAACTGAGCTATTTGGGCTTGTACAAATGATTCAAAATGCGTCTGCTTAAATTTGTCCATATGTGATGTATTTTGTTGTACTGATACAACTCTTCCCCTTGGAAATAAAGCTGAAAAATGCCCTTAAATTGAATTTGTTAAAGCAAACCTATAAATTGCTCAGAGATGGGGGTTGTGTGTTTCTGCCCCTAGGAATTTTTAGAGACAGTGATAGAAAATAGGGAATTTTTCTCTTTTGTACCTAAATGCAGTGCAGCTTTCAGCCTATATTTGATGGCTTGAAAATATGCAAAGAGAAATTTAGGCCTTATGGGCAGAAGGGATGTGATCAAACTTTTTTTTTTTTTAATTTGCAGAGCGCCTTGAATTAGCCAGTAGGGGGCAAACTTCACCAGCAAAATTTGCTTGATAATGCATTTTAATGTGGTGGCCCAGTGCTCAGCTCCGTTAGTTCCTACTTTTAGGGTTGGTGGTTCACATTGCACTTACTCCTCTGTGTGTGTGACGGTTACATGTTTGTCCCAAGTCATCTGCATTTCCTCTGGAAATCTGCAGACGAGTGATTAGGATAACTAGCATTCCGTCCGTAGTGTGTGTGTCTCCTGTGATGGGCTGACATTCTGTATCAGGTCTACCCATGCCTTGTGCTCTTTACCTCCAATAAGTTCCAAGCGCCTCCATGATCTTAGGATGAGCAGGTAGATGGATTGGTCTAACTCGGATTGTTCTGGGCCGTCAAGACTCCATGGCTCGGATAGGATGGTAAGATGAAGACTAAACACTCTTTGGATGTCAGCAATTTTATACATTATGGATTACAAGCAAAGCAACAGAGGCCATTCCTAAAAAATCAATTTCCTGTTTTGGGCATAGCCTTTTATTAGCTGAGCACAGCAGAAAAAATGTTTGCCCTCCTGCCTGATATGTGGGCAATGTGAACAGGCCGACGACGTAGCTGCTGAACAGAGTCCTGTTATTTGCAGGGTTGCCAACTCTCACGCATCTGGCGTGACACTAACGCTTTCTGACTGTCACGCTCACGCCGGAATAATAGCCAAATCGCTATTATTCCATTGTAAACCTAAAATTAGCTACATCAAAAGCGCTGGGGCAGTTTGCAAACCCTAGACTATCTACAAGGTAATCAAACTGTTACGTGCACGTAAATGTGTGTGCAGACTTGTCTCGATTTGAGAATCTCGCGAGGACCAGCTACCAAAGTTGGTGACGCTGTATCTGTAGTTCATTCATCATAATAATCTGTGTGGTCTTCGGCACTTCATATGTATGTAGTTAAAGCAGGTGTAGTACCTGCCCATCTCAGTTATGGGGGCACCAGTCTTCATAGAAAAGTAGGCCATTTGTGGGTTATAGTTGTCAGGCAACTATGCTGTCAGCTACAGCGGTGTCTGTGTATTAAGTCTCTCTTGTATGTAGAGTTTCTAAGAACTGATGAAACCATCTATGTGTCATTATGTTTGTAGGCTATTTTTATTTCTCTCCCTTGAGTGTGGGAGGAGTGGATGAGTGTTTGGAGAAATGCATGCACATTAAGTGATTATTTTAAACATTTTTATTTCATGTTAAGGGTTGTGGGGTTTGGTATTTTCTGTGGGTGTTGGCGTGGTGACGAGTTGGGTGACAGCTTGTGGGAAAGTGTAGACCGCTGTGAAGAAAGCACCCTCGTGTGGCAGCTAGAGTGACAACAGACACTGTGTCTCACCCTGTCTCCATAATGGTGAACTGGACAGGTGGACTGGAGAAGAATAGTCTCAAAACAAGGTGCAAAGTCAGCCATATGTCCGCATGCAAAAAACCGCAGTACATTTATCACAGATGACATCCACCCATCTTCTTATGCAGTACAGAGCTGCAGTGAGCCAGGAAGCGTAGGGTGGAGATCAGCATGGACAGGATGGAGACACACACACACAGAGCTTGGGTCCAAGAATGGAACCCACAATAATGCTGCCCTGCTGATATATTATAACACCAATTATAGACTAACTATAATTAGACTGACTATAACTTGACATTTGTGAAACCATCTCCCATGAATAATAAACCGGCTCCAATGCATTTTGCAGACAGGCGTAGACACCAGGGCTGCGAGTAAGATACTTATTTGAAATTTTATGCTGCGCAGTTGCCTTCTTCTACAGATTTGCTTACATCACATACAAGTTTTCAGCTAACATACTTTCTACATAGCAGTATTATAGTTGCATGGATTTTTTTTTGTGTCACTAACCAATCAGCAGGACCCAGGAAATAGCAAAGGTTTTAATTACAAATAAGTCGGCCATTGGGTAGCTTCCTTTCTTGCTCAGCTTGAAACAGTCTTCTTGAATACTCTTTAACAGTATTAAGCAGGCAATTTGATTTATAATTTCCATGCCGTCCTACAGCGGAGAAGATTACATATCAGGCCATATGAGGACAGTGCTGTGAGCATTACTATGTAGTGTAAACTAGTGCATATGTTTGCATGAGATACTAATACTTAAATTGTTTCATTATGAATGACATCATTCTGGAAAATTTCTATTTGGACACTTGGAGAAGAGCGATCATTCTTGGCTACTGCTACAGCCAATTCCTTCTCTGTAAACAAACCTTCCTTCCCCCTGCAGATAGTTCTGCTTTCACCATTTGTTCAGTACTGGGGTGCAGCAACTCTGTCAATCTGTCCTCTGACACCCTCAGATGAAATCTCACAAAGACATTAATGGCTGCAACCCCCCTTTCAACCTCGGCTTAGGTTGAATAGGAAAAGCACATTCTATTTTTACACGGGAGATGAAAAAATAGTGGAAAACAAGCACTTAGCTTGGACTCTGAAGATTGATTGTTAAGGTTGATTTTTTTGTCTATACAGTGACATTTTTAAAATTCCATTTCTCCTGAACTTTTAAACCATTCCGAGGCACTGGTGCCTTTTCCCATGTCCTCTTTTGGTTCAAAGGAAAACAGTCTTTCAATTGAACTTTTGTTTGTGCCTGGACATGCACAATGGTAATCACACAGTAGTTTGCTGCACTATATCAAAACAATAGACGATAGGCCAGCAGAAGTGTCCTACACCTTTAGTTACTGGTCCATTATTTAGTCTCTTGACCTGACTTCCAAACGTTTTTCTTCTTTCAGGGCTCTGGGTCAGGAATGGAACAGGCTACATTAAAAGAGAGGGTCTGCAGCTCATCTGGAGTTTCGTTGCCTCACATCTGGGGCTCTGGGTGGCAGCAATCCCTTCAGCTACAGGTAAGCACACCCTCTGGCCATGCATGGCCGTCCCTGATGCATTTCAGTGATGTCCATGGAGGATCTACGGTGCCTTGTGGAACAACCTGGGGGTTCTGTGCCCCCTGCTAGTGCATTTGCAGACTGTCCAATGCAGACTGTGGTTTTAAGGCATTAAACCATTCTGTGGTTACATTCCGGTCGTCATGGGAACTGCCGTGTCTTGCAGGCATGGGTTTCAGCTCCACAGGCCTGCGAGACCTGACCACCTACCATACCATCTTTCTGCTCGCTATCCTGGGCTCCATGGCCCTGCTAGTGCTCATCCTACTGTGTCTGCTTCTCTACTACTGCAGGTATAACTTTGCCTTGTCCATTATTTTATGGAGAATCTATGTATACCGCAAATTATTCAGACATCTCTGGCTTTACATGTATAGACCAGCTAAATGTAATAATTATGAACCAGCACATCCAAGTCTTCACAGCTGTGATATAAAATTATAAATATAAATTTTGCCTGTTCATGCTGGTAGTTTTTCTACATAGTTTTAAAGTATGTTTTTGAATTTTGTATCTAGGAGGAGATGTTTGAAACCACGGCAACAACGTCGCAAGAAGCATGTTTCCGCCACACTAGACAGCTCCAAGCGAGACCAGGGAACCTCAATGTCTCGCCTTAACCTTATCTGTGGAGGCCACATTGAAACGGCCTCTTCCAAAGGTGACAGGGATGACCTCAAATCCGAATTCACCTCCTCTCAGGATTTCCAGAGCTCTCGTGAAGAGTTCTTCCAACATGTCCCTGCCCACAAATTGCACCGCTCAAAGATCAACAATGATGGAGGCCCGCGGCGTGGTGAAAGCTTCCAGATGGTGACCCGCTCTACAGAAGCCAGTAACCTGGACCGCCCTCTGTTGCATAGTGACTACACCAGGAGCTGCAGTTCGATGGAGGACAAGGGGGTTGATGGCCTACGGCGCCACAATGCCAACGACAACAAGGGCTATTCTTCTGATCCCCCATCCCCTCCTCCTTTTCTTAGCCACAAGCCAGAAGGCAAGCCCCCAGAGTACTCAGCATCCCAGGTAGCAGACCATCTTGCTCGGCCCACCTCCTTGAACACACAGCCTAGCCAGTTCATCTTCTGTGGCTCCATCGACCAGATGAAGGAGAACATGTACCGAAGTATGGTGCCCACTCTGGTCATACCGGCCCACTACATGCGGCTGTCGTCGGAATTCTCAGGGATGGACCAGGGGGCAGACTCACAACAGCAGCAGAAGCAAGATCTAGAGGATGTACCAGGATGCCGCCAGCTCACACCCCAACAGCAGCAGCAGCAACAACAGATCAGTCCACCAGGAGAGGACCCCGAAGGTCGCAACTGGGGCCCAAATCCGTCTTCAGGTCCTGTGCGCATCCCTGTGCTTTTTAACGACTCGACTATGGCACAGATGAACGGGGAACTCCAGGCCCTAACTGAGAAGAAGCTGAGGGAGCTGGGTGTGAAGCAGCATCCTCGGGCCTGGTTCATCTCTCTGGATGGCCGTTCCAACTCTCACGTGCGGCACTCCTACATAGACCTGGGCAATGAAACTAGTGTCCGGCTTGGCCATGACGCTAACCTGGACTCTGGAGTAGACCTCCGCGAAAGTAAGCCGATGCCCCACCGCAAAGGCAAAGGAGAGAAGCCCGTTAGCGGTAAGGGCCATAGCAGCAAAGCCTATTCTAAACTGGCCTACGTGGATGACACAGAGCCCAGCGGCAGTGAGAACCGTGCTGCTATGGGTTCACCTGAAGACAATTCCCTCACCCCACTGTTGGATGAGGGCCAGGAGCCCCGTGGGACTGGCATTCCCAGACGAGGCCGCAGCCGGGTCAACAGCTCGCGCAGCAGCAACAGCGAAACCCGTCGGGACTCTATGACCAGTGCCGAGGATGAAAACGACCCTGATGACAAGGATGATGAGGGAGAGAACAAGAAGAGTCCCTGGCAGAAGCGAGAAGAAAGGCCTCTGATGGTCTTTAATGTCAAGAAGTAGAGATAAGCCCAGTCCAACCAAAAAACTCTTTGTAAAGTTTTTTTTCCACCATATTTTGCTCTACTCACCTTCTGTGATGTACTCCTAGTTCAGTTTGTAGGATTGTGGTCTTCAACAATGAAATGCAGAAAAACCAAACACGATGCAACATAGTAAAAAGCTAGCCAGAGAAAAGCACAATGAAGATAAAAGATACAAGAAACCTATGTAGATTATCACTCTCATTGTTTTTTTTTCCTGGAAGAATCCAGATATTTGGAGAGAAAGTGGATTATTATTTTTGTAGTGATTACCCAAGCATGTCACTTTAAATGCTAAGATCTTGCTAGATATTTTTCCTCACACAAGGGTTCTCTACAAAGAATCAAAATGGCATAATGAAAAATCAAGAAACTATGGAAAAGGAGACTCTTTCAAGAATGTGATTTTTTTTTTTCATTTTTTATTTCCATGTGCTGTAAACTTCATTTTTAACTTTTGAAATTTTTTTGGAAATCACATATCCGAACACAGTTATGGTGTTCCATTTTATACTGACTCTGGACACAGCCTACAAACCTAAACAAGGTATTTTACTTTTATCTATCCTCTCCTCTGGGCAGAATTGAGGAAAAAATCTCATGTAAGTATCACAGGTTCATTTGGGGGTTTCTTCGCTGTTGTCCCATTTATATTTGTCTACTCATTATATTCTTTTACAGCAGCTAGAAAGCTGAGAACAAACATAAAACTGTCATCTGTGGCTGTATGAACTATCCATAAGACCTTCCTTAAAATTGTCATTTTTGTGTGAATCTAATGAAGTGGCTTTGTAAAAACGCAACTTAAATATTTTTTTGTTTTTTTTTTTTAAAAGAATGTGGAGCAATGTGTTTCAGTTGAGAACTGCTTTACAGCACTGACTGTGTTCTCTGAAGCATTACCAGGCTCGGCCTCTGACAGGTTCCTCAATCACGTGAAAGGTTGCTATGAATCATGAATATGAAATCTTTTTTTTCCACCTGCAGCTATTTGCTAAGAAAGGGTTTTCTGGTAAATTTGTATGTTTACTTCCAAGAAAAATCTTTTATGTGTAATTGAGATCAGATTAGCAGCTGATCAATCAATGCAGCTATTGCATAGTGTCCTCCCAGTTTGACAGGAAAACCCACAGTGTGCCACCTAGTGGTAGTTTTTGTTTTTGGCTGAAAAGACTCTCGGGTCATACAGAATTCCCATGTATTTGAAGCACAAAGTCAGCTACAGAATCCTAAAATGTACACAGAAACATATAGCGTTTTGTCCTCTCTACTCCACCAACCCCAAGGTTTTTTATTGAGACTTTAATGGATACATGCTGTGGAGCTGAAGTCTTGAAAGGATACATAGTGGAAGAACATTAAGTAGATTGTGAACATATGTTGGTTTCCTCAGCGAATGGACAGCGTAAGAGCAAGGCCCATAACCTCTACCGTGCCAAGGATGCCGGGGGAGCCTGCTCTCCGACCCCAAAGCTTTCCTCACTTCTATGTCACTTTGGACAAAATTGTCCAGCATATGTGGGAACATGGGATGCTGACAACTTTGCGTTTCTTTACAGCACTAGCATTTAACATATACAGTGAGAAGAAAAACTTTTGGGAAGTAAAACTGGTTATTTTTACTAATTTGTGTTAATAGGTCAAAAAATCAACATGAGGATAAAGTACAGAATAGCAACTGTTATTTCTAGGCAATGTTTCCCATACAGTAATAACCAAATGCGAAATATGCCATTTGCTGTGTCTACTAAGTATCGGAGCAAAGGATTGACAGGTCATTCTGATTGTTCAGGTATTCCATGTCTCCATAATTGTGAACACAAAAGAGCTATGAATGTGTGGAGTTGGTTGTAGCCATTGGAGAATTTGATGTGAGTTTGATATAAAGGTTACAAACAAGATGGAAAAGCAAGCAGTTTTGAAAATGAGATTAAAAAAACACTAATCAAAAGCATTCAACAATGACTTCACATTTCAAAATCAACAGTCTGGAATGATTTGAAAAAGAAACAGGCTACTTGGTGTGTTGGCACTTTGCAAACATCAGGGTGTCAGCAGTGTTAGAGCTGTGAAGAAATGACAGCTGGCCTATTGAGTGTAGGGGTGAATGATCCAGTGTTCAACATTCACAGAATAATACGCCACACTGTGAGATACAAACCTCTGATGAAAACCAAGATCAGAAAAGCCAGGCTTGAATTCACAGAGATGGGCCAGATGAGTTTTGGAGCAAAATGTTATGGGCAGGTGAGGTGAAAATTAACCTTTATCAAAGTGATGGGAAGAGGAAAATGTGGAGAGAGAACATACCACTTCATCTGCGAAGCATGGAGAAGGCAATGTCCTTGGGCATGCATGGCTGCTTCTGGAATTGGCTCCCTTGCTTTAGCTAATGATGTATTTGGGGAGGTATCAGGAGAATGAATTCTGAGGTTTACAGAAACAACTTATCTTCCCATGTCTAAGCAAATACCTCAAAACTCATTGGGTGGAAGTTCACAATGCAGCAAAACAATGACTAAAACTGCACACTTAACCAAGTTCATCAGAAAGAAAAAATGGAAAGTTACAGACTAGTCAAGTCAGTCTCCTGATTTAAACCCAACTGAGTATGCATTTCACCTGAAGAGCAAACTGTAGTCAGAAACACCCCAAAACAAGCACCAACTGAAAGCAGCTGCAACAAAGGCATGGTGGAGCATCTCAAATGGTCAAAAGTCAGGTGCCATTAGACATTATAACTTATTACATGTAAGGGGTTTGGGACCAAATATTAGGTCTGAACAATTTAGTTTTCCTTTAAATTTATTTGTACCAGTACTGCTACTCATCTGAAACTGGAGGAGCAAACAAGACAAATGAGCCCCACCAATTAAAAATGCCGTATACTAAACATTTCCAAGAAGGGTGACATTCTGTATTTTAGTCTTATGCTGATCATTTGACTTGGAACATAAATTTCACGAGAATTAACCAAACTACACTATATTTTTGCTTAACACTATGGAATGATGGTCAACTGTGAATATAAAGCGATACAATTTCCCTCAATATCAATATAACAAATGCTCCATAAAGTTTGAGATTATGTAAGACCCAACACATCACGGGCAACATGTTTTGCGTCACAATAAAATGGCGTCACTTCCTCTGTGACTACTTGTCCGGACTGGCAATGGAGCACAAGAGCAGATATAGTTGTAAAACAGAAATGGGGGATTTAAGAAATAAAACGATGCAATATGGCAGGTGGGCAGACAAAAGAGAACACGGTCAAAAGAACAGGGGAACTCACCAGGAGAGCAGGTAAGACTGGTGCTGTGTATTGTAATCTCTGCCGAAAACTTGTGCCAATCAAAATCTGGAATAACTAAAAATGTATTTCACCACTTTAAGTATTGTCATCCAGTCAAATATACAGAATACAAGCATTTACAATCACAGACACCAGCAATTAGTGTTGAAACTTTCAGTCGTGTCCAGTATTGGTTCAAAATGGGACACAACATTTTATTCTTATTTATCAATTCAAGGCTGGTGGCAACTCTACCAGCAATGTCAAACCTGCCCCCTGTAAGGAGCACCGAGGCAGAAGAAAAAGATCCAGCAATGAACTGTACTGTCGGCATATTACTAGTGTTGCTGTCTATGACAAAAAAAAAATATTATATGATTTATTAAAATTAGATTTCAGTTTGCAGTTCTTTGTGACTTCTTTCATGTTCTGTTTAAGGCAAATTCTAAGGGAATACTATGCTTAAATGGAGCGTAAAGAGATGAATTATTATTGAAAATAGTTTATGCGTTATATCATGATAATTATATCGACTGATATGAAAAAAAATTGTGATAAAATATGTTGCCATGTCGCCCAGGCCTGATTCCTGTGTTAGAGAGATTAGAGTTTGGACAGTGAAATGAAACATATTTTCTATGGTTGAAATGAAAGTGCAACAACTATTAAATGTAACAAATGTATATAATTTAAAGGTGTGTCCTTCCAACTGCTGGTAGCTTTTCTTTTCTTTCTTCTCAGCACCGACACACATACGCATACATACACAACTGTACCATGTTTTCTGCCCCAAGTGCCTTCTTTTTGCATTGTAAATTGTGGCCAATCACAGAAGGCCTTTTCAGCATGTCATAAAATAGGTGTTAGGCGTGTGACCAAGCTAATGCATTTAGGAGAGGAAAGAGACCCGCATGCACAGCTACCCGGTGAAGTCACCTGATCATCCGAATGAGCCTCCAAGGCTTCACGAGAAAATTAGGAGAGACCTTACTGTGCTCCCTCAGATTGTTTATATGAAGAGGTTGAAAATCTTGATAAGCTGATTAAACCTGGATGTGAAGAATCTGAAACAGACTGAAAATAGTTGTGTAGCAGTGTTTTGATGCTTTTACAGATTTTCACCAGACTTTCCTTTACGCCACATTGTGAATTGCTTAATGGTTAATTTCAGCCAACAACAGGAGTCAGTAACAATACTCAGTCAAAAATAAACGTGAACCTGGTCTTATGAGGGCATAATCTGTTCTACAAGGAACACTAATAAATCAGGGGGAAAAGATGAAGCAGAACGTCCTTAATCCATGGCCTGTCACACAATAAGGCTATGAATGTGAAGACTTGTAGCACAGCTTAGAGAGTAAATAACAGGATTACTCAGAATCAATTGATCAGCACAATGTACCATCAGATTAGGCCATTTTCTGTGTAGAGATCATGACATAGGTCCTAAAAATGTGGTAATGAATGGTGAATCATACCAGAAAATGTTTGTAATTTTGTAAAGGAGACAGATCACATTGCGGCCCTAAGATGTGCCCACAGGGTCACATCCCTGGCATGTGACAGTGAGAGTGGACAAAAGCATTTGTGTAGAGAAAAATCAGAAGAGGAGCCACAAATGGAGACTGTTAAATCAAAAAAACACGTGTGGGCATCACTTACCTCTTACAGAGCAACCAGGCAACCACAGAACTGTTTTTCCAGAAGCCATAAACTGCCTGTAATTTTGGGTCATACCTGAAGATTTACAACCTTGTCTTACTAAGCTTTCCTGTGTAGCTGGATGCATGATGATTTCCTGTTGAACGAGTCTTTTATTATTGTGACGAGTGCTTAATGCAACGCTTCTGTAAAATGGCTCCCCTGCACTTTCCTGATTTTTAAATAAAGTTATGGTGTTTATATTGGAACAGTTCAACTGAATTGTTTTCCCAAGAATCACTGTACAAATGGGATTAAATGTGCAAATCATATTTAAATGCTAATTTACATCTTTGAGCAACGCTTATAAAATGTCCTTAGATTGCTTTTTTTCCCCCTTTAGCCAACCCTACAGCATGCTGAGTTGTATCATTGTGCAGAATAGTTCAAACTTAAATATGAACTCCTACTGCCGTCCTGGCTTGTAAGACACATGGTGTTTGACGGATATCTCCTTACCCAATTTCTGGTGACATTTTATACTTGCTTTCATTATTAATGTTGCAAATATTAATGGATTTAACATGTATAGTGTTTTGCCTTGTCTGTAAAGAAATTAAAATGGTTAAATTTTATTTATGATGCTTAAACACCAATTACCCATGCCTCTATCTGTTTTTTAAGGGCTTCAGTCAGTAAGATGTAATTACAGTAGGGGTAACTCACAGATACTGTAGGGGGAAACAAGTGGGTTGTTTCTGAAATGTGTAACAGGAAGAGGAACAAGAGGAACAATTAAATAAAAAAAGAGCACTGATGTCTTTATTACCTTTTCATTTTATATTCAAGTATTTAAGAATTAAGGACAATAAAAAAATTGAAATCCTACTGAAGATAAGGTAGCGTTCACAGTACAGCATGTCCTGCTACACCAATCGATTGTTTCCACTTTAACAGCCTGCTGAAAATTTTCAGTTTCACAGGTGGGTGTTAGTTGAATTTGACAGAGGTATACTGGTATTTTTTCCACGACCCAGTCAAACATCCCTGATGTAATAAGACTACAATGTAGACATACATTTGTCTGAAAGCCTCATAATTTCCATCATTAAGCATTAACACATGGAACTTTGCACCCCTGTCACTACTATTCATAGCTCATCTGAACCAGATGTAATATTCTGGTGAATCTAAATATCTGAATGACAAGGATGATTTGCATTATATGCGTGTAATGCAAGTCATCTGCTATGCAGTCATAGCAGATTTTCCACAGTGGGTAGCTTATTACATAAGAAGTGACAGGCTAACCCTTTTATTTCTGAATGTTCGTTATGAAATTCAAAACAATGCTAAGGACCCTGACCTTGGGTGCCCCCTGAGAGCTGGGGACTGCATTGCAGATTTACTGCAAGCACAGGCAGCAGGGCATGCATGACAGTGACTGCTCACATACCACAGTCTCATTTCACTGCATTAGGTGTCTCTTCACCTTCCCATCATCAGTGATTCACTGATTTTTTTTTTATTTTACATCTAAAATAAACCTCCAATACTGCAAAATGCATACATTTTTAAATATGGAGGGCATCAGTTTGTATGACAGATGAGGACAGAGGGTTGCAGAATCTTAAAATCAGGAGGTGGAATCATGCATCCATGCTCAGCCTTAAAAATCACTAATTCAATAGCGATACAAAGGAAAGAAGCTGTAGACCGATCCACTATCATCAGTAGTGCTCAAAAACATTGCTTAGTCCAACTCTCAAAACTGTGCTGCAGTTACACAGAAGTGAAGGGACAGTCGCCTTCCGCAGGGATGCAGAATTCAAATCCATACGATCCACTTGAAGAGGGAAAACCCCACCAAACCAGTGAAACCTGCCCTCTTACACAGCGAGTACATGGCAAACGTAAATATCAAAATCATGTGAAACTCCCGATTCCTGCAGAAACATGCCCATTTTCTAGGCCGCTGCCAGAAGAACAAGGAGCAAGTGTTTAATTGGCCACAACATACATGTAAGGCACAGCTCTGCCGGAAGTTTCCGTAGGGTGGAAGGACTCCATCAGAAGGACACAGGCTAGCCTTCGCACATTATTACGAAAGAACAGAGCTGCAGAACTAAAAATGCATGTCTGTGTGGATCTGGATGCAGATTCTGCTATTTTGTTTTGCCTATTTGTGAGTCCTTCTGCCAACACGCTTGAGAACTAGCCTGAGATAAAAAAAAAAAAAAGAAAAAAAAAAATTAGACAATCTTTACAATAGTGACTTAGCAGGATAGGAGGATAACGTGTTTCATGTGTGATTAAGCTGTGCTGTGAGTGTTTGTAGACTGGAATTCCAAGTGTAGATTTCGAGTGATTGAGGGACAGCTGAGCCCCTCACATCCGCTGCAACGGCCGCTGCCGGTTCTGCCTCTCGAAGAAGGTCTTCCCAAACTCATAGGTGCTAATCATGATGGCACAGGCTGGTGCTACTTTGATTAGCCTGGGCAGGAAACCTGAGAGCAAGCGAGAGAAGTTCCATCGCATTACGCTGGCTTAAACGGCAGGCGCACACACAGGTGACAATGAGCATTCTGAACCAAAAGGCTTATAGGAACTTCAACCAGCACTGCCTTATGGAAAGTCTGCCAGGGCAGAGAAAAGGTTGGGAAACACTGCTCTGGACGGATCTTTGTGTAAAAAAATAAAACACACCTTTCCACAACTTCATGAAAAATGTGCAGTGTAATAACAGGCAGCTAATTGGCAGCTAATAAGGGCCCTGACACTCACCTACAAACAGGCCCCTGCAGCCAGACTCTGCACAGATTTTCCTCATGATGTGCAAGGTGGAGGAGGGCTTCTTAGCCGAACCTGAGAGAGAAGAGAGATGACAGGGGTCAGTCCCTGTACAATCCGACCCCCCCCGAAGATGTTAGCAAGAAGCGAAGCCACTCTGAGTCTTCATGCGTCTTCAGGCATCCCTTGTCCATAACTGTCAGGGTACAAACCACGAGGGACATCATTAGCGGAGACTGTGCTGGTAATCCCACCCCAAAGTGACCGTTGTTGTGGAGGAACAAATAAAATAAAGATGGAGTGCATCTAAAAAAACGAGTTAAGTTCGCATCTTGAAAGATCCCATCCTGCTTCGTGTCCAGACTTCCAGATGGCAGGCAGAACCAGTGTACAGGGAGTCAAGCGACAAGCAGCCCCCCACCCCTTGCTAAGCTGCGTAGGCATCCTCCGTATGAGGGACAGCAAGCCACCAGTCCCTATGAGGGTGGGGGACATGTTGGAAATAAATGCTTGACTACACACTCCAGACCCCAGACCTACTCCATCCTCCAGGCCGATGCGCCCTGTCTGAGAGAAGGGGAGAGACCGGAGGAGAAGGCATTTTGGTCAGTCCAAGGGTGAGCAGTCCTCCATCAGCCTACCAGCCCGCCCCCCCAACCTAACCTGCCCACCCATACTAACCCGCCAACATCTCCATCTCCCCAAGCTGTATCTGCCTCCGTGTCTTCACCACATCAAAGGGGAGGGTCATCACCGCCGCCACCTGTGGAAGAAGAGGCACAGAGGCTGTTTACACACCTTAGCTGTCCATTATTCAGCAGGATCGGTCAAACGTTAAGAGCAGATGGGTCTTGATCTTAGAATCTTGGAACCAGTTCCTTCCAGTTTCCTAAAGTCAAGGTTACAGATGCATTTTAACAAATTCAAACATCATCTTGGATCATATTGGAATACCTATTAATAAATTTGGTGTTCGGAGGCAAGACTATTGATTCAGCATTGGAAGATCCCCAATCAATTGTCACAGCTTATTTTTCACTTTAGATTGGCATCAAATATACTCGGAGAAACTGGACAGGCAGTGGGACAGAGAAACTGATTACAATAGCCCCGTTATCTCTAATGTGACTGAAGCAAAGCCGGCATACATAAACAAACTAATGGCAGTAGTTAAATGCTGAATTTGTGCTAATGACTACACTCAGCATCAGTCAGCCAGCAATCTCACATAGATAAGAAAAAGCAGACATGCGGAAAGATAAGCGAACCATCATAGAGCTTCCTGCTGGGAGGGAGGACCCCCCCACCCCCCCCAAAGAGCCAGGCGTGGGACCACAGCTGTACTCACCGCCCCCGAAATGGCCCCAGCAGTAAAGCTCATGGCAAAGGTTGGCTCCGGGACCTGCTGGCCCTTGCAAAACTGGGCCTTCACCAGCTCGTAGATAAACCAGTACACCGCTGGGGAGAGTGGGAGGCTGTATGAGAATCTAACGACCAGCCAGGTAGTAATTTCATTCTACTGCTGCTTAGCAACGATCAGAAGCATTGCAAACAATTCGAATATCAAGGAATCTAAAAAGAAAACACATTACACCATAAAAAGAATGGGAGGCCATTTTTAAGTTCTTGATCATGGTGCACCAAGAAGCCCCACCCCCTGAGAAGGGTCACCTGAGAAAGGTACATCTCTCAGGATGGTGGGCCCCCAGCCCCTCCAAAGGGACACCCAGCCATCCTGGGCCACAGCGGAGGAAATGCACGCCCTCAGCTCCTGGTAGGACAGCTGTCGTGACTGCATCTTGGTGCGCGCCAGCTCCAGGGGACTGATCACGGTGACCGCACCCACTGCGAAGCACACGGGGGATGTCACTCACGCGATGTCAGAACGGCCCATTAATCGTGCTAAAGTTAAAGCTGAGGCTCCAGCTAAATCTGAGGCTACGCTGTAGAAAGCAAAAACTACACATCAGCCTTACGTTTGACTGCAGCCATGCATAGTCACTTTAATAGAAACTTGAGATTTACCCCGGATCACTATATTAGAATCAGGTGACCAGTGGTCATTGTCGACACACCACAGCACACAATGCACAACAAAGAAATGCGTCCTCTGCATTTAACCCATATGCAGGGGGCAGCTAATTCAGCGCCCGGGGAGCAGTGCTTGGGGGCGGTACCTTGCTGGTCGGGGTTTCGAACGAGCGACTGTTCAATTACAAGAGCACTTCCCTAACCATTAGGCCACCACTGCCCACAAAATGTTTGTGTTACACTTCATTGGGAATGTGATTGGCTGGGATTTGAACCCAGGCAATAACCTCTGATGGGCAACAAAATAATGGAAGCGGCCTATTCCCAGTGGAGATCTTAATAATTAGGGCTGGGCAAAAAAAAAAAAAAACAAAAAAAAAAAAAAAAAAAAAAATCGATTTTTCGATATATCGTTTTTTATAATGTAGTCGATTCAAAATCGATTCTCAATGGACACGAATCGATTTTTTCAATATTTATTCGCACATGCATAAATGGCAGAATTTTATTTTTTGGGTGAAGTATCTACACTGTTCATAGGCTTGCAGCCTACATGTTAC
>JAODKF010000103.1:14403800-14413882 GCA_026779585.1 Mormyrus proboscirostris
CATTTATAGAACATTCACTGCACCTTCATAATGCATTCATTATGCATTTATAGAACATTCACTGCACCTTCATAATGCATTCATTATGCATTTATAGAACATTCACTGCACCTTCATAATGAATTCATAGAACATTCATAAGCAGCATGCAAGTACACTTACATGCAAGTACTAACATCCCTTAACAGCTTTAATATACATTAATAACAAACATTACATGATTATACAATTATGTTTATATAATGTTTGTCACTAATGTATATTACAGCTGTTAAGAAATGTTAGAATGTAAAGGTTTACATGCATGACGTTTGAAAGATTTCTGAATACTTAATACGTTATGAAGGTGTACTGAACGTTTTATGAATGCAATATAAAAGCATTATGAAGGTGCAGTTAATGTAAAGCGTTACCGTTTAAAGACTTTTTCTATTTTGATTTGGGATTTTTTTTTTTTTTTAAACAGTATATTATTCTATTTCAGTTGCACTGTTAAGAGGAGGACACGTCTTGCACAGTTTAGAAAAATAAAGGAATATTTTTGAATAAATGTGCCTGCAGCTCATTCTGCTAAAAAATTGTGAGAAAATCGTATCGTGAACTCAATCGTATCGTGTATCATTACATCTCTATTATAAGCAGTATTTGTGTATTAATTTTTAAAGTGCAATGCCAAAAACAGCAGGCGTTTCCACAGTTTTGGCCACTACTTTATCTCCCCTTTTCATGCTTTTGAACCAGAATGCAAAGGTGGAATCAAACAAATGCCCTCCCTCCATGAACAATGCTCGGTTCTTACAATGCTCGGTTCTTAAATCATATCAAAGGAGCTTTATAGCAAGAAGCTAGCTCTAGAAATGCTACCCGATTCGGTTTATTATACCTCTATATGGATCTCAAAACCACAATACAAAAGGAGTGTGAAATAACAGGTGTTTTTGATGAACAAAACACACCAGAACACTCGTCCATCGTGCCATGGCGGTGCATTCAGTGTGATGAGGGCGCTGTAAACTGAACTGTTAAGCTTAATGTCCCCATCTAGACACTCAGGTTTACACGAAGTGATCCTCCTTCCACGCTGACTGAATCGCGCCTTCGGGTTGGGAAGCAGACAAAGCGGAAGAGCAGGTGGCTAGGATGCGCACATGCAGTGAAACATACTCACACTTAGTGGGCCGCACAGCATTGCTCCAGGGTATGGCCTCAACGGCCAAAGCTGCGGAGCAAACGACAAGCAGCCAGTCAGCGAGCGGAGAAAGGAAACCGCCGCAGCGCGATGCCAGCAAGAGCTCTCATGAGCGACCTCTCTGCAAGGCCGATGCCAAGCTCTGCTCTGGGGATGACAGCTAGAGGGAGGCCAGGGGCCTGCGTCACCAAGATGGATGTCTTGCTCAGCCAGATTATCTGCCACATTCAGTGTTAGGGGAGTTACAAAAGTACCCCGTTGCAGACAGAAGTATGAAGTTCAGGTCGGTACTCTGCGGCTGCCTCTATGCTCAACCAGCTGGGTGAAACAAAACCTTGCTCCGGATTTGTGTAGGTTTCTGAACCTGAACTTTCCACCTGTCTGTAATGGGCTATTTTTGGGAGTAACTTCCCCAGCACTGGTTCACATTTAAGGTAGTTTGGGCTAAATGTAAAAGAACGAAGATAAAGCCCATTTCAACTGGGTTATGTTAACTCTGATTAAGTAAGAAATCATGCTTTGTGTTAGAGATTACAGCTTTATGTGCAATGGCAGGGAAGTTCAATAAATCAGAAGCCAACCAACAGAGTAAAGGGTGAGATCACTGCAGTCTAGTATGACAGCAAGCCATTGTTCTGCCACAGCAAAGGGATGGTATATCAACACTAAGGGATCCATGGGCGAGATCAGGTTAATCCTATAGGCTCAATGCAGATCATGCGAGGTGACGCATTACGCTGAGGTATGTTGATAATGTGGATAACGAAAGAAAGATGACACATTCTTGTTTAACAATCACCAGTAACACTGGACAGAATTGAAGAAAAAAAAAAATAAAAAACACAACAGCGACATTTGAAGCACAGCAGATGTGGTACCTTGATAGAACGGTGTTTTCTGGGACTGCAGCCTTATCTTCACAACGTCCAGGGGTGTAACTGTGCGCGAGCGGAGAAGTTGTTTAAATTAAAAACATATACTTCCTATGTGGTTAAAACTGGGGGGGAAATTGTAACCAAATAGTAGCTTGTATTTCCACAGGGAACTGGAGGATTTTAAATAAAGTTTACTAGCATAACGACCACATGGCCATGGCCATCAAAGTCAGAGCGAACGTCAGCTGGTGAAGGGCCGTAACTGAGCTGCTCTGAGAGGTTTCCCGGCATTCCTTATGGAGAGATAAGGAGCTCCGGTTTATTCACAAAAAATGCTGTACACCAAAAGGACCACACCAAATATAACACTGCTGCACTGGAGAGCAGGGTGGCACTCCTCCTCGCCCACACACCATACTGTAGACAAGATGTTCGTGTGCAAGTATGTATTCAAGCTGTCGGCACTACGTGGTACTCTTTAGAATACCCTGTACCAAAATAACGGCGAACGATGACAAACATGTGAACACACCGGACTGTTCTGTTCTTTATGATGGCCCGAAGGCTACAGCATCGTCGGCTTCTTCATCAGAGAGCAAAAAAAAAAAAAAAAAAATGGAGATTTTGATGGGAAATACAGTGGAGGAACTCTCACCGAACAGCGACGTGAGGAGGGCGCCTGTCCCAGAGGCCAGGATTTGCTGCATGGGAGTGATGCCACAGGGTGGACAGACAGCTGCCCGCTCCGCCATCCCGACGCCTGAGAGCACAAAGCATATTCAGGGGTCAATTCTGCCCCGTATGTTAAAACGCTTTAAGGATGAGGCCATCAGACCTTCACCACATGCTGGAGGAAAAAAAAAAAAACCAAACACTCATGCTGACTGTTTTTCAGCTACTTAAAGCAGTAGGAGTAGTAGCAGTATGCTAATTATATACAGATCTCCTGAGTTATTCTTAAATATCATGTAAGGTTCGTGCAGTCCTTCAAAGTGACTTCTAAAATGATACTGTCAAACTCCATTTTGCATGAAGCTCTAGAGCGTTTGCATTTCTACGAAGCTTGTATTTCTGTAAACAAGGTGCTCATCCCTCAGGATCTATTCCCCAGTACAACTTCTGTACTGCAAGTTCCAGAACAAACAGGCGGGAGAAGCAAAGCAAGGCCAGGGCCTGACAGAAGGGCAGATACATTACTGCGATATGGGGGTGCTGCCAGAGGGGGAATAATGAGCACAAGGATATCAGGCTCGCTGTTCATCCCAGGATTCATGTTCATGTGTGGGTCCCAGTGTTTGACTTATTAGCTGTTACAAGCATAGGTGTGTAACTTAGAGCCCATGCTGTAATCAGAAGGTCCATTCGCTTCCAAAGCTTATCTGTCATGTGCCTGTCAAGGGGTGGGAAAGAGACCCACACGTCAGCAAATATATATTTTTTTCTTCTCTCTAGTTTATTATACTTTCCATCACGCAAAATAAAAATCCCAGGTGTGCAAAACCCAGCAGTATGTGTAGGTAATATTTAATATTCAACAAATCGTTAGGCTTAACTCAATCTACTCATCGTTATTACCTACTATTTAGTTAAGAATACTGTCAGACAAGTAATAAAACCGCTTGCGTCCCATAAGTACGTGATCATGAGCAAACTGCTCAGGTGCAGTACAATACATATTTTAACGGTGGTCTGTTTCAGTGTGCTTATGCCGATACGGGCTACCAGGTCAAGGCCAGCTGCAGCTCGGGACAGGCTTATGCCGATACGGGCTACCAGGTCAAGGCCAGCTGCAGCTCGGGACAGGCCGATTTTGCAGACAGCAGCACTCATACACTTTTATCTTATGACGAGCATCCAAAGTTATTTCCCCTGACCCCCCCTTTCATCTCTGCTTGCAGTCATGCATAAAGGATACAGTCTACATCAACTGGGTCAATTAAACTCCCAGCCCATTGCCCACAGAATTAGGTGCACAGCAAACTGCAGCTCAGCTGTCGAACAAAGGTCTCTGTACTCTTATGCAACAAAAATGGCACACCTTGAGAACATTCAAATTTAAAAACTGCTATTCTGGAACACTCCCTTGATCCAAACTGCATCACTCTGGAGAAAAATAGCATTACGTCCCACTTCTTTTTATATATCTGAATGCCAGTATTTAAACTATTTTACATTTCTTTTGAATGCTGAACCATGCTATTTTAGATCAGAAGACAAACAAATCTGTCACCTGAAGATGCTAATTTACTTCCAAGACAAGTGAAAATGTGTAAACCTTCAAAGCACTTGCAACAGTTCCCTTACATAACGTTGAAATTCAATCTACAGGGCAGGGGGTTCCTCATTTCCATAGTAATCACTAATTACCAGGTTTTGCAGGGGTATCTAAGCAGGGAAATCTGCAAACTGTTGGCCCTCCAGGACTGGAATTGGGGAATGCTGCTATAGTGATTATCTTTAAAATATTTTAAAGGTTCCCGTGAAACCCTTTAGTATTGAACCCTTAAGTATTGATCAGCACATGGGGGCTCCTGAATAAGCTTACACCCTTAAAATAGAGCTCTGGACAGTCACTTTCCAAGAGGAGCTGTAAAAAGATGTTACCATGTTTATGAAAATGTAACAAATAAATAAACTTCATGTTCGACTTGTTACAGCACAGATGCATGAAACCAAGCAGCTGAGTTGTAACAAAAACGATTTTCCAGATATTTTCCAAACTGGTTCCAGGACTTCACCCAGTGTCTGTCCAGTTTACAGTCTGGGCCCTTTTGTACCGGTGCTCTGAAGCGAGTTCAGACACCGAACGCTGCGTTAAACATGGTAACAAACAACCGCCACCCTGTAGCCCGCCCTCGTGTGAAAAGGTGTTTTTTCGGACAACTAACCATCAGAAAACATAAAACGTTGTAACCAAACATAAAAAGCGACAATGGAAAAACTGAAAGAATTAAATTTTCATGTTCATATTGCATTTCTTCAATTATGTAATTAAAACACATCATCTAAATGCTGACCTAAAACACTGAAGAGACAATAACTCCAGGCTTACCTACATGGCCTCACATTGGTAATGTTACAAAGCGGAATGCAATGCAGCTTCCTAAAACCCCCTGGCCGTGATGAAACAGGCCGTATCACACTCCACACGTTTTTACATAAGAATATAAATGTTAAATACATGCGATTTACTGTTTAATCTGATGCATACTCGACTAGTTGGTCCAAACTGCGGCTAGCTGGTTAGCAAACCAGCGGGCTGCTTTCGCTGCTGCATTGCTACTCACCCAGATTTGTTAAGTGCGGAGATGAATCCGTTTTTGAATTTTTTGCACCTCATTTGAGTAAAGGTAGGATCAATTTCATGGCCCGGACACCTCCGTTTCCATGCCGCCACAGCCCCGGCCGCCTAATTGCAGGCGAGGACAGTCCAGCCGCCTGTTATCACCCCCGAAGGTCTATTCTTCTTCTAACGTGGAGTCATTAATGGGACTGGTAACACTGGACGCGCTATTCTGCCATCTAGTGTCTGGCGCTTAGAAAGGCAGGTCCGCCGGGGAGAGAGAAACGCAGCTAACAGAAAAACACGGAACCGGGTAACATTTATAGCGCCACTTGTGTCGGAGGTTCAGACCCTGCTCTGTATGGATGAAGGCTGAATGATGGTACGCCTGTAAAACAAGTCAACACGGCATGGATTGTAGGTATACATGGTATATAGGGAAACTTGATATGTCAATATCATTTTGTCTCACATAATTGGTTCTCACAGTTTATAATCTGCAAGCCAAGTCCCGAAATCACCCCCCTGCCTGCGTCCTCGGTCAGTATATTCAGGCTTCTGGTTTCAGTTACTGTAGCACCATCTTTACAGGAAGGGAAGATGGGGGCCTTGTGTGAGACCATCACCTACACGCTGTTCTGTCTGCCTCATAGTCCGCTTACCCCCAGCGACTGATAAATCAAGTATTAGGTATTAGTTCTTGTGATATAGCTGTTAGGTTGATCATACCATAATCATAATATCAGCCATAATCAACAAAATGTAGCTAGTGCATACTTTTAAAAGACCTTTTGCATTCAGTGAAAAAAGATCTGAAGTATTACACGCAAGATTATTGGTATGCAACTTTCCATTTTCTATACCTATCTGAAAAGAAGATTTAAAAAAGAACACCATTCCCTTTCATCTCACCAACAGCACAGCGTGACTGAACACGTGACTGCTTTTCAGGGTCATATGCTATACTTATTGACAACCGTGATGACCAATCATAATCTCCAGGCAACCATTTTTAACCAATCAAGAGTGGCGACTTTAACATTGGGCACTGTTTATACGCACAATTGTGTTGTAATAAACTATTCTGTGGTTTTGGTAGAATTTTCCCAGGTTGTTGTCTGTTTGGGCTGTCAAAGTGTTTTCGACGGTAAGTGACCCATAATATTATTTTTCGGTAATTTTCAAAATAGCTGTCTGCAGAAATAAACGAATTAAATAAGGAAGATGCAGTGAAAAAACAAAACTGTCAATATGCGGAGGGTGGGCATCAGATTTTAATCTCTCGCTACACAGTTTAATGACACCGCAAGTAGCCACCATACCATTCTTACGCAAACTGCATGGTTTTATATGCGATACGCCGAATTGTTTGCTAGTTGTACCTTTCTTTTAACGGCATGTAACCGTAATTCGTTTCAACTGGGTTTTATGCACATGCGTATCTATATCTAACTACCAGGGGCTGTGCAGTCAATTTCCAGTACTACACCAGTACATTAATAGTATGTTGATAAATATACGTGTTGTTTAGGTGCCTTGCGATACGGTTAACGTTATTGACATTACATTCTGGTTCCGGAAATCCTAATGGTTTTTGTTATTCGTAAAACCGTCATATGGTAAATATGGGCAAGCTCTTAGTGACTTGCATTGTAGTTTTGTTTCCGGTCGTATATCTGGGTGTTTTTACAGAAACACAGAAGGCTAAGGATAGTTGTTCAACAGCTCTGTTTCAGGACCACCGGCCCTCCGGGTTATGAGTTCATGCCCTCAGCTAACAATAATGTACCTCTCGCACCAAGGCACGTATTATAGGGTCAAGCTGGGGTCTTCACATTTTTTCAGGACAAATCTTTACACAATTTTAAAATTGTGCTACAGATTAAGCTTGGCCTATATCAACATGAGCATTTACTATATAAACAAATTTATTTATTGATTAATGACCCTAGTAACTTATTTACATCGGCTTGTTGCTGTCAATGAATAATTATAAAGATTATTGATTTGAGGTTTGTAATTGTTACTTTTTTACACTACATTTCTGTTTCACTTAATGGATTTTTAAACTGTGTGTATATGGTTCAAGTAATTTCAACACTATGGGCTGTGGATAGTGTTTCTTTTCTTGTTTTAATACAGGCAATTAAAGTACAAGGCACAAATCAAACCAAATTAAGTGGAAGTGACAGTCTATATTGCGGTGGAGGTTATATATGAACATACAAATATAAACAAATAGGACAAATTACAATGTTACCACATGCAAAACCATTACATTGTATAACAGCTCATTACTAAATATACAACAAAATCATAACAGCCAAAGATGCACCAACCAGTTTTCAATCTCCATTCATCGGAATGGGAGGTGAGATCACGTGCATGCTGAGGTTATGTGCTGACATGTGCTCATCATCTGCACAACAGCTGGCTAATGTGGGTGGGGATTACAAAGACAACTGAGTCAAGTGACAACATTTTAATTTATCAGTGGTTTGAATTATTACTGGTGTGAGTTTAAAATAAATTTTATTTATAGACGTTTTTATAAAATTTCACAAAAAGCAGTTTGTCATTGTGCAATGATTCATAGACCCCCAGCCGTTCCTCTGCAGATTACCTGTTGAAGACCCTTGGTATATGGTATCAAGTATTATTAATTTTCAGATTTTATGTCATTTAATTAAAATGTTGCATAAAAGGAATTTTGAGTTTTGCAGGATGAATTCTTGCATGATGTTCTGTAATCTACAACAGTTTATCGGCAAGCTTAACAAATGCGAAGAATTTTACGTGTATGTATTTTTTTTTTTTTCTGCTATCAAATACATTTATAGTCTTGAGCCACCCCTCATTTCTTTGTTTTGCTGGAAAAATGGGACAGTAGGTACAGTTATTTATTGCACCATGTGCATACATATGTAAATACAAACTCTCTTTGTGGTATATACTGTGCCTTGCCTGAGCTCTCTTAGACATGTTTTCTTATAATTACTTTTAGGTAGTCTTCAGGAATAGTCCTCCAGGCTTCTTGAATGACATTCCAAAACTCTGCTTTAGACGTTGGCTGCATTTTGTTCTGTCTTCTGTCAAGAAGATCCTTACACTGCTTCAATAATGTTGAGATTCGTGCTTTGGGGAGGCTTATCCATGGTTGATAATGTTCCATCATGATTTTTATCTCTATCATGGTATGCTTGGACTGCATTGGCAGTGTCTTTGGGGTCGTTGTCATGCTGAAAAATGATGCTGTTGCCAGTCAGATGCTTTCCAGATGGAATTGTGTGGTGGATCAGAATGTGACGGTGCTTTTCACCGTTCATAAGTCCAATTTTGAGATCCTGAACACCTCTGGGTGACATGCAGCCCCAAACCATCACAGAACCTCCACCATGTTTTATTGATGGCTGTAGACACTCACTGTTGTAACTCTCTCCTGACCTCCTCTTTACAAATTTACGACAATTTCAAACTTGGATTCATCGCTCCTTAAGATTTTTTTCCACTGATTTTTTTTTTTTTTTTTTTTTTTTTCAGTCCCGTTCTTGTGTAATTTGGCAAACATCAGCCTTTCCTCCCTCTTTCCCTTCCTTAAGATTGGCTTTTTGACAGCCACACTTCCATTGAGATCGTTCCTGATGAGGCTTAGGGGTATAACTCTGAGACTCTGTTTTTTTTTTTGGGCCTGCCATTTCTTCATTTATCCTCCACTTGTCCAGTTTCCTTAAATTGTTCAAGGACGCACTCCACACCATGCCAACATATGCTAAATTTTCGGCTAATTGCTCTTCGTGAATCACCTTGTTGGTGCAAAAATACCATCTGAGGCTGGTCAAACTGTCTTCCCATTTGGCATATTGAATATATTAAATAAAAATAAATGGGAACAAGTGTTTCACTGTGACAGGCTGCTAAGTGCCTAAAGCTACAAGGTGCCTAGATAAAGGTGATCCAACCGCTCAGCATTCAGCATCACCAGTTTACTAACCACCAGCCGGTTCCTCTAATGATCTGCACCTGTTCCATCACTGGTTCGTGGCTTAAGTAAGATGGCTTTGTTATGCTTGAATGATTCATAAGTAGGTCACCGTGTGGCTTAAACAGAAAACATTCCTCTGTAACTGGTCAGGTACAGGGATGGAACTGAAAATGAGAGCCAAAAACTTTGAAAGTCCTTCAGGAAGAACTGTTCAAGACTTCTCAAAAATACTGTAAAAAGTTTTAACACTTTAAATTCATTGGTAAAGATAAACTATTAACGGACCGCCAGTATGGTTTCAGATCAAATAGATCAACATCGATGACATTAATGGAATTAATTGAAAATACAGTAAAACTGGTCTAAGTCAGCGGCTTGTAACTCATCAATGTGCACAAGTCGACGCTCAAGCAAAAGTCCCGATTTTTCCTAATGATGTTTCCTTTAAAATCCCTTGTGTAAATCGCTGCTTGTAAGTCATCAAATTCCCTTAGTTGTCACCTAAATCCCGGCCCCGAACAACACAAATGAATGGATTTTCCTACCTGTAAGTCGACACCCCAATCGCTGCATTCCCACCGCCTGCTTCACACCGCCTGCTTGTCACCATGGCAATGTAGAAACGGGGAATCCCCACCTATCGCACTTGTCGCTCCCTGGTCTTAAGTCTTAGTTAGCTTTATAGGAACCCATACTGCATGTACTGACTGGTCAAGGAAGGATGCCGAGGCCGTGATGAGTAGAGGTATGGTG
>JAODKF010000103.1:14415578-14425786 GCA_026779585.1 Mormyrus proboscirostris
GTGTGTGTGTGTGTGTGTGTGTGTGTGTGTGTGTGTGTGTGTGTGTGTGTGTGTGTGTGTGTGTGTGTGTGTTTTTAATAAGGGCAAATTAAAATAAGTCAAGCCAGGACCTTCTGTAATCTGAATGACGGCCCTCTGCTCCTGATGCCTCACACATGCGTATTTAAACTGGTTTCCAGGCTGAATGCTGTGGGGATCATTTGCATTGCTGCTATGCTGGCATGCTGTGCGATCTGGAACATTCACACTGTTCCAATGCAAGCCACACCCTGCCCTGGCTGCCCAGGATTCCAGCAAAAGTACCTCTATTCCCACAGGTGACAACCTGCTGTCAACGACGGCTGTTTATTTCCTTCCTCTTTATTGTCTGCATTCTTGGTTGTACTGTTTATCCCATACATATGAATAGTATGTATTCTCTAATTGTAAATAAACCATTCCATTGGTTCCATCGGTATAATAATGTTGCTTCTTTTCCGACTGAAACTGTACACTAGCAGAGCAGAAACTCCGGATTAGTTTGCAGACATATTTAGACATGTCTTTGATATAAGTTTGAATGGAATGTGATGCTCCACACCAGAGTATCTGTATGATTTTATTTGATCCAACAAGAACTGCAACCATAAAAATCTGTCCTGCCAAGTTATAACATAATAAAAAATGGATGCCATTTCCTTCTGTATAAAATGTGCATGTAAATAATGTTGCGTACTTCCTGCATCCTCACGTGTTCTGTTGCTGCTGTTTTCCTGCCTGGTCACGGTTTTCTTCTAGGCCTGGTCCTGCTTAGATGGTGGCCGGTGTTGTCCTGATGGCTACCATCTCAGTGACGATGGAGTTTCCTGCACTAAGAATAAAGGTTGGTTCATTTTCAGAAAAATGATCAGAAACAGTATAACTTAAATGCAGGAACCTCTCAAAATGCTGAGGTAAGCTAGGAACCCAACAGAGGGAAGGGAACTCGGTGTGGGGACATGTTTGTTTGTTTGTTTGTTTTTCCTGTTTCTGTACAACGAGGTTACTCTGTTTAACACTAGTGTCATATTTCAAATAAGCCAAAAAATTTCAAAAAAAAAAAAAGGGGGATGCAAATCTACAGTATATGTGAACCACTTTTCATAATCAGACGTAAAAATATATGCTTTAGAACTTTAAACAATATTAAATGAAAAAGCAGAAATATGCAGCCGGTGATACTTGGCAGTGGTTCGTTTTCATTCAGAAGTTGTGCGCTTGCATAACCCACATATTCATCACATTAACTTGAATAGGAGACTTGAGTGAATAGGTGCATGTGTGAGTGCTTTGTGATGTGCTGGCGTTCCATACAAGGTCAACCTGGAAGGAGGTCCTTGCAAACATTGATGGATGGACGGTTATTGAATATGAGCTCCATACCTCATCATAAAGTAAAAGAAATCTTGTGCTGTTTACCCAGAACCATTGTGTAGTAAAGGGTTTCCTGCATGTCTGTATTACAGGATATTGTCTCTCATTGGTTTAGGCATCGCAAGTGAATGAAAAAGAATGATGCTAGACAGTTTCTACCAAGGAACAAAAAGTGTTATTTCTTAAGAAAATGTCAAGTTGGGGGGGAAAAGCCATTTCACAAGGTAGAAGAGTTAGGGTTACGGTTAACTTTAGCAATCAAAGAGAGGCTACTGTCTGTCCCCAGTCTCTGTTGTGGATCGCATTACATTATTACTTTGCTGAGACATTATTTGCACAGTTTAATTACCAAGCATAAGCCTGAACTATTGTCCTTTCTAACTTTTTTTTTTTTTAACTGAGATAAAAGATTAATATGTAACCATACTATTATTTAAAGGCTCTGCTCAGGGTTTTACAGTCTTGGTTCAAAGGGCTGAGTATTTGCATGGAGTGCAGCTGTAGGTTTTTGAGCATGCATGTGCAGTTTTCCATTTAAAAAAAAAAAAAAAAAAAAAAATGTATACATCGATCCTCACCCCTCCCCATTTATTAATTTAATTGATTTGTTTTCGTTTAGGGACAGATCTTGTTCTCGCATATGCCTAGTGCTCTCCGTTTATGATTAAAATTAATAACAAAAATTCATATTTCATATTTCTCCATCTGTAATGGGAACGCCTAGCATGCATCAAAACTTGAAGTTCACAGTACTGCGTTACTGCTGTATAATTGTGATCCCGGATAAATGCCACCCCCATCACCTCTAAAACAAACTGTTTGCATTTCTTTTCATGAAGCCTGTCGCAGGCTTCCTGTTCTTGGAAAATTCTGTAGGCTATGGTCTGCAGTTTGAGACATCTGGGCCATTCTGGAAAACTGGAGCAACTGGTTCAGCAGACACTGGTACAGCAGTTCTGTGACCATTCTTGTGAGGATTCGTCTTTCTTTTAAAGCCAGTTACGTGGAAGCCGTCATCTGCCCCGACGGGGAGTCGGAGTGCCCTGATGGGACCACGTGTTGTCAGCTCCCAGACAGCAGCTGGGGTTGCTGCCCCATGGCCAAGGTGAAGGGGCTGGGGGGAAGGCGCAGCAGTCGTTAAGGTTGTGGGTTTGCGTCCCATGAAGGGCCTTACTTAATCTGCTTCAATGGAGGGGTGTGTCTGTGTGTGTGTTGAATTACATGATCTGTCAAGTTAGAAGAAGAAAGCAGGAAAAGAAATCTTGGCAGCTAATCAGGCGATTTTAAAACTTATTTTAAATTACCTTATCAACTGACTGATATGCACTAAAAAGCTGTAAGGATATATCCAACATACAGTACATGAAACATTATCAAGGCACATAACCTGGGGGGGAATACCAACGTTGGAATGCATTAGGATGTTTAGTGATTGCGGTCTGAGTTTTGGTTCTTCCTCTCCGCAGGCAGTGTGCTGCGAGGACAGAAAACATTGCTGCCCTGAGGGTACCAAGTGTGACCTCGAACATTCGAAGTGTTTGTACCCCACCCAAGGTGAAACCGTAATTGTGAAGAAGTTCCCCGCCAGAAGGAGAGCGTCTCCAGAGGGCCACGGGAGGAGAGGTATGCTCACAATGTCTTAGGCAGCTCAGCGCTTGGTTTAGCCCGGGGAGGGGTGGTGGTCCATCCCCATGTAGACCTCTCCTCCTTGCGACTGTGAACATTTCAGGTGGAAAGAGCCAGTACTCTGATGGGCAGACCCCTCTGCGCAGGAAGCTGACTGCAGCCCTCAGTGATGGTAAGGAAGCTTGCTCTGCCAGCCGTGGACTGGCCAGCTGACCGGGGCCGTCAGTCTCGTCCGATTTTCCCTTTCAGTGATATGCCCGGACGTGGTATCCAGGTGCCCAAGTGAGATGACTTGCTGTCAGCTGAGCAATGGGAGCTACGGGTGCTGCCCCATGCCTAGAGTGAGTGTTTCATGGGGTTTTCGTCTTGAGGGGGGCACTTGTGGTCTTCTGAATATACTATAAGATTTTGTTTTGTGAGTCAGGCGTGTTCCATCCTTGACAGTTGCATGTTTCCTTAACAACACAGACTTGTTCTAATAATTACCCCAAAAGAATGTGCTCGGACGCCTGTAGACGCGGCTCTGCTGACTGAAAGTGTCTTAGTGCTGAGTGTGGCAAAGTCGTGTGTAGAACTGGGACAGCCCCTTTGATTTTAATTAGAGGTCATTTGGCTACTGTGAGTTGTTTTTTGTTTGGTTTGTTTGGTTTATTTTTTTTTCCTGTTGCATCAGTTTTTTTTAAACATAGCGCACAACTGTGTGAGCTGGTATGAAACGTACTCCCAGGGCTCAGATTTTAAGCTAACGTTTTAATTATCTTATGGTCTCAGCTAAAGCTGTTTTCTTGCCTTTATGTTCCGCTCGTCAGCTCAGACACGCTGATTAATCTAGTGAGGATTCCAGGCGCGGTCTTAAGAAAAAGAAACTGACTCATCTAATCAAAACCACGGTTATGGTTCATCGCTCTGATAATAATATCAGTTAGGATGGTCTCTTGTAAAAAAGTGCTCTGACTCCTATCTCTCCTGCAGGCTGTTTGCTGTTCTGACTTCCTCCACTGCTGTCCTGATGGCACAAAGTGTGATGTGGCCCACAATACCTGTGTGTCTTCTGAGGGGAGTAGAATATCCTGGGCTGCCAAGCTTCCTGCAAAGCCAGCTCCTCAGACAGAGACAGGTTACCGCCACCTTGCTATATACCAGTGCTGTTATGCTGTTTCTTGATGGCCAGCTCAGTGCATGTTATTTCTCAAGCCTCTCCTGGTAATTAGACAATGAGGAGTTTTAAATTTTACACTTGCGATGTAGGGCATTGGGTGAAAGGAGCGTAAGTGCAACTTAAGACGGCACAGTATAAGAATGAATAAATAAAATGTGCAATTAAGTTAATATGTGTAGTTTTTCTCGATACAACTTTAAATCAGCTTTAAAACGATGTATAGATTTTGACTGTCTTTTTTTTAAGAAAAGTTTAGAAAAATGTAAAACGGTAATTAGGGCGGACCGCTAGGAATTATTTAGAGCAAGTCAGGGGAATGATTTGATACACGTCCAACACACACAGCTCTCCACAGTTTCACTTATGCCAGTGGTTGCTGCAGTTAGGCTTGTTAACAATGAAAAGCATTTGATGCAAACATTCTTGCAAAGCTGACTCATTGCCTCTCTGTCTCCCAGGCAGCGTCGTCCCATGTAACGACACTGTCGCCTGTCCTGACAACATGACCTGCTGTAAGACGGAGGAACAGTGGGCTTGCTGCCCTTTCTCTCAGGTGCTCTTCTGTCTTTCCTTCACAGGTTCAATTAGCACGGACACATTTCAGAGGGTTTCTGGGTGCGGCCGGTGTTTCTTGTTTCTGAGAAGGAAAGCGCAGCATTAGCACCTGTCCTTCCCATCGCTGTGCAAACTGATATTTGCAGATTTAAGAAGTGCTGACTTTAAACTAAGAGGGAGATTTTAATCTAAGAAACTGGTCAAAAGTATGCTGTAAAATCTGAATGGTGATGCTTCACTAATCCCCATGGGTTGGGGTGTCACGATTATCAAATTTTAGTTGATGATGAATTATCATACAAATAATTGTGATTTAACGGTTTGTCTTCTGTTAATTTTACAACACTATCAGCCTAGAGTAAACCTAATAATAGTTTTAATAATGTATATACATCTTATGAAGAATTAGATATTCAAACATATGAATAAAAATTGCATTTCTGTTTGCCTTTTGAGCTTTCTAAACAAAAATTGTACAGGGCAGATGTGACATACATAAGTTAAATGCTTTGAGATAAAGTTAATGTTGTCACTACCCGATCCAGACCTCCGGCCTGATTTTACTTTGCATATCTGCACCACCCAATCCGTTCATCCCTTCGTTCTTGCTGCAAACCATATCGTGTATATTTATAGCAAACTAAGCCAGATAACTTATTGCGATTAAGGTAGTCTGGATTAAATACAAGAGAATGAAGATAAGGTACCCCAGTTTAAATAGATTTTAAGTCTGACAAGCTGTCCGGCTTCGTGAAACATGATATAGAGCCTTGGTGTTAATGATTCCATTGACAATCATGACAAAACAATCCATTTTCTTTACTTGGCATTTGAAGTGTTCACTCCAGTTGCCTTTTTTCACTTTTTGGATCAACATTATTACCTAAAGATCCTATGTCTGAAATTGCTGCCGTGCAACGACATGGTATTTCAGTGTACATGCACTTTTAGTTCACTATAAACTGAAATATGAAGTCTGGCATATTTTGTTTTTGTTTCTGTCATATTTATATCCAAATTTTATGTGCATTATTGCTGTTTATGACAAGAAATCAGTGTGCATTTTAGCCTTTATACTGCAAAAGAAGTACAAATCAGCCAAATAAAGATTTTAAAATGCATGCTAATTTCTTGCCCTAACAGCGCAAATGCCCATAAATAGGCATTTGTGTTGCTACGACAAGAAGGGTCAGGGTCAGCCAGCAGATATGTGACTGTTCTGCCAAGGCCAGGGTTCGAACCGACAGCCAACCCTGACCGCAGGCACACAGGCCCCCTGAGCCATTCGCCACCCCCATCATAATAAATATTGAAACTCCATGATCCAAACTCTCAAAACCTCACTTGTGTGAAGGATTATGCAAATCAGTTTCAATTACGTCATTATATATAATTATAAAATAATTATATTGGTCCTGTGACATTTTATGGCTTGTCGCTGACTGCGGACGGAATCGTCGTGTTTGTTTCCTGCGCAGGCGGTATGCTGTGACGATCACATGCACTGCTGCCCCCACGGCACCATCTGTAACCTGGTCTCCAGCACCTGTGACACTCCCACCGGCCCCGTGCCCCGGCTAGACGAGCGTCAGTCGGACGACCAATGCAACAGCACCGCCTCCTGTCTGGGCCGGGCCACCTGCTGCAGGACGGCCAGCGGAGACTGGGCTTGCTGCCCACTACCTCAGGTAAGGTCTTCACTATCGTTATTCGTGGAGCTATATATATGGGTGTCAGGCCTATTTCAGCACTGAATGCTGACTCTCCTATGCAGGCAGTGTGCTGCGACGACCATATTCACTGCTGTCCCCATGGACACACTTGCAATGTGGCGGCCGGCACCTGCGACAGCCCCTCAGGGTCGGTCCCCTGGCACGAGAAAAAACCTGCACGCATCTTAGAAGCTGACGAGAAGTGTGACGAGCAGACTGTTTGCCCCAGTGGTACCACATGTTGCAGGCAGAACTCTGGAGAGTGGGCTTGCTGTCCCCTTCCCCATGTGAGTCAGGGCAGACAGACTCCCCCCCCCCCCCCAAACCCTAACTCTAACCCACGCACACACAAGTCCATGAAAGTGCTGGTTGTTGCTCTAATTCAACTCGTCGATGCCCTGCAGGCGGTATGCTGCGACGACCACGAACACTGCTGCCCCAAAGGGTACAAGTGTGACATCTCCCAGAAGACATGCAACAAACCAGGGGCCCCCAGCATTTCATGGGCCGAAAAGCTGCCCGCCCAGATGAAGCATGGTGCTGAGGCCAACACGAGCGCCCCCTTTTGGGGAGAGGATAAGTGTGACCCCTATACCAGCTGTCCCAAAGACAACACCTGCTGTTACATGAATAAGGTTGGCAGATGGGGCTGCTGTCCACTGCCAAAGGTAAGCACCTCTGCTACTACCCTGCATTTCTATGAGGGTTACCAAGATGAACAAGAATTAGTCATATTTAATAAGAACTCTGTTCAGTGTTTTTATTACATTATTTTTTTTCTTGCACAATGGTTGAGTGGTTTTTCAGAGGCCAAAATCTTGTAGCGCTTTTCTTTGTCAGAGTGTCGTCTTGGAAATTCCCCCATGTCTTCCTGCGTCCACCAGGCAGTGTGCTGTAAAGATGGAGAACACTGTTGTCCGAATGGCTACCAGTGTGACCAGAGACAGGAGTCCTGCATCAGAGGAGGCCTGGTGATTGGCTGGTACCGGAAGCTGGAGGCTCGTTCTCATCCTGTCACAGCCTCCGATGTGAAGTGTGACACCCAGAGCAGCTGCCCCACTGGAACCACCTGCTGTCCCCTGTCTACAGGACAGTGGGGTTGCTGCCCGCTAGTCCAGGTCATTGCAGCCCCTTAGCAAAGACTGAGAATTTGAAGTTTTGCCGGTTATGTTTTCAGATAGGTTTTTGTAAGAACAGTGTTTGACTCAGTGGGTTCAGTCTCTATACCTGTGATCAGAAGGTCATCTGTTTGTCTTAGCAGAAGAGTCACATGTCTGTGGTCCCTTAAGGAGCCTAACCCCCAGCTCCAGGGATGCCGCAAGCTGGCTGACCCTGGACTACCTGCTCTCCCCAGTATACAGTTCTGGGAAAAATTGAGACCACTCTGTTGCAAAATATATTTTTCAAAATCTGCATTTTTAAATCCTTGGTTAATCCTGGTTCTGCTGGCAGAAGGCTACACTGCAAGGCAGGCTGCTCCCAGGCTCAAAGTTTCTAAGACAGCAGTACACAAGAATGAGCTGAAGCAGGAGACACTGGGAACTACCAGAAACCAGCCATGTAGAGGTTGCAGGCTCAAACACAAGCACAAGGTGAAACGGGAGACACTGGGAATGACCAAAAACCAGCCAGGATGAGGGTGTAAGCAACTTTCTAATGCCAGAGATGACTGTCAACTTATCTGGCAGTGCTTCATGAATAGGAGGATGACATCAAGTGACCTTCAAAAAGAATGGGAAACATTAAGTGCAGGTGTGAAGTGCACTGCTAGGACAGTTCATAACAGGCTGCTAGAAGCAGGACTGAAGACCCAAAAAGCAAGGAAGAAGCCCTTCATTAATGAGAAACGAAAAAATGTTACACAGGTGCACACCCATAAATTGAGAAGTGAAACTAAAAATTTTGCTGTGGTCTCTTAATTTTTTTCAGAGCTGTATGTGGAAAGTAAAATGGGGCAGACAATCACAGAATTTCCCCATAGAGATTAATAAAGTATCACTATTTTATTAGATAACTGAAGGAATAGCAGGAGTCTCTTCAGACTACCTTGGTTACCTTGGCATTTCTAGTTACTGCCTTGCTGTGTTCTCACGTCCCCGTTATGGTGGCCCGTCCCCTCTGCAGGCCGTCTGCTGCACCGACCACGAGCACTGCTGCCCCCAGGGCTACACCTGTAACATGAAGTCCGGCACGTGTGACAAGGAAGAGGGACGCGTCATCCAGAAAGTCCCCGTGAGGCCGATTTCTGGGTCGGACCCAATGGGAGCTGGAAAGGCCGACAGCCAGTGCAGTCACTGCTCAGAGGGAGAGTCCTGCTGCTGGAGCTCGCATACATCTGGGGCCTGCTGCCCATGGGCTGAGGTAGCGTGTGCTGCTCCTTCCTGTTAAAACCAGGCTGGGGAGCCCCCGTCCACATAGGGCCATGACATGGCCTTTACGTTTACAGGTGACTGGTGTACGACCGGTCAGCCTGTGCACTAGGTGATGTGACTTGGAATGAAATCGACCCTCAGGGCTCACAGATCAGTGTGCATGATTGTTACAGGATATTTGGAAATGGGTGCAGTTGCAGTATCAAAGGACTGGGTTTCAGGGAGATAAAGACAGGGAATCAGAGGGCATTAGTTCAGTTCTTTCTAATAAATGAAAAATTTTAACTGATTTCTTCAAGACGCAGGGATGAACCAAAAATGTCCCTTTTTCTGAGAAACATACATGGATAAAGTTCCCAGTTCGTATTCATTTAGTTCTGTGTGTGTGTGTGTGTGTGTGTGTGTGTGTGTGTGTGTGTGTGTGTTGATGTAATTGACATTCTTTCTTTCTCTTGTTCGTGTGTTCTGTTCATGTTCATTTTAACAACCCTCACCTCACCTTGATGTTTGAGGAACAATAAGTATATTATCAAAAACAAAAGCCTGAGTTTGATTTGCTGTCACTTTGTTTGATAGGTCACTGTGGGAAAGTGAGCAGCTCTCGCTCTTTTCTTTCCTGCCCCATCGTCCCTGCAGGCCGTGTGCTGTAGTGACATGACGCACTGCTGCCCGGCGGGGTTCACCTGTGACCTGGAGGCTGGCTCCTGTATCAGACCAAATCAGCTCAGCTGGGATTTCCTCCTGACACGTGACAGCAGGGCTGTAACTCCGGTGTGACAGAGAGCCTTACCAGCCTGAAGTCCATAGCTCTTCGTGAAAAACTGAGGACAGCAGACAATATATTTTAGACTTAATTATGATTTTGTGGTGTTTTTTTCCTCCTCCTTTATTTGGTGAGATGTGTAAATTGAACTTTTGTTCTATGCAGACATTCACTGAGGAAGGTGGTCTGGTTTCAATTTGGACATTTCCTACTGTTTTTCATACCTCTAGCTCAAACTGAATCATTTTACGTCACTGGTATTACTAACCTTGTTTGGATGTTTCACTTGATATCTGTTTTTAAATTAATATCCTAGTTCACAGTGCTTTTTGGAATTTTTAATTTTTGTTTTGCTATTTATAAAAGCGTTTTGTTCCTTTGTCAACTGCCACTACAGATTCAAACGTTACCATTCAAGTACTTATGAAATATAGATGCATATCACTGGTGGTGCAGCTGAGAAGGAACCACTGATCAGTATCTATCTTATTCTTCTGAGTTTGTCACCATGGTGCCCATGCTTTCTCACAATCTGATGAAACTTCCTTTGCATAATCTGAGATTTGCACAGGCTGAAACATTACATTTGCAGAAGGTAACAGATTAATTGTATTACCCTAGAATGGATT
>JAODKF010000103.1:14425886-14453568 GCA_026779585.1 Mormyrus proboscirostris
TAGAAGAATACGTCACACAGTTCTCGTCCCTTCGTAACTTAAAAATACATACAGTTAATGTCACAATGCATGTTTTTGTTTCTGCATATGTTCTTTTGAATGTAAATTGTTTTGCTGATGCTGGACCAGCACAGGGTTGATTGCCAGGTCTCACGCATCTGGCGTGACACGCTTTCATAATCTCATGTCACGCAAGAGACGGCAAATCTATATTATTACATTATAAACCTAAAATTAGCCAGATCAAAAGCGTTGAGGCAGTTTGCAGACCCTATTGACTATTTATAAGATAATAAACTCTTCCATACATGTAAATGTGTGTGCAGACTTGTTCCGAATTGAAAATCTCACTTCAGACAGCTGACCTAAGTTGGCTAACCTGCGGTAACTGCTGAATATGTTGTATACCTGTGTTCAGCGACCTTTTACGATTGTTCAGTACCAACTAACATTAAATGTATTTTTGTGTCCCAGACTTTGGCAGCGTTGAATAGACTTGCTTCAAAAACGTTAAACTACTCGCCTTTTACTTTGTTATAAGCTAGCTGGCTGGCCATTAACTAATACTTGTCTGTGCATAATAAGGGAAGTTATAATAATACATTATAAGTCTTTACTTTTTTATTGGTTGCTGATAGTGTTTTCTGGCTACTTGGTGAATGTACGAACAGTGCGGGCTGCGACAGCACTTGGATGCATGTCGCATGTGTGACGTTTGTTGTTTTTGTGCGATGGGGGAATTCAAGAAGCCGGGGAAAGGGGAGATGGTCCTGGCGGGACGCTATGCTGCCCGTAAAGAAAGTGTCGCGTATTTTCTGATTTTCACAACGCCAAAATATACAAGGAAACGACGTAGAGTCTTATATTAATCGATTTAACTAAGCCATACATGGATCTAACAGCAATAATTAGCTTTGCTTGTTTCTGTTCCAAGTCCCAGTACAACTGTTGTGAATTGCAACATGTAACATTTTACATGAAATATCAGCAAGGTACTCTGAAAATTGGGCATTTTTTATTGCAGACATGTTAAAATAATATGGAAGGCATCATCACACAGAGAGGTTGAAATTAATACATTGTTTTGCCCCTCTTTTAGAATATTGACGACGGCACTACTGACCATCCTTACAAACACGCATAGTGTCTGGTACTGATGGCTATCCACGTAAAGTGACCACAAAAATGGACAAGAATGAAATTGCAGATATCCAAAAACAAGACCTTTGTCAAGGTGTAGAACTACAATCACCTCACCAGGTCGGTGTTAATCTGAGAGCTGGTGGTGAAACTGAAACCTCAGGTCCAATTTTACTGATGTCATTGCAGATTATCTACTTGCAAAAGTTCAGTGAGGTACCATACAAAACCATCGTCAACAAACTACCCTATATATACATCCATCTTCTAGGTGTTCATCACAGTCAGGGTTGTGGGTAAAGCTATGCAGTTAAATTTGAATGAACTGCAGTGTTGATGGCAGAAGCACCACTTGGTTATGAACAAGAAGATCAATGTGTGTCCATTTCATAATCATACATTATGAAGGTGTACCGACTGTTTTATGAATGCAATTTAAAAGCATTATGAAGATGCAGTTAATGTAAAGTGTCACTGTTTATTTGAAGATTTTTTATTATCATTTTGATTTGGGATTTTTTTCTAACAGTATTTTATTCTATTTCAGTTGCACTATTGTGAAAATAACACGTTTTGCACAGTTTAGAAAGATTAAAAAAAGGAATATTTTTGTATAAATTTATCTGCAGCTCATTCTGTTAAAAAATCGTGTGAAAATTGTATCGTGAACTCAGAATCGTGACTCACATCGAATCGTGAGTTGAGTGTATCGTCACATCCCTATTTGCCATTTCAGCCATATACAATATATATATATATATATAGTGAAACGAAACAAAAGAACAGAAACACAAGACTACACAAGTGCAGCTACAGGAAGGACAACATACAGTGCAGTCGACAAAGTAGTAACTGTGTTCATAATTCAAACTGTCCAAATTGTCCGTAGATTTCTCAGGTCTCTTGCACATTGCACTTATTATTGCACAGCACACTTTTACCTTATCACTTATATGTTCAGCTGTACATAATCTATACATTTCAGACATTATTTTTTATTTTATATTGTTCTTTTTATATATTTTATTACTCTCTTATGCACAGCTGTTCAGCATGACCAAGGTTACATTTCACTACATGTTGTATGTGCACAACTGTGGACGTGACGAATAAACCTCTTGAATCTTGGGGTTAAAGTCAAGCCTGTGCTGGCCAATTCAAGTGTGAAAATAATTTCCGGTGCTCGTTGAACCACTTTTTGACTATCCGAGCCCGATGAGTCACTATCGTCCTGGAATGTGCCCATACCATTACGAAAGAAATAAATCCATTGATGGGGTAAACTGGTCATTCAGGAGATTCGGGTACTCAGCTGAGTTAACTTTATTGCTGCATAACGTAGCTGAGCTGTAATAATGATCCCGTATTTGCTGATTTAAATTCAAACGGTGTCTTTTTTGGCCATGTAGTGTAAATAGTCTGTAGGGTTTGCAAACTCCCCCAACGCTTTCGATGTAGCTAATTTTAGGTCTATGATGGCATAATATTGATTTGCTTGAGCGTGAGAGTGAAAGCGTGGGTAAAACTGCTCATGATTATCACGATTTTTAACTACAAAGGTTACCTGATATTCATTTTAGATGTATTTTGATTACAGTTTTATGTCCATCATTTTAATTAATTAATTAATGGCTTGTTAGGTAGAAGTATGAACTCACCATTTTTGCGTTTTTTTAAAGGTATTGCTGGGTTTCGCGTCTACCCAGCAACACATTTGAAGCAAAAGTCACTCGTATAGAACCGAAAATGAAAGGAGTGTTACCACGTAGCCCATATTTACAACTACTCTGACTTAATATGCAGATTTTGTTTGTCATTGGATTAAATATAAAGTGGTAAGTCTCTATATATGTGACACAGCGTTCTTCTAATAGCCTTGTTCGGACTGCTTTCTCGAGAATGTATGGACACTTTAATTGCTAAAGGCAGAGAAAAATTGAAGTCAGTATTTATATGTTTAGCTGAATAATCCACATCACGTTAACCGATTGCGGAGAGAGAAGGAGCGAAAATCTAGCACGAAACAGCACATTAGTTGCAAAGTACGAAATTCAAGTCAAAGATCGGTTTGATTTTTACATTTACGTTCGTTACATTTACCGAGTGACAACTGACGATGCTTTGTTTTGTGTGCCCAATTTTCTTTCCTAAATAGCACAAAAACTTAAGAAAATGAAATAAACATTCATAAGACTACATAACCATGCTAAATGTTTCCAGGGTTAAAGCAATTTACTAATCTATTCTCATGTTTCCAGATTGACTGGTGCTTTTTCGCTGTCGACCGAGTGATTTCACATAAAATGTCTAATACGGTAAACATACATTTATTTCTTTCTAAAAGTCGTAACGATCCTTTATGTATACAACTTATTTGCTTCATGACAGGATGCAATTGTTCTCTACAGGAAGATTCAGCCGTGACGACTGGTCAGACGATACTTCAGAATGAATTATATGATCTAAAAAAGATCGAACAGGAGATTAAGATGTATAAGGTGTGTGTATATAAGATGGTGTATACTCTTGTATTATGTGCTAGGCCTGTTTAATGTAGATGCTCAGAAGATAGACATTAGAAATTGGCAAAAAAGAAACCGATATATAATACGAAAAAATACATTTTGTTTCCTTCCATATGGAAACCGTGTGTAGGCAAATCATGCGCAGTTGTTGAAAGACCAGAAAGAGATAAGTAACGCCAAAGATGACCTGTGGAAACTGGCTGAGGGATTTAAGAAACGCAGCAAATATATCAAGCATGAAATGAAAGAGGAGGAGGAAGAGCACAGCCAAAGAATTGATCATTTAAAGGTACCGTATATAAGGCCAGAAAAGAGCTGGGCAGGGAGATTTGTGTCTTAGGAAATGTAATTCCTTATTGTCTTGCAGAGAGGTACTAGTTATTAGTTAAGGACTTCATATATAGCTTTGTCCATGATTTGAGTCTGACACATTGTTGACTTCAGGAGAGGGTTTTAAATAGCTAACATGACACACTTCGACAGACAATAAAGTTTTATATAAACATCAAGATAATAAAACACCATTTTCCTTGACTGCCTAAGACTTTTGCACAGTACTTTATGCCAGCAGCAGAAAAAAACACATTTGTCGTCATTGTACCTATAGGAATGGGTGGAGTCCAATTCCATGACTTCCACCTACCGCTTATCACATACCAGCAGGGAAATGTTTGAATGATGAGAGATTACCTTGCTGTTAAAGTAATGTTGAGTACATGCAACGGGGGGGGGGTGGGGGTGGGGTAGGTCAGAACCAGAACTCACTTTACTCTCACTTTACTCCCAGTATGTATGAGCATACCAGAACTGTTTATTGTCCAGTGCCAAACATGAAGCGCATAATAATATTACACGACATACAGGAAAAACACTTCACTATTTCACACTATGTGTAAAAATAGGAATACAAATATTTAGAAGACAAATATACAGAAGACAAAGTGCAGGAGATCAAGACAATAATTTACCATAGTATAAGATCCAAAAACAGTCTGATAAAGTATGCAATTACCTTGCCTGAAGTGGGTTGGTTAACAAGGCATCTTTTTTTGTGAATACGAATGTGATGGGCACAGCATGCTAGTAATGTATTGCTAGTCCAGATGTGAGTGCTGCTTCTCACTCTTTCCAGGTGAAACTTGAGGAGCTGCAGAAGGAGCAGGATCTTCTGAAGGCAGAGGAGCAGCAGTTGAAGGATGAACTTGAGCGTACTGACAAGCTGAATGAGAAGCAAAGACAGCAGACACAGGTAAACCAACGGTAACACAAACTGGGCTTTACTGGGCATTAATGTAGCACTCAGGGCTATGGGGATGGATCAAAATGGGCAGTGAATTGAATGTAAAGGCTTCATCACTTTGACTGAAATGAGGATCATTTGAACTGTATTTAGTTCGCAAAAGCTTGCTCTACACTCATTGTTTGGTGAACATCTCATGATGCTGCAAATGCTATTGTAGTTGTCTGCAATAGTGCCTGAAAAGCGGTTGGTTTTCGCTGGAGATACAAACAGTAAGGCAGGAGGTTTGGATGTGAATTCTCAAATTGTCTATCCCATGGAAGGTGGGACTGCACTGCTCACATTTGAAGATGAGAAAGGTGAGCCATTTGGAGAACGTCATCTTTTTTTTTTTGTTGTTTGTATTTTAAACTACAAGCATGAAGAAAAAAGCTCTGTGTACTTTTGAATCTCTACTTTTCCTTTAGCGGCGCAGAAAGTTCTGGCTCTTCAGAAGCATGTCGTCCAGTTGGGAGATTGTTCTGTGACCCTGGAGGCCAAACCTGTTCAGTTCCTTATCCCAAGCCACATGGAGGTATAGTTCCACCTTATTAGCATAAATGGTCTTGATTAATTTTAATACTATGACAGAATTACTTATACGAAGGAATGACTAGCTCTTTGTTCCCTATTGAAACTTGTCTGAGTTTTATGAGTTTTATTTATATATATATATATATATATCTGACTTACAGAGAAGAGACTGCCTATGAGTTAAATACAATGGTTTGTAATAATCAACACACACTATTTTGTGATGCTCCTGAACACATTGTGCAGCTTCAGCGATACGTTTGCTCGAGGTATAGCACAGTACCGCATGTAGTTACTTTTCTTATTAATGTATTATTATTTATTATTATTGTTATTATTATGCACTGTATTATATTGTTCCGACTTACCTACAAATTCAACTTCAGGCAGACTTAGGGAACGCATCTCGTGTGTAACGTAGGGAGTGCTAGTGTTGCCTTCATCAAAGCAGTCAGCTACAGTGCAGATAGCTGACTTGCTCCTTTTGTGTGTTGAACCGTTAGATGGACATCCATGAGTGTCCCCGGTGCATTCTAATCTCCAACCTGCCAAAGGACGTTGAAAAAAGCCGCCTCTTGGACAGGCTGGAGCTGCACTTTAGCAAGACGCGTAATGGGGGAGGTGAGGTGGACACCACCGATATGCTGGAAGATTCCAATGTGGTCATGAAGTTCTTGAATGGTGATGGTAGGTATCGGCGTAGCGATAGCGTAACAGCAAAATTATGCTAAAATCCATGATAGTAATCTGGGTACAAGACTAACTTCAATAGGGAGATAATAGATTGAATTTTATAAAAAAAAAAAAATTAAATTGGTTCAAGTTTTATCGATATAGAGTACGGTGCAAAAATCCTAGTCAAAGAAAATGTTTAAAGCTATTTATCTAGGTAGTAGGTACATATTTGGTGAGATAAACACACAATTTATCCTTTAAATATATGCAAATTAACAACACCATGAGAATTTCTTCAATTCTCCAAAAAGTTACTGATATCTTGTTGGATGTCTAGAAGAACACTGCTGTAGTTCCCAAACCTCTCCTCAAGGGCACCCCATTTCATGTATTTGTTACATTTCACGACCATCTTACAAAATTCATTAACTCAATTTATTTGTTAAACAGCTCAGTAAGGTATTTATTAGCCAGACATGGTATACTAGTGGTTGAGTCAAAAATACATGGGTGTATTGGATGGTTGTTGCAAATACTGAGGGAACTTTAGGGGATGCTTAAAATGGCTAAGCAAAACACTTTGATGGAAGTCATAGTTTTACATGAACATGAAGATAATTTAAATATCATTTTCTTTGACTGCCTAAGACCTTTGCAATATGCAGAATGAGGTTTTTATTCAGTAAGACCGCTATAAAAGAAGTGAAGACGACCTAATAGAGGCTATTTTTCAGTTACTGAAGGTTTGGTGCGTAAGACACACCATGATGTGCAAATGGACAAGAAGAAGAGAGTTAGAGTGACTCCCTTTGTGAATGGGGAAATAACCACCCTGCAGGTAAATATGTAAATATTAATATATAAGAATGATGACAATCCATTCAAACAGTAGTTACTTCTGCAGTTCTTTATTTAGCCATTTCGTATTTCACAGTGTTCAGTGACAAAGTCAATAGGTTTAAATGTGTTCAATGCTCAATGCAAGATGTGTTTTTAAGCATTTTCCTTAAATAGAACTTATACCACACCTTGAAACTATTTATATGTGAAATGCAGGGCTGCTTTCCCAGGGATGTCCTCTAAAAAGGGACCTCGGCAAACCTTAAACCCCACCCTCTCCCTGACCCCTCAGTCAACAGCTTTTATTATGACTATCACCACCCTGGTGGACATGCACCAAACATGTCATTGTCCTTTGAAAAGGTTCAATATATCCTAAATTTCCACTACAAATCATTTAAAGATTTGTATGCTACTATTTTAAATGGGCAGTGCCTGCAAATTTAATACATTTCATTTGTCAGCTTAATATAACAAAATAAAAAATACTTTATTTTGGTGACTAAAAGCAGCCTTGGAAAATAAAAATAAAGATTTTAAGGTTCTTCTCTTACTCTTGATCTTCCTCAGACCCAGCTGTCTGTGGCCAGACGTACCATGTTACTCACTGGGATTCCCAGTATCATGGATGAAGAAACCATGCAGGACAACCTGGAGATCCATTTCCAAAAGTCCTCCAATGGTGGAGGTGAAATTGAAGCCATAGCCTTCAATCCTGTCGGCCACGTCAAGTTCGCCGTTTTTGACGATGACAATTCTGCAGACCCTTGAGCCTGATATACTACAGGCCAGTCAATAATATAATGATACTATTGTGAAGTTTTATAAATTCTCATATATCACTAAAAATGAGTAGGTATGTCCATTTGTCAATTCTATGAAAGAAAACATTTAGTAGTTAGCTGGGGAATATGTTTTGATTTTCATGGTGATTTTACATTTCATTACAAGTCATCATTAAGTCTGGTCTAAATTCTTAAATCAGAAATAGACTGCGTATGAATATTATGCACTAAAATTTATGTAACTGAAAGACATAATATATGTTTGTGTTTTAGGATAGCATATTTGGTACCGTGATCAGAAATGTTACATGATCACATGTGGAATGTTTCTAAAGACAGGTCACAGAGAAAAGTACAATACTACATCGAGAGATTGGTGTAATATGTCTTTGACTAATCACACTGTTAGTTCCCACCAGAACCTGCTTGCATGACCCGTATTTCATCACTCCTTGGACTTGAGGGCAATTCTCAGATGTGACAGCCTGGTGGCAGCAGAGAGCACCTCTCAGGCTGTCTATGAAAACATGACACAATTTACACTATACAGCTGTATAACCATTTCCCAACAACTTATTTTGAGGGTAAATATACTTTTTTTAAGAATTAAAGATTATGTAACAAGGTCTTAATACAACAAACTGTTTATTTGTTATATTTAATATTGGCAACACTGTTACCAGCATCTCAATGACATCATTAATCAGCCATTCAAGAGAAAAATGAATATATTGCACAAATTACAAGTTTCCCTGACATTAAAAAACCTGAAACAATGAAACAAAAGAATTGTTCAGTTTAATGGTAGGTAACATGCTACTTTCATATACCATTAAAAATGTGAAATTAATTCAACATTCTACTCACAGACAGTGCATAAACCTAAGAATGCCAAACGTTTAAATAAACTTTTAAAAATAGATTTGTAAGTTTGACTTCTTTGGATGTGGTGTGCACTCATTTATATATTATGATCTTGCTTGAGGTATAAACCACATGTTCAGAATTCTCTAAGTTAATTGCTTATTTGGGTAACAGAAAGGTCTTATGACCCAAAGTGGTTTGATCCCTTCAGATCTAATATGATAAACTGAGTCTCATATAATGCCTGTGTGCCTGGAAAACTAGAAGACATTAATGGCACAGATACCATTGTGGAAAAAAAGCCACAGTCATTCCAGAAAGCCGGACATTTACATGAATCTCCTGTGCTGTGTGAAAGAACCGGAACAGGACACAGAGTTACAACACAGTGCCTGGTTTTTGTGTCCATAGTGACAAAAGTGCAAAGGTCAAAACAATTTCATCTTTTTTTTTCCAAAAAAAAAAAGTCTGCTTGTTCAAGATGACACAGTGCTCAATTTTTCTTTTTTCTTAGAAAAAGCAATTTTCAAAATGCTCTTTGTAGTTGACACATTAGAGTGCTACATTTTAATTCACTGAAAGCGGAAAGTGAAAAGAATCCATGGTAAAACAGTGGCTCACGAGGAAGGTGTACTGTAGAAGTAAATGGGAGAGTGTGACTGGATGGTGGGTTCACTGCCGCGTGTCCAGCATTCCCTCACAGACCCTCCAGGTCCAGGCAGTACTGCTTCTGGGCGCATGGACACAGCGCATCTGTAAGCCTGTTTTAGGCAAAACCTGGTCATGGGGCACTAACCGGCCATCCAGTGTCACCAAGCTGAAAGCCCTCTCTGAGATCTGCAAGAGATAAATTCAGGACAGGTTGGGGACAGATTTTTAAGGAAAAATTCAACTTTCATCCTCTTTGCAGTAGACATAGGTCATACACAAACAGATCAGTTGTCGTACTTGTTCACTTATTCCTGTGGCGACGTGTCCCACGGTCACCTTGGGGCTCTCCCGAATCCAGAGACACTGCCCATTGAAGTTCTCGATACATACATCCACTCCTGGACAAGGAATTCATAAAGATTGTAATTTATGTAGGTTCCTGCCTATGCATCTTGCTGCAAAACTGAGTCAAGCACATATTGTTTTTAGATGATAGACTGAAACTTCTTGGGAGAATTAGCTATGGGTCAACAAGTCATTTTATGACCTTCTGTTCTTATGACGTAGCCAGCCCACCTTCAAAGCAACGTGCAGATGGCTGAGGTGAGGAGCCCAGCCAGCCAACATTGAAGCTCTGTCCTTCAGTTTGACTATTGTAGGATGAGTAGACACCAGAACTGAGATCGTCTCCCATGCTGACTGACCACCTGCCTGAATCCTGCACACAGAGAGGACAGAAGGGAAAACGTCAACCTTTTTTCTTTCTTGTTAGCTATTTTCAAGGATCTATTAGTAGAAAAGGTATGAATTTATTTCCCATGCCTGTCAGCTGAGTTACTTAAAAGTGCCAGATGCAACAGGCAGTCAAAAAGACATGGGCTGGAGGTAACCACATAAATGTCTGCTCAGCACACGATGTCACCAGCAGGGAAACTCTATATATCCAAGTAAGCTCACCAGACCAAACCAAATAATTGACAAATCATCAACCCATCATGCTTATTATTATACTGGCAGACAAGTACTGCCCTGTAGGCAGGGCTCTTAATGAAGACTAGAGAAATCCTCTATATCGACCAATTCACTCTGTTTTCGCTGCATATTATGGGATGTTCTTTGTGTTGTAGGAAATAACCAAAATACACTATACTGTAACAGCATGATATAGTCGTTCTGAGAATGTTAGATGTATTCAGTGGCTTCTGCTATAGCACCTTCTCTCCAGGGTCCCGGTGAGAGATACAGTCGCCGCTCAAGCAAGACAGCAACTGCTCCTGTACTTCTGGGGGATGTGGCTGAGACAAGCTACCCAGGATCAAGTCTGGAATGAGAGCGTAGTAAACAGTTAGGGACAGAAAGCACTTAACTATATAACTACCTTGACGTTTCCAGAAATATGCTGTTGGGAGTCTTCCCTTTTTAGCAGTAAGGACTGCTTGTTTAAGACACTAAGACAGTGACTAGTGTTACACTGTTAATCCAGACTAGTTTACTTCAAATCAGAATTTCACTCAAAAAACGATCATACAATTTCCTACACACCTACAATAAATCACACTGTTTGTTTTCTAAACAAACTAATCAGGCTATGATGTAATATGACATTTATTCCAGTTTACATTGGAAGTTTAAAGTTTGGGCTATTTTAGAAGTAACTTTAAAATATCATAGAAGAGAGAAGCAGTCATCTCATCTTCTCTTGCTCAGCTTTCAGGTTCCCATGAATCCTTGATGCTATGAAAAGGTCCGTTCTTTAAGAAGCAATAGCACTTAATTTATGGCTGTTTCAGACAGTCTACTGGAGGCCCCAGACTGCACAGTCTCACCTCGGCTTAGTTTCTGCAGTTCCTGCTCTGACACTGTATAGGTGCTGTCAACCTGCTCCCATCGCAAGGGTCCAGAGTCACATGCTGGGAAGCGGAGGCTGCCCTCCGCAGAAATGCAATCTGAGGACTCCCACCCTCTGTCATCATCTTCCTCAGATTCCAACTCCTCTTCCTCCTCAGACTCTTCTTCTTCCTTCTGGGCAGACTCCCTCCAGGGACTCACCCACTCTTTGATTCGCTCTGAACTTGTCTCCAGGGAGAACATCGGTCTGAGAGGAGACACTGACCTGGAGCTTCTGAATGACCCATGCTCCATACTCGCTGGCTCTTGGTAGGCTCCTGTGATGGGGCTTCTGAGTCCACCCACTTCAAAGACAGAGCCAAATACAATTTAATTAATTAACTGCTGGAAGGGAGAACCATCAGTTTATCAAAGACATGCACACTATGAGTTTTATTAGTCAATCTTTTCATTCATCAAAAGAGGTCTCACATTTTCTCAAGGCTTTGGTGACTTTCACCAAAAGCTCCGCAGCTGATGCCCTTTTCATTGGCTCTTTCTGTAATCCAGCTTTGAATACATCAATGGTGTATGGCTTACAGCTGGCTGGAATCTCCCTTAGAGGGGGGGGCTCATTCGCAATCTATAAAACACAAAAGACCTAAATGAAACACACTGTACATGGCGTGATATTGATATTACATGTTCTTAATGTCTAATGATTTTTAATGTAAAGAAATCTTAATTGTCACTGATATAGACACAGAAAACCAATAATGGCACCCAACACAAGTGTATTCATCCAATTGCATCTAATGGAAATATTTAATCTGCTTGAGAGCAGATCATTCACATTCAGTGCTATGATTAATTGTGTACACACAACAAATATAATGATTAGAGATTGACATGATATGCTATTAGGACAATTCCACATTTTACTATGTGTAGTAATATGTTATCATTTCAAACGTAACCAAAAACAAACAGATATTAATACACAAAACAGTATCTGACAGTCCAATTGTAATAAAAGGCAGAGCAGCAAAATATATTTAGAACAGACCATTAGTAGTAAACAGTAAATGTACATCTTTTTCATGAGCTGACCTCTGCTTTCATACAGCAGCATCTACCGAGAAAGTGTTTCGTGTTTTCACGTTGACATTTAATCTGTAGGTCTGACATGGAGCATAAAAATTACAGTCAACGTTCTCCTACTCCTAACTGATGAACCGCGAATTAGAATGAACTGATGGTTGACTAAAGTCACAACTGAGCAATTGTTGAACACGTAAATTTAAACAAAGGTTCCACAGACCCCTAAGTTAAATGACTCAAGGTGTGAAGTACTGTACAGTAACCCTTTCACATTTGCAAACTTTTCAGGTTTGTTTATTGGCGTGTTCACCATGAATAATTACACAAGAATATTTTTGGAGCTTCCTGAAGTTGGCAGATGATGCATGAAACAATACTGAAAATGATTTGGACCACATAAAATCATACACACACATACACACACACATATATACGGTCGAACCTCGGTACAACGTACCCCGTTTATAACGTTTACACCAATACATCGTTCAAATTTCAATGTCCCGAATTCGCGTAATGCATTATTCCATTTGCCGGTATCGCTTAGAACGTACACCTTTACACCATAAACTTCGATATAACGTATGATTTTCAGAGGAAAATAGGCAACTGACCTTCGTTACAACGTACTGTACAGCCTCATCTTCCGAGCGCGCGCACAATTCAGAATCGGCGATTTGAACGATAAGCCGGCAGTGGATTTTGCATTATGTCGGCTGTCTATGAGTAACTGATATTAACCTAGTTTGAAGAATATAGTTCCTATTCAGAATAGGAACTATATTCTTCAAACTACACAAGCTGTATGTCATAGTGTCAACTTGAGGGGTGTTTCATAAAAGTTTTTTTATATACATTTTGTGTTCTATCATTCATTTTGAGGGACTTGGCTACAACATACTATGGTTATAACGTACAAATGTCCCCCGAGGTACGTTGTAACGAAGTTCGACTGTATTAGTGATTCATAATATTTGCTAGTTTAAGTGCAAAATATATCTTTAACGTTTAAAGTGTTGCCATGGGTACCCCGTGCATCCTTGTGTCAGCAGCCAGCCTTACTCGCATGTTAGCTGTCATTGTGGTATATTCTCGTGTTTCTCGCAGTAAGTTTCAAACTATTCATTGTCTTTAGTTTCGCATTTTTAATAATGGGCCCAAAACGTGGTGCTCCCAGTGTGTAGAGTGCTGAATTTACTTTGTACATACAGGGGCATCATTTAGAGGGTTTATAATTTATATAAAACATCTATAAAGGAAATGGCAATTAACGCAATCTGACATGCAATTCTATAGTACAGTACTGTTTTTTTTAGAAATTGGCAATAAATAGATTTTTTCATGTTATTGTTCAGGGTAGCAGACTGTTATGGGTTAAGGTGAGGGGTGCTCAAGTATTACTCGTGAATTTTCACAATCATGGGGATCTTCTGCCCAGATCCCTCACAAATATGAAGGGTTATTGTACATGCAAAAGAATAATACATAAATAAGAGAATAAAAAAGGCTCCACCTATGACATATTTCCTGTCTAAATTCTTGAGACATCTGGTTTTCGACCAGCGATACAATAATGGATTTGCACCAACCATTCCACAATTTTTCCCACAAACTTTTGCCTTGACTGGATGACTGTCTGGGCTACCTTCAGGAAACACACTTCACTGGAGCTATTTTCTCCAATTACTATTAAAATCTTGAGTAGAAAATAGAATTCAATTTTTCCATGCGTCCGAAATCAGCCACCAAGGTTCAAGCACGCATGACATTTACACATGTAGAAGGAATCACCCAAATGATATTAATTAAATCAATGAAACTTTTGAAAACTAGCACTAGATCAGAGCCTTTACAAATATTATAGTATATATAGTATTACAAAAAAATACTAATACTACCAAAGGTTACAAAAAAAGTCAATAAAAAAACACTTAACTGATGGTCAGAATGCTGGCAAAAGCTATGTAGTTTAATTGGGGCAGTGTGCAGACGGCGGGGGTCTCACCTTGAGGCACAGTGGGTGGGAGTAGTAGCGGGTCCAAGGATGGCAGCCATTGAGCATGTGGAGCATCATGCAGCAGCTGCTCCACACATCCGCCTTGGCAGAGCGAGGTTCTCCTTTCACCACCTCAGGGGCCATGTGTGTCTCTGTGCCCCGGAAGCTCTGTCCTGTAACCGCGGCACGTCGTGAACTTCATCCTATCCCACTGCCCCATGTACTCGTATATAATGACCCACTGTGACTAGGGCCAAATCTGCCTAAGCACAATATGGCTATTGGCCTGTATTACAGTGGCTTCCTGTGAATTATAGTTCCCTTGAGCACTTGATCTTACCAGGGTTGGCTTTATTGCTCTCTCCGTTGGGCCCCAGCCTTTCCGAGTGGCCAAAATCACAAAGAAAGATGTCCTTCCCATCCTCCGAGAGAAGCACATTGTCAACTGCAGACAAACATACAAAAGGTATGTTATGATAATAACATATAGGCTGTACTGAAGGACCTTCACTTTTAAACTGGGACCCAACTCAGGTCACAGCAGGGGCCATGTTTGTGTTATACTTGTTCAAGGAACTCCTTTAGAAGCATTGTGCTCAATAGATAAAAGTGAAATGTTAAAACACAGAACTGACTAGGAAGTATCCAGTTAGGTATGCAACTAAAGAGTTAAATGACAAATAAACTTGCTTTTAACTACTTTTTCAGATGACTGTTGGTTGGGAGGTGCAGTTGTGCAGATGGAACAGAAGTCTTGAGAAGGAAATGTGTTATCTTTTTATTTATATGTATTTTTTGTTAACTATGAGTCATTGATCATGTGATGGGAAATTCCCCCTCCCCCCTACTTCTGCATTTCTGCTCTCTGCAACGAGCAGCGACGGAAAACAAACCTGGGCTGCTCTTGTGAGTTTGGAAAAAAAAAAAATGGCAACATCACCAAAAGGCAACAACAAACATCATAAGGCCGAATATAAACAAAGAAGTGAAACCAATCAGAAAATAGTGCACGTTGCCCATGTGTGAACGTTATAGTGATTTATGTGAGGGTGTGTGGGTTTTCTTTTGTGAATATGTGTGGGAATCACTGCTCACATAATGCTACAACTATGTGCTATCAGGATATCTTCTTTCTCATTTGACTCACCTTTAACATCCAGGTGCAGGACCTGCTGTTTATGAATGTGCTGGAGGGCCTCCAGGACCTGAGAGTGGTAATGAAGGGCAAGATCCTCTGGCAGTCGGCCTCTGTCCCTTAGCAACTGCCCTAGAGAACCTGAAGAGGAGGCAGATAGTTATGGGACAGACATCATTACTTCTCTAGATGGTGGCCATTCAGACCAGAGCTCAGAAGTAGATCCAATAACTCAGTATTGAGCCTGAAAGAATGTTCATCGTATCTGATGGATGAACAGTCACTTCATTCAACAAATTCAATGAATGACCATCAACTACACCATAAAAACCGTGAGATATTTTTGACTTTAAACAACGAGGCACAGTTACAATGTGAAATGAGTGAGATCAACCTTCTTGACAGAAAACTGGTTCTCGGAGTACTCTGGGAATAAATTCTGTTGACTCACTTGGCTTGAGATCCATGAAGAGGATAACGTTTGGGCCCTCCCTCACTGCCCCAAATAGCTCCACTACACGGGGAGATTTCAGGACACTCCACGAGCCCACCTCCTCACTTTTGAAGTTGCTCAATGGTATCTAGCATATAAGAAAAGCGAATGGTGGATAAATGCCGATCGTCTGAAAAGAGTTGAGGTGTGCGGTTATAACAGGCATTACCTTCTTGGCGGCACACTTGAATCCGGTACTGTTGTCCCGCACACTATAAACATCCCCATACGAGCCACTCTGGATGTGGCTAATCAGGGAGAAGTCTCTTCCTTCCCTGAACTCATAATTCTTTGGCTTGAGTTGCTGGCAGAAGAAAACAGATGGGTGATTTACCAAAGCTGCAGGTGGTGGTGGTGAGGGGGGCAATAAAATATCTTTCATTTTTACCATCCTCACCTCCTCAGGGTGGAATAAGAAGCCCTCGTTTATATCTGCGTTGCATGCATCGAGGGATTCCTCTGCAGTTTCTCTCTCCAAAGCCTTGAAGAATGGCACCAAGAAGCACCGGTCCTCTTGGCTCACAGTGTTCTGCAGGGCCTTCAGTGCTATATCATACTCACCCAGGCTGCCGACCAAAGAGTTTGCCCAGCTGTACTGGAAGCTCATAGTATCCGACAGGTGGATGTTATGCGGCATAAAACCGGCAGGTAATGCAGGACAGGCATGCCGGATTAACTCCAGTCCAGGTCCCTCCGTCTCTTGCACAGCTGACCTCTGGAACCTTCCATGATCATAGCAGCTGATGAGGAAATCTTCCTGGATGGGCATGGGGGAAAAAGCAGTGTCAGCATGGAGAGACTAGAGCAAATATGACTTAATTTGAGATCAAAGTCTGGAGACTATTAAGGTTGTGCTTTGAAGTAGGCAATTAGACCTTTCTCATCACGTGTTCTATTCCTATCAGGCTTTAGATGTCTGATTTATAACTGAGATTGGAACTTTCCTTTTTATACGCAGTGTAACAGCTTATCTTCACATAATTATGGCAGATGTAAAAAGTGCAGCATATGTTAAATATAAATTACCACCATCATTTGGGGATACGCACCTGATCTGGACTTGTGAAGCATTCTGTTGTATATGCGTGATGCTGTTAATGGAGACTTAAGTCAGACACTCAAGTTTGCAAATACTGTTTTCATTTTAAAATACAATCTGTGTTTAACACATCATCAATGTGGATGACACATCTCTGTGTGAATGGGAAAACATTTGTCGTTTCACTTAATTCACCAGAAATGCCCTTTAAGAATACAATATAAGTATACATATCAGATCAGGACTTTTATGCTGTTTCAACCGAAATATGAGGCAGTGTATGGGAGAGGTGGTCAAACGGTGGTTTTACTTCCTTAATAGAGGAGCTAATGTTTTGGGTAAGGACTCCAGTGTTTCAACATCATTACCTATCCTTTTACCAAGGAACAATGACTTATTCATTCCATTGTACAGGCAGCATGCTAGCTGCACTCCACTGTTGCGCTCAAGAATGACTACCATGTTCATTACTCATGACAAAAACGGAACACAGGCTTTCATGACAAATAAGGCCGAACCACAATTTTCAAGTGAATTTCAAAGGCACAAAAACACGCAGCTGCTGATCTTCCACGCTGAAGATGGATAAACCACCGGTGCTTCGCAAAAGTCATTTGTATTGGGGAGCGCTTGCCATTTACTTAGCGTTAATATACTTGTATCGTGTGAGTTTCTGTCATGTACGAGCCAAGAAGATATGAGAAAAACAATTTTTAACATTTAAGGATATATGAGACTTGTGCACAAAAGACGAATATCCTGTGAGAAGAGGCTAGACTTGCCTGACTCTGTTCCTGGCTGATAGAGCTGCCGCTCTCCTGCTCGGGCACTCCTGACGACGTCCCACGTTCACACTCCTCCACGTGTTCCCTCCGCCTTTTCCGACGCTGTCTCTTCCTGCGTTTGCTTGGGGAGCGTTGGAGCTGTGGGGCCAGAAGTCCCACATGGTTCTCCAGTTGGGTCGCAAAGTGAGCCAAGTAGTCACTTTCCAGTCTGTGTTCTCTAAAGGGCCTGCAGAGAACCGCATGCATGACCATGGATCATCCAGAAAGGACAGAAGCTTTCCTTGGGATCAGCCTCGCAAGATATGGAAGAGAAAGGTTGACGGTCCTCACCTGTCCTTGTTAATCAAGTGTGATCTAATGTAAGTGTGTTCTGTGCTGGTGGGGCTGAACTCCAGAGGTCCTTCACCTGGAATACAATTGAACAGTGTATGAGTATGACCAATAAATCGCACCAGTAGGGCTTGCAAATCGTTCAGATATCTTGTCCTATTCACTGGATTACCTACACCATTTTCACTTTGAGCTGCATCTGGTTAACAAAGTTATAACATGCATAAACCTCAGTTCTGTACACTTTACCCTACATTTGAATCTTCCCATAGCTTTCCCCTGGAGAAGTTCATGCTGCACATCTTACTCTCAGGCTGGGCGATGATGGAGATGCAGAAGAGCTCTTTTGCCCCCTGCTCTTCATCCCCCACTTGCTTGGCAGTGCCCCGCGTCAGCAGCACCTTCAGCGAGGGGTGGACTTCAGCGAACAGCAAATCCTCTCCGAACTCCTTTATCTCAGAGCACATATCCTTCCCTGGGAAGGGGAACTCCACAGCTGGACCCCCTTTCAGCTCCTTGAAGGGGGTGGTGGAGTTGAACATCCTGGGCCCAGCCATGCTTTCTCTTTCAACTGCCTCACACTGCTGAAAAAGAGGTATGTGATCAATCAATTAAATATCACTCTTGGAACAGCTTCCATGTTGTTGAGCTTGCCATGAGGCATAACTTACATAGTTGCTGTCCTTTCAACACTGGACATTATCTATTTTTATTTGTTATCAGAGCCTAACCAGACATGGTAGCAAGAATAAAAGCACCTGCCAGTAAAGTAAGCTCACACTGTCTGGCAAAACAATAAGGTTGGTCCCCCACCTTCTTCATACCTACTCTTGAGCAGGGGCAGTAATTCATAAAGTGTAGGAGGACATTCAAGATTTTATCTTCAAAGAGCCAGGATGATATGATAACAATCACTCCGTTGTCAAGAATGTATCTGATAATGAGGCAACTATGGGGACACACCAAAGCATGAAGTTCAATGTCGAGAAAAGGTACTCTAAACAAATTTAACAGACCTTCAAGCCCTGTGGGCGGTTGATGTGTTAGCAGAGTTTTCTTTCCTGCCAATTAGTTACTTGACCTGACCCAAGATAGAACTGACCCGCTCAAATGACGTCAACCCTTCAATTTCTCTTGCTTGGATGTAACCTCCCTTTTTGTATTTTTTTGCAGGCTAAGTAGCTGGAAATTCTCCTGACTGCATTCAACAATTTGGCACAGGACGACTTGCTTGTGCTTTATTCTCACAGGTCTGGATCCCCATCACGGTCAGTTATCAGCTTACATGTATCTAAAATCAATTCAGTATCACTTTCAGTCTTTAAATGCTTCTTGGGAATTTTTATGATTATGCACAAAGCCCTTGGATGATATTTATCTAGCTATAAAAGTCAGACGTGACTTTTGTGTCGTCATTTCCAGCATATGTGTGTTAACCATTTTACAGATTGTGTGAAGCTGCCTCTTTCCTTGTATCACTCGCGTTTTTTGCTTTGCATGTCTAAAGCTTTACATCCTTTTCCAGCACAATTTTTCTTAGGGCGATGGCCTGCCAGACCTCCTGTCCTCCCTGAAGCTCTGGTCCTGCTGCAGCTTTGCAATCGGTTGCATCAGTGCATCAGCTACTGACTTTCACTACAATTCCGCCTGGACGGCTTTTGGTGAAACCGTGAAATGTGCTTCACCAACAGCTGGCCCTTCATTCGCGTGAGCCGCTCCCACAACTGCTCCCACCATTTTTAATCAAAAATGATCGAGTTCCTTTTTCCACAGTCACAACACAAACATTCTTTCTTTGATGGTAATGACCCAAGTTTGTTAAGGCAAACCAAACATTAAACGAAACAAATGAGACAATACTTTTGAGTTAGACGTTACCAGAAATTCACACCCTTAACTAAGAATGTTCAGCAGTACTGGCATTTATTGCTAATAGTCTGAGTAAATCTATCACTGACCCTGAAGTGTATAAATAGCTGGCTGGGGTTCTGGCAACCAGAAAGCAAAATACTCAGCTGGGCTCAGCTGTTATGAGCTTTCTCTGGACGCCCACCATCAACCTCTAATATACTATACTGAGATGTGAGAGGGTGACTGACAAAGTGATTTTCTTCACTTTTTAATTCATATCTTTTTAATATTTTCCCATGATGTTTTGGAACACTGTGCAACACTGTAGAAAATGATTCAGTTTAAATGTGAGTCATGAGGTGTATGAAATGACTTTGTAATGTTTTTTTTTTATTATTAAAAAAAAAAAACTTCGGCAACATTTTTTTTTTATTAAGTTTTATCTCTCAGTTGAACACTGTTTAGAAATAAGCAGACGAAAAAAGCACTGATGAAAACGGTTTTCCGGAGGTCTGTCAAAAGTTTGATCAGTAAATCGCAATCTGCCTGCAGGAGGGTTGACAAGTAATTTAATTTGCGATTCTTTCGATTATTAAACTAAGAAACAGGTTCGATTTCGATAGAATACTACGTGGCCTTGGCGCGACACCAGACGGAGATCCTTTAAAGCACAGCACCGGCTATATAAAAGAGGCGATGGCTCGGTCCTGTATGGGTCACGTTTCATCAGACGAGCAGAGACCGATCTGCTGTGCGTGCGAAGCGACTTCAGAAATGAGCGCTTTGCGGGTCTGCCGCGACACCAAGGCACTTTGGCTCTGAATGATCCTCACCCACACGCATTCTAACTAATAAACAACAAAAAAACACATCGTTGTTTACAAACATCCTTCATTAAAAAGCTGTCTTCTGCAAGCAGCTCGCTAAGCCGCAAGCCCGCAATCGCCATTCTGCGGGCCGTCAGCTGAGCGCCGCCGGCCGTGCGACCCCAGCGCTACGGTAATGCCCGAAATAAAAACAGGCCCCTTCATCAAGCGCCGATGCGCTGCTGAAACTGGCAAAACAGCTACTTGCATCTGTGAAGAACATAAAATGGCTGAAAATGGCACCAGAATAGAGTGGTATTGAAATACATAGCTGTGTTAAACTTTTTTTTTTTTTTACACTCTGGTCCATGTCATTTTCCCCCAACAATATTTGTAGGGTACTTTCTAACTCTGTATGTCATTAGTATTTAAGTAATTCTGAAGTGTCCTTACCCCATCTGAAAACAAAACAGCACCAACTAAATGGTCACAAGGATCACTAGGACCTGTTTTCCCTCTAACATAGGACATACCCTGCTTTTCTACAAATTCCTCCCGATCCAACAGTTCACCCACACATGGCTTTGCCTGATGATGTGACATTTTAAAGTTTATTTTGTTACTTCCTGCTACATAGTGCCAACAACCCCTCACAAACGATCCAATCTGCAGCTTTAACAGACTCAGAGAACAAGTCTGTCACGCTAACAAGCAGGCAGTGTGGCGTGCAACACACAGCAGGACGTACCAAAGCGAACTTCAGCAGCTTCTCCTTTTCTGAACGCTCTTCTCGTGTCTTTTTTTCCCCCAGTTGAAAGTGCAGTTACGGACCACAGCTGTCTTTCCTCATGCTGTCGTTATCCACGCCTGTCCCGCTCACGCTCTGCTGCAGCGGATCCTGTTGGCTCACAGTCAAGTGAGTGCTTGGTTCCTGTCGCCCTCTGATTGGTCCAGTGCACTGTATGAGTTACGGGAAGGACAGCTTCAATTCCCTGGCCTCCCCCCACCTCGCTTTACTAAGTCTGTCCTCCTTCCCTCTCTCACTCTCACTCGCTCGGCTGTTTCTCTGACATGCACGTGCACGACAGAGAGGTAACCACCTGTCCGACTTCAAGCGATGTTGAAAGGAAATCAAGGCCAATAGAGCGAAAGCTCTGTATCGGTTTAACATTTCCTGTCTGAACAGCCCTTCAAATATTCAAAACAAGGTTGTAAATTGGACATTAGATCTTTGTCCTTTCCTCTTTGTCAAGTTGCCTGTATAAATCCATTTTATTTATTTGTTTTATAAGGGCACTGTGGGCCTTGCATATGCATCCGTTCTCCATAGCACCAATCCAGTAGCTGATCACGTTAAAGCTCAGACTGGCTGGCAATCCTTTGCACCCTGCAGACCATTTAGACTAATTCAGCTGAACTGCATGTTTCTGGGCTGCGTGATGAAACGGCAGCACCCAAAATAAAACACGTAAACTCTTCACAGACTGAGCAGGGACCCTGGGAACAGTACTATACACCATGCCAGCTTGAGGAACAAATGATCCATCCATTTTCCAGCTGCTTATCCTGGTCAGGGTTACTGGAGCATACTGAGCCTATTCCGGGGAACACAGATGAAGAGGATACAGCCTGAACGCGATGTCAGTAGGAACAAATGATGTCCAATTTAATTATTATCAAAGTATCTTTATGATACGGGTCATTGTTGCTGGCTGCTTTCTGGGAGAGTTCTGTGTAATCAGTACAAAGGACCGCAGGACAGAAGAAGTCGAAACCTACGCAAAAGGTACAAGGAGACCAAATCACTCAGCTGAAGAAGTAACAAGTGGCCTGTACGCTTCCTCTTTCCATGATATTAAGCTTCATTCGTGCTGGGCGTTACACCAGTTTGTCCGGTATACTGCTTTTAATTTCCAGGACGGCACAGCTGTTACGCTTCAAATTCAGCAAATTGTATGATATTATTAGATGCTAAAAGCGCCATGCATCGCTGTGCTCAGCGTACGAAGAGGAGACCCCTGTTAACTGTGCGTTATACTAACTATAACTATTATAACTGTTATACTAACAGTTTTAACTTTATAACACAACAATTCTCCATATATAACTGTTGAGCTATATAGTATATGTAGCTCTTGCTATAGTCTGTGCCTTGTGCAGTTCAATGTATATCAGTAAGGCAGAATCTCTAACACAATCGATTTATCACAGTAATAATTACTAAAATCATGCCAGTTAAGCAAACATGTTGTCAGACATATATATCAAACTATATACAGCATATATACGGTAATATCAATAAAACTGTGGAACAAAATATAGGTTAAAATCAATAGGACATGTCATTATTCATTGAACTGAGTATTCAATTGTTAATAAAACCACCCCTTTTTTAAACATTTGTATTTTTTTATTGACGTGGTTCTTGCTGCCACGGTGAGAGTGAACTTGAAAAAAATACCGTGATATGCCGTAGAACCGCCACAATCCTATAAAATACCGTAATTCAAATCTCTGGATATATTGCCTAGCCCTATGCTTCGTGAAGAGGTGAATGCCTACTCTACAGTGCATGATTCATATGGTACCATGAGAGTTTAGTCAGTAAGTGCTACATCGGAAGCATAGTCGCATGTGCCGTTTACACACGTCACAGCAGTGAGGCACGGAGACAAATGAAGAATCTGCCTACTTCCTGCATGGTTGTAGGTGTTATTGTTTTATTATTTGCATGTCCCCCCAAGGATCACTATTCCTCTGTGGCTCTGTGTGGGGGGAAACCGGCAATGGTTACTTTTAAAGCCATCATTCACCTGCACTAACATCTAGGATGGCATGGATTCAATAAGCATCTCGTCTCCACCCTCTGCTTGTATTTTGACCTACGATTCTTGGATTTTGATTCGCGCCTGCTAGCCCACATGACCAGGATCTAAGAGCACTTGCGTTACAAACCTCAGCCAGAGTTTTAAGTTCATTAATGCATTAATACCCCAGTAGATCCAAAAATTGATCTTTTTCTGAATTGTTGTACATTGCAAAATAATTATAGTGATAGAATATTCTTTTTGCAAATGTACATGCAGTATAAATATGCTATTCCAAAACACTTAATTGAATACATTGCTGAACAAGCCCTGTTTTTTGATCACTAAACGCAGAATAAAAACATTTTACTAAAAGGACTAGGTATTAAGCACAATTTCTTCAAAACTAACCCCAGTGATGGCAAGACGTTCCAGAAAAACCCATAAATAAGCATTCCTTAAGAGCACTTCTATTATTGCCAACGTGTCAAAGTGCATAGTCAGATTTTTTGTTCTCCTCTGTGACATTTAACAGAGGAAAAAAGAGAACATTGAATGCCAAAGTATTCCTGCTATGTGCACAGCAGTTTCGTTCAGGTTAAGCAGATATGTAAATACATCATTTGCATTAGTAATAATAATAAAAATGTCGTGTGAAAAGGATGGTACAAAGATTACATGATTTCACTAGAGCAAGTATTACATCTGTTTTGTATTAAAACTGTTTGACAATTACATATAACTATTCCCTAAGAAACAAACCCCACTGAGGATGAAATGTCAAAATTAAGTGTAAAAAATTAAGTGTAAAATAACGATACAATTTTTCTGAAGTGTGTATAGATATACGAATACATAAACATATAAAACATAAACAAAAAAAATGTTAAAATCAGGCCACCTAAAATGTGTTGCCTATTATTGACCGGAGAGAATCACAAACAAGGCTGGCTACAGCACTGTGGTGCAAATGTAATGCATTTTTCACCCACTCAAATGTCAAGCATACTTTGAATCTATGTTTAGGCAGCATGTCTACAGCGCTGTTATATGTTTATGTTCAATGTTCTCTTTCCTCATCAAAGGAAGTCGACCACAACACATGACCAAGGGAACTGAAGACAAAAGGTAAAAGAATGATCGCTGGCCATATGAATGAACACTGAGACAGACACACACACACACAACACACACACAGATTAGGCATCTATATCTTTGTCGGGACTCTCCATGGGCGTAAATTGTTACCCCCTCAATAATCATGTCTTCCCCTAAATGGATAGACACCTCAACCCCACCAATGTTCAAACCAAAGTTATGTCCTTGAGAGTCTTCTTTCATTTATGTGGATATAACCATAATCCCAACATGATGACTTTAATTCCTACCCAGCCCTAACCTTAACCATTACTAACCAAACAAAATACAAGACTTTTGGCGTTTTTAGTTTTTTGATTGCAGTGTCAGATTTCTATAAATTTGAGTTTCCCCTTTTGGCGACTGTAAAAATGTCCCAACAGCATCAAAATAACAGGTTGGTTCCCACAATGTAATATATACATAACCTCCCCCCTGCAACACACACACAAACACACTTTGTTCCCTGCCGTATACTTTACATTAAGCTTACATTTGTAAATTGCCGGCGTATTACTGATGCTGTGAATTTTAAGTGTTTTCTTCAACTTGTATATACGTAAATGTCCATGGGTGCATCACATCCGCCTCTGAAGAGTACAGTTCATACTGGGAGAAAACTCGCAATCATATATAACATCGATGTCTGACGATTTAGTAACATCTTTCACAGTTTTAACAATGTGCAACAAAATAATTAATTTTCTAAGATAAAATAGAAATCCATATCTTAATCAAACTTTCGTAAATAACATTAATTTCATTAATTTTATAAGGAGTCTTAAAACGAAGCGGCACGTTGATTTTTTTTTCCTCCGCCATTTTAAATATAATCACTAATTCTTAATTTTCATAATTTCGCCGTAATCAGTTATTATTCCAATTGCAGCCCTTGCAGGACTCTGAACGTAAAGTAACAAGTTTACTCACCGTGACTATATTCTGGATAAGATGTGACTCCCGTAGAACTGGGAAATCTCTCACTAACAGTTTATGAAGCCCCGTGTTGAAATATCTCGTTTGCCAACTGATTCAAGAAAAATCGAAAGTAACATGCATGTAAATTTTAACAGCCAGCAATGAATCTTAAACATGTTGACATGTTGTAGGCTACAACACACTGTACAACACATTTTTATATTTTCATAGCTGAAAAGGAGAACTACCTTCTGAACTCAGCCTACTTTATGAATTTGCCTTAGTCCGGACGTTGAGTGTGTTTAGACCGGATAGCAGACGGGGTTAGGGCAACTGAGGACATCTGTTTGTTGCGTTCCGTAGGTAAAGGGCACCTTATAGCGTCCATGTTGAAAAATGACGATTCCTTTAAAGTAATGTAGGCCTCTCCTGAATTTTGAATTAATTCACAGTTATGGTTTCCTGTATCTTTTTTTGCTTGGAAATTTACTGAATTTACACAGAAATCCCTATCAATTTTCGGCTTGTTAATAAGTATAATATTTCACCATACAGGCCTATACATTTTGTCCTATATACAGGGTTCTAATTCTTCATCCATTTTCTGCAATCACTTATTCTATTCAGGGTTGTGTTGGGGTCTGGAGCCCATCCTGAAAGGTATGTGTGCAAGGGAGGGGACAACCCAGGATGGGGCACCAACCCATCGCCGGGCACACATCAGTCACTCACACAAGCACGCTTATGGATAATTTAGTAACTCCAATTAGTCTCAGTATGTTGCACATTTTGATTTTGATATTTGTGCAGCTTTTTTTTTTACTCTTCCCATTTTCTTTTACTTCTTCCAATATTTCTAGCTGAAAACTTCATTCTGTAATATTTTGTAATAAAACTTTTTGTACATTTGTATAGTATCCTTTCACATTTTCTGGGGGTGAAATAACTGTCAGGATTGGTGCCTGTCTTGCCCCATTGGTATGTCTGTTCCCTGTTTGCCCAGCAGGTGTCGCTGGCCATCCTGTGTCCCTAGCTCCTTGTGTGTCTTCAATATTCCTTTGGCTGTCACATGGCTTAATGACCTAAGTGGGTGGCTGCTATCTAGGCTCACCTTTGTTGCGAGTTTGGGGCTGCTCAGCCTCACCGTGTTTGTGATTTGTCTTTCATTTTTGGTTTTTGGTTAATTCCTGTTATGTATTGGTGTATTTTGCATGGCTCCTTGCTTTATACCTTTGTCTGTTCCTGCTTGTGTCATTATGTTCTGCTTTGCCTATGGGGCCGTCTTAATTGAGGCGGAACATGGATCATCCCATTTGTCCTCCTAAAATGCCTGTAACATGTAATGCTAACTTGTGGAAATTCTGTAGTATGACTGATATGTTTAGGTTCCTCTTGTAATGTATAAACAAGTATATTTTTGGTTGTCGCATAAATATGGTGTCTGTGCCAAACACAATGCTTAAGGAGAGGAAATAGTTCTGTCTCTAGCTCAGACTCCCTAATTAGATTACTGATTAGAAGACTGATTAGTTGAAGAGTCCTCACACCTGGGTTTGGACAGCTGACCTAAAGGTTACCCAAAATCCTGCATATACACTGAGCATTTGCAGTTCAGATTGCCAGCCCCTGTATTCGGGTGACGGCTATTTAACAAATAACAATAAAGAACTATGCCCCTGATTGGCAACCTTACTCCTCAAACCACTAAATATATCTTTAGAAACTCCACCAGCAAATTATACATCATCCATATTCTGAAACTGATTATCCTATTCAGAGTAATATGGAGGCTATAAGTACAAGGCAGGGAACAACCCAGGATGGAGCACCTTCAAATACCATTCTCTCACACACCTATGGGCAATGTGGCAACTGCAGGGGGCAGCATGTGGCTCAGTGGGCTAAGCCAGTGTGCTTGTAATCACAAGGATGCCGGTTCAAACCCAGCCTCAGCATGTCTGTGGGTCCTTGAACAAGGCCCTTAACCCCCAGCTCCCTGGGTAGCAGCCCTTTGTGGGCAGCTTACTCTACAAAGAGCAAGTTGAAGGAGGTGTAAAGACAATTTCAAATCAATGATTATTAATTAGCCTCAGCATATTTTTCAACTGCAGGGGGGAAACTGGAGTAGCTGGAGGAAACCCCAGGCCAACACAGGAGAACATGC
>JAODKF010000103.1:14462757-14474480 GCA_026779585.1 Mormyrus proboscirostris
CCCCCCCCACCCCATCTCTTCCCCTTTTTTGGGCATGTGCATTTTTCATTTGGAAGGAGGGACTAGTGAGGGATACGTTTAAAGACTGTTGTGTCCATTGCGTCTCCCCTTCCTCACTCCTTTTATCCCAGCCCTTCTCCATTTGCAGTGTCCATTCCTGCTTAAATACCTTCTTTATAATCTGGGTCTTGTGAATAGCAGGTGGTCCCATCCAGCTCCACACGTATAATATACACCATTGAACCAGTGTTTTCACTTAACGCATGGTCCCCAGTTTACTTTTAATAAACAAGGAGCGTTTTCACCCCTGTACTTCATTTTCTCTGGTCCAAATCAGTTTGTAAATTTGTAGGGTCTTCCCCTCATTTCGGTTTGCTTTCACACAGAGAAAAATCCAAGCGAGGCAACTATGCACCACTACAAACCACATGAGAACGTTCATTCTGCTTATTGGGCAGACGTGTCCTATGGCGGGAACAAGGATTTGAATTCTGGAAGAAGGTCCTGCGTCGTGGACGATGCGGCTGAACATCTCTGTTTTATGTGTTGTTGCCTCGCACCCTTAAAGTATTTCTGCTATGCTGTGCACAAGCACTCTAACAGTTGAGTGCAAATGAATGCCGGAAAAACAAATGGTTGAGGAAACACATTCACAAGTCAGTCTTTTGAAGAAGGTGGCTGTAACAGGCCGTTTATGGAGCTGCTGTGGCGTGATTGAATCAGAGTGCAGTTTCTTCCTATCAGAATGGCAGAATGACAAAGCAGTGAGTTAGCAATGATCTTTTATCTCTTATGAAAATCATACTTGTGGGTAGTTGATATATTTTGTTTCAAGAAATATTCCATCTTTGGTGGGAAATGGGTTTTCAGACTTTGTAAGAATCACCATTTATAACCTCAGTTTTCTGATGCTGTTCTAGTTTTATTTTTATTTGAGTCATACGTTGGCTGTGTGTAGGTCACAACCAAATGATGACTATTATGGTGGTGATGGGACCAAATCGCTCTTGTCTGAGCATGCCCTCATTTGTGAGCTGCTGATACCAATAAAGGTCAGTGTGTCTCACACCAGAGAAGGGCTCTTTCTTTGGGAATATGTGCTTCGCCATCAGAAAGGAGAGGCAGGACCCGAATGCAGTAGAGTAACTACTTGAGGTAGTAAGTAATAGTTGTTTTCTAGCCCCAGATGTCGTTTGGATCCTGCCTGTCACACGCCAGTTCTGACCCACTGTGCAGAGGTATTGGGCTTGCCCCCTCTAAGGACAGAGGCGTAGTTGTTAAATTATTGTCAACATTGGAAATAAAGGAACTTGGAGGAAAACTGAAAGCCATAAATCTCATATTTAAAATCATTTTCATTTAATTTAGGTTGGAATGTTTATGTTCAGTGGGTCGTGACATGCTTTACTTTTTAGTCTTGTGCTGTGCATCTGAAAGATGAATTCCATAAAGAACATTCAAGTTGCCAATAGGTGTTTAAATGCTGCATGTCAAAAAAAAATGCTTGTGTGGTTGCAGATAGAATAGGAAAATACTTCAGATTAGTGAAATGAATGCATCTCGTTCTCTAAATGAACCAACATCTGTTTCATCTCAAGTTAGACTTGAATTTGCTCTAAATCTAAATGTTGCCCAGTTTCGGTTCTGGAGGGCCAGTAGTGCAACACGTTTTGCAGATTTCCCTGCTGAAACGCACCATATTCAGCTCACCATCAAACCGCCAGGGTTAGTAGGTGTGTTTGAGCAGGGGAATCTGCAAACCGTGGTGCAGACTGACCTTCCAGGGCCAGAACTAGCCAGCCCTTGCACACAGTACACCATTGTGAACAGAACAAAGAAAAACCATAATGATTTTTAAAGTCAATCACGTTGAGATTTTGGTACAGCAAATATAAGTATATGATGCTGTCTCTCTTTTTGTCATTATTTATTTAAGTCTAGCCTCCTGTGCTGAATATGAGCATGCTCAGAATGGCACTGCTCCAGACCAGCATACAGACACTTCCGTCAGCTATCCTGACTGGCTATCTGCATGCACTTCATCTGCAGGAGATTAATCCCTTGGTGGGGGAGGGCTGCATTTCCATTCATCGGGCTCGCAGAACCTCCGTAATACGCGGCATGCGCATGCTTAGTTGGCGGCACACTCCCTTGTTCTGTTTCCGTTGCTCAACCGAATCTTCCCATATCCTACAGTGACCTTCCAGTCCTCACCCACCGGACATCAAGGCTAGCTGACAGTCATTTGAGTGGGATTTCAAATGGTATGTAAGCTTAGGTTACCCAAAAAGACAGAACCCAATATAAAGCTTTTTCGAATGCTGTCTTTCTGAACAATTTTATTTAGGATTAGCTTTTGGTTCGGTGGAAAGGAATCGATGACCGACAATCGACTGCCACAGGAGCATCAGCTCATCTGATAGCACTGCATCAGCTGGATGTGCATTAGGCATTCAGCACCGGAAACACCCACCCTTTAGCAGTACTGCTGATCGATGAACAAATTGTATCCCCCTGGAACACTCCATCTGCCTAATGGTTCAACAGAATACTCCAGCAGGGTCTAACTGAATCATGGTCCAAAGTGGAGCACCAGCATGTAGATCAAAGGGTTATTTTGTTTTAAATGCAAAAATATGCATTGCTGGAGTTTCTGAAAAGTGTAAATCTCCTAATGTAATTGGGTCGTGCAGTGGCTCTCTGGGTGGCACCTTTGTGTCACACATTGAGTACTGGGTTTGAATCTCACCTCTGCTCTGTGTGTGTTACTGTCCATGCTTTCCCCCGTGTCGGCATGGGTTTGCTGTTAGGCAGACTATATTCTCTAACTCGTGTGTGTGTGTGTAAGCGTGTATGTGTGCCCTGTGATGGACTGGCATCTTGTGCAGTGTAATGCCTTGTGTTGTGTCCTCCCACAACTTACACTGGGAGGAATGGTTATAAATGGGTATATTATTTTTAAATGTAGGTTAAACTGCTTCTTGAATTTGAATCTAGATTTGGTATGAATTTGCTCCTCCCACTCCACTCATTCATCTATCTATCCATCCGTCTCTCCCTCTCTCTGTCTCAATTAAATATCAGGTTTTGGTCTAATTATATTAGTGTGACAGTAGTCAAGTTCTGGTACCCCAGAGGAAGTAATCTCACATCCAGAACAGAGGCCTTGTGTGTGTGTGTTAACTTGTGGCCATTTAGTATGACTGTGATGAAGGTGTTAGAGTAAAACCGTGGGAAAAGATTTTGCCGGGTCGCTGTGCCAACAGGCCCCTGAATTCAGGGAGGATTTGGCCGTGATGAAGCGTGAGAAGCGCTGCTTCCTAAGGTCTCTGTCTTTGTGATGAGCTGCAGTGAGCTGGAGTACCTTCTAGTCACGCAGCCTGCAGTGGTGTCCTGTGACTCTTTAAAAAGACACCATCTGATGGCTTTATTTTAACCCAGCTGCTGTATGCCTCCAGTTTAAGTGGTGCGAAAGCCCAGTAGCCCGGGTGCAGTCAGCAGTGTGATGGAAGTGTTTTCAGCCCCCAATGACCTTTTTCCACTAGGGGATGGCACTGTCATTGGCTGAAATACCATGATCTCTGAAGCATTCTCCCACAAGTGACTGAGGTGGCAGAGTGTCTGCTGGCCCCTCTGAGGCACATGTCTGCAGTTAATGAATGTTTGACCCCCCCTCTGTGTCCTACAACCAATGCTGGTAGCTCCCTCCAATAAACAAATACTCAAGGTCAATTTGCCTGCCATTACTCAGTGTTCAAGTGACAGTGGTGGACTTGGGGCCTTTCTATTGGCTAGGATACCTTCACTTATAGCTGCAGGTTTACAGTAACACTGTGAGGTCGTCGAGGCTTCAGTGGAGGGATAGATGAGCAGGGTATTGCTATTGTCGCAGTACGTCTCTGTCCTTCAAGCTCTTGTAGCTGCAGCAGTGTTAATGAAAGCACTAGTACAATAATCAGTTTCCCTCCCCCACAGTGTTAATGCTGGTCTCTCTCTCATGAAGCAGTGACCTCACTGCGTGGGATGTGAAAATGCAAACTTGAGACTCTGTGCGCACGCATGTTTGCATGCACGAAGCAGTCCAGGCAGGCTGGCCAATGGTGTCCAGGATGACGGTCCCCAGAAGAGCCCTCCGTCCCGTTCTGTCTGGGTGGTGTATTCCGTGTTGACACTGTGCTGTCTCGCTTGCCTTACAGGGGGGGAATCACTTTGATCAATATGACGACGGTCAACTGGAACTGGAGCAGGCGTCCCTGGACAAACCCATAGAATCGGTAAGGATGCGCTGATCGCTCGCTCGGGCTGTCGGAGCAAGCTGCTTGTGGACAGTGTGTGCGCAGATGGATGGTTGGCTGTACAGGACCTGCCCCTACCCCNNNACACACACACACAACACAAATAGACACGCAGACACAGGCAAGATGTCATGCACTGGCCTTCTGTCAACATACGTCCTTAAACCCTTCATGTATTTTCCGTCTTCTCTATTTCAGTCTCAGATAATTTCTTCAGTTAGCTCAGAAAAAAAACATTCCCCTTATCACCTTATTTTTTGCTAGTAGGTGACCTTTGGAGAAATGACAGAACCTGTGAAGTGGATAATGTTCTGGGACAAACTGAATCCAAACTGAGAATTAAGTGCATAGTGAGTGCCTGTGTGCCTGAGAACTCGGCCAGGCTTGGTGCCTCAGCTGTGGCAAACTGGGGCCCCACCTGACCCCCGGAACACGGCAGTACAAATAGCCTTCCTGAGCACGGCTGCGTCGATAGGCCAGCCGCCCGCTTTCAGATCGGGCAAGACCTGTTTATGAATTCCACTCACCTCATGACCAAAGCCAGGCTCCCCTTCCTGGATACATGAAGTTGCCAATAGACTGCGTTCAGTCAGATGTTTGCCAAACAAAACTGCCACTCTTCCCTGCCCAAGTAGTGAATATGCTTTTGTAAAGGAGATTAAGCTCCACTAAGAAGACTCATCTGCAGAGGCAGTGTGGGTTAGCTGTTAGCCTGCCCCCCTTCCTGATCCTGTCCAGGCTGTGCCCCTGCTATCCTCATGCTGCAGTAATTATAGCATGTCCTTCTCAGTCTCTGCTGACACTAGCCACTGCAGGACGTCTGCTTGGACAGCAGTTGAATTAATGCGCTCCGTTATGTTCAATTCCGTAAAAAACATACAAAGTACATTTTACGGTTCCATTTTATACCCCCCCCTTTTTAAATATTTGCACGATCCGTCAGTTTATTCATTTTATTTATTGCCTTGTTTGGTTCAGTGTAACTTTGAAAAGCCCGGCACAATATCCACTCCAGACAGAGTCTGTGTGAATGCAGAGTGTGTGGGCCTGTCGTTCTGTCCCTAGGTTGTTCACACGTGTGTGTGTGTGTGTGTGTGTGTGTGTGTGTGTATGTGTGTGTGTGTATGTGCACTAGTCATTTTAGAGGTTGCGTGTGCGCTGAATGGGAGAGTGATGGCGGAAATTTCTTGTATTGTACACAACTTGGGGTGTTCGACATTTCTCTCCTGCAGCAAATTGGCCCCAATTAGCTAAGCAGCTATGACCCGGTTTGTATTTGCACGCTCTTGCTTTACTGTTCTCCTGTATCTCCTAGGGTCTCCTGTAACGCTTCTCACCTTTTCTCTCTTGCTCTCCAACTCCTCTTTCTCCTCTCTTGACCTCTATCTGTCTCTCCCTCTTCCTCCTCCTGTTTGACACAGTGGTTCGGTGTACAGTACCCTCTGTCGTCCTGTGCTGGCATGGTGCTTGTGCAACTGGAACTGCATTTTTTTTTTTTTTTTTGTTTGTTTGTTTTGCTGACAAGGCGCATGGATAATATCGCAGGCAGCTCCTCTCCCAGGCACCAAGGCAAACAAGCTCTTTAGGCTCGGTTCCTTCTCCTCTCTCCACAGTGTGAACTTTCAGTAAATTAAAAAGTTCAACTAAAGCATACATCCTTGTCCAGCAGTCCTCTTCCAGATAATCATGGCAATGTTTGCTCAGCTTTCTGTATTTGAGGTTCTCCCCTGGAGTGTGTGTGCACAGTTAGCGTACCTCAAGTTTTAACGAGGGATGTTAAAATGGACTTTTGTCGGTCTGCCGATTTCAGGCTTAAATGTTAATCTGGCAGTTATGGTACAAATCTGGCAAGACCAAATAATGAAACCCTAAATCGTAGAGCTTTCTTCAGGTTGAATATGTATCAAGAAGTGATTTTGAGACTAGCATGAAAGCCAGTCAACAAGCCTTTTTCTTCTGGTGTGCTGCCTACGCAACCAAGAAGAGCTCCATGATGTTTCACTGCTGTAGGGTAATGGTCAGTCCCTTAAAGGCACCTGGCTTGGGTACCTCTAAGAATTACTGCATGTTTAATCATGGACTTTAATGTTCCCCAATTATTGAAGGAAATGAACAGGAGAAAATATGTCATTGTAGGGAACTGATTTTCTACTGTTTGGTCATTTGTATATTATATATACAAATATATATGCTTTGAGAAAGAGAAGGACTGAGCTGAACTGGTAATAATTGCAGCAACGTTATTTGCAATCAAGGCTCATCAGTAGGTAACACTTTCTCAGTCTCTCAACATAGTACATTAATTTATTTAGCGTATTCATTTTCAGTGCAAGTGAGAATCAGAGAGCAGGGTCAGACTGTGTTCCTGGGGCTAACAGCAGAATGAGCCTCTACCAGCCACAGGGTATAAACCAGGGGCCTTCAGATCACAGGCCAGCACTCCTAAGCTTCAGAGCTGCCACAAACAGGTCCTATACTGACCCAAAGGCAAATTCTCCACATTAGAGAGGGCAGTGGAGAGGGAGGAGGCCTGATCGGCCAGCGGAAGCCACCTTTGCTCCTGCGTTATTGTCTGAATGTTGCCGCGACATGCAGCTCTGAGTTGGGGGCGGGGGGGATTCTGGGATCCTGAGCTTTGACTGGCAGCCGTCACCAGCCCCGTCACGCCCTGTTGGCGCCTCTTAGTAAAACCCGCAGAGATGAGATCTAGAAAGTTTGGATCACCAGCATCCCCATGACGATATTCCCGGTGAAACGGGCACCTATCGCTCATTCGCCTTAAAGCTGGGAAGCACCTTAAGCGCCAACTTCCGCGGTGCTCAGGGCTGGCGACAGCACTGAGGGGGGCCGTGTTTGGGGTCTGGGGATGGAGGCTCACCGCGTGACAGCTGCCGCGGCTGGGGGCGCGTGTGTTTGTGTGTGCGCGCGTGCACGAGCCGGAGCTGTGTGTGCCGCCGGTGCCGCCCGCCGCCTTGTCTTCCCGCCACTCATTGTGTGTGATCCGCTGGCAGCTAGAGGTCCCTGCTCCTCTCTGGGGACCTGTTTTAATTTCGTTTTTTAATTTCACCTCTAACATCTCTGCCTTGCATGTTTAACTGGGTAGCGTACAGTTCCACTTACTGTCCTCCTCGCGAGAGATATACAGCGGGCAGCTTCAGGCCACCCCACCAAGAAGCACTTCACCATGGGCACCAGGTCCTCGCCCCCCCCCCAGGAGCAGAGCAGAACTCCAGCCGAGAGACTCTGAGGACATGGCGGACTCATTGTGGGTTGGCGGGGGTGGGTTGTCACATCGGGGCACATTTCGAGAAGCGTGATAAAATGGGTAGTGTGCCATTACTTCCGTATGTATCGCAGTTCTGCAATGGGCCGTGTTTGCCAGATTTCAGTAGTTCTGTTAGGCCAGTTATACATCGAGCTGCTTATTAACCTGCTGGAAAGTTGCATGTTTACTTATACGCAGAGAATGCTTGCACTGCAGTCTATTGTTGGAAGGCTTTGCATGTTTTATTGTGTCCAGCCCCTCCGTATGGGAGATGGAGATGTTTATAGGGTGAAATCATCCAGAAATCAGAGGCGATGCAGATGTTCACTCTTTGTGTTGAACATTTTAATTCCATTAAGGTATAGATTGTTTCGAGTTCTTGGCCCTGGATTCCTGCCATTAAGCTGTTTATACACGCAATTTTTGTTCTGCCTGGCTGCAGCCGGAAAGCCCTTGTTCTCTGGCTTGGCTTCAGAAACGATGCTTACCGCTTGCTGCTTGTCGCTTTATTCTCTTGTTATTCCTGTAGCGACACCGTGTTCTAGATGCTGGTGTTTGTCACCGCATCCTGGCATCCTTGGTAAAGCCTTGATATTGTCGTGGGTTTTCAGGACAGTTTGACGAAGATCACTATCTGACCGCAACTGACTGCTACATGTGTGCTTGCGGCTCCTGCTGCTTTAATGCTAAATGAATGTGACTAGTTTCTCTAATAATAATGCACCAGACTATGAACACTAAGACTGAGCTGTAAACCTTGCTGAATTGCTAGGAAAGGTCCACACTCAGTTTGGAAAATCCTGTTTTTACCTTTTTTTTTTTTAGCTTTGGCCAGTAAAATTTTGAAATACCCGTAAGACACCACCCATAAAAATTAGCCTGAGTTTTGGCTGTCGGTTTGTGCCTGGTGGCCAGTATTACTTGGTGTAAAGATGGTTGCGTCTAAGCTGATGCATATCGGTGAGTCTTATAGATTGGGGGGCTGTTGAGGCACCATTAGTTTGCAAGAACACGGGATTCCTTACCGCACGGTGTACAGGGTCATCCTCTGCTTCCCACCCACCATCTCGCTACATGCTAAACCTTTGGGCACCTTCACTGTTTTGTTCATGATCATTGAAGGTGGCTTTAGACCCACCCTTCAGGTCTTATGCCGTTATACTCGTGCTTATGACTGACGGTTTAGCTGGCTATGATGGCTGCCTGGTAAAAGCCACATTGGTTTTGAAAATACGATCGTTTTCCTTTGCATGGATTTACGATGTTCCACATCGTTCAGCGTAGGTTTGGGAGTCGTGCAGTGAACATTTTCCATTTGGTTTGCTCACTTTAAATGACCATGAAGCCAGAGGATTCCCTCTCCTAATTATAATACAGTTTGTGGGAAGTCTCCGGTCTTTGGAAGGGACCCCAGAGAGATCAGGTGAGCTCCGGGCCCGATCGCGCTATCCTGAGGGAAGCAGGCATTATTACAGAGGCCCCTGTTTTGACTGCATGTTATTGCACGTGTTCGGGGCCAGTTGATGGTGTCTGTTACTGGTAGGTGTTGAGAGCTTGTGTTTAGAAAGCGAAGACATTTACAAGAGCCCAGTGGTGGTGTTTAAAACTCAAGTAACACACAGAGAGGATCTCATTCCTGTTCGTTTGGATTGTTTCATCATGGATTTGTGCACGATTTTATCTAGTCCCCCCCTCAGCCCATCTAAGTTCTAATTCGTGCCACCCTTTCAGTTCTCACTAGAGGCCATGTCGATGCCAGCCTTGTATATCTCTCTCTCTCTCTTTCTCTTTTCAACGTCTCTGGTTTAACCTCTGTAATGTAACTCTCCCCCCTCCACCATCATAGAGCAAAAGCACAGCACCGCAGTTTTGAAATTGCAAAAGTTTTTTTTTTATGGCTACGCTTAACACAATCAAAATATACTTGTTACGGTGCTTTTTGCATTCCTGTTGCACAATTCCTCTTTTTGTTTTTATTATTTTTTTTTAGTTTCCCTTCTTCAAGCAAGAAAGTGGGGAAAAGACAAAATGTGATAGCTTTAAAAACCTTAGTTTCTGGACAATTTCTTACATTGTGTTACATGTAACTGTTCTTTTGACAGCCCAGTTTTTAAAGCCAGGTTCGTATGGAATTGCTTTCCCTCCACTTGCACTGCTGTTGGAATCGACGTATTGCTTCATCTGTCTGTTTAGTGCATCTGTTTGTTCGGCACGGTGCGCTGTCTCCACCCCTCTCCCTCGCCTCTAGTCCAATCAGATCTCAGGAATTCCATGTTTTTGTCCCTTGTTTTCCATTTTAGCAATGGGTTGTTTATTTTTAAAATAACTGCTACCCCTGCCCCGCCATTACAGGAATGAGAGATCTGTAAACCAAAAGCAATATGGGAACCCTTCACTGTGTGTCAGTGCGATGGGAACAATCCAGTGGAGCAAACGTCACTGAAGGCCTGAGTACGGTCTATGTTTGTGTTACTGCGCAGCAGAGCTTACCCTTAAGGGGTAGTGCTTATTCTCAGGGGCTTGTGTGAATTCTGCACAACCTATATATAACTTCACATAAACAGTACCTGGTTTTATAGAGTGGGAGCTGAAGTTCTTCAGACCATTACAGAATTATATATTTTAATAAGCTCTGCAAATGTACGGGAGCTAAAAGGTTGAGGTTGTTTATCTAAAATGGAGGGAGAACAGTATACAATGTGAAGCTATTTCACAGCGAGTTCAGTTTGAGCTGAGTGCACAGTTCAGCCGTATATTTCACTGCTTGAGAGCCTCTCTGAGGCCAGATGAGGAATTAAATGCCAGTCGATTTTAAAAAAATAAAAATAAAAAATGAAACCCCGCTCACCAAAAAGACTGTCATCAAACAAATGGCCGCCATATGGAACGGGATATATTTACATTAAAATGGTAAGAAGTAACATTTGAGACTCCTAAATTGTGTAGAATAAAAGCCACACATGGCATAAATGCTTCAGATCCCAGATATCACTCGATGTATAGGAAGGCAATTTAATGTGAAGGAAGCTGAAAGCTACTGAAGGAGTGGAATGAAGGGAGAGGCTGCTTCTCACACACAGCAATTCACTGAGTGCAGCACCAATCCAGAGCAGCTAATTGGACATCAAATCGGGGTGTTTTTCAGCCTTCTGTTCTGGTTCTGTCAAGGCTCACCACTGGTCCGGTTCACCTATTGCTTTTTTTGTTACTGATCTCTCTCTAAGCACCAGTTACCTTTATAGCTGTCATACTCCTGGTGCCAAAGCCTCACTGTACTCACTGGATTAAGCCTGAGATTGCATGAAAACATTCTCACTGCTATATTCTGTGGGTACTCTGTAAAAAGTTGGTTACGAACATTATACATGTTAAACAAGATTCTTATTTTTTCCTTGGACGTGAAAAGGGTATGTGGTGCATGACTCAGTTAAGCAAACAGGCAAATTACTCATTTGCTTTATGCTATATTGTCATGTTTCCTGTTAGTAATTTAAAACAGTCCATTTTTCATTTGTGTAGCTGGATCCCAGGATTCTCATATTTGCTTCCTGGTTAAGTTTGTTCCTGTTTTATTATCACTTTCCTTAAAATTTACAAAAAAAGGATCTTGCCCAGAACAGCGACCTACCTACTTATATATTTATTATTTTTTTTATATAATGCATGTGTGCGTGCGTGTGTGCGTGTGTGCGTGTGTGTGTGTGTGTGTGTGTGTGTGTGTGTTAAACACACATACCGAGGTCGGATGTGTGGTTCCGCTGCAACTTCAGAGGAGCAGTGATGTGTGAGTCAGTGAGGTTAGGGTAGATCTTGCACCCTGTGAGGATTGGTCACTGTTCTGGGCCCAGCATCCCGTGAGTCCCATGGGGGCGCGTGGATGGCGAGTGCGGAGCGAGGCGGGGGGGGGCAGCGCACCTGCCGTATGTGACGCGTCCTCATGCACACTAACGTGGCCCTGCCTGTTTCATACTAACCCTGCGTCTAGAGGCCCCTTGCCAAGGTCGCCACCCTCTGCTCGTGCTCATCCCTCATGTCACACTCAGTGATTTTTATTCCTGTCCATTTGTATAAATGCCTAATATATAGCTGACTAGCACCAGTTTTACTAGCCCAGATTTGCATGTTTTTTTTTTTTAATATATATGTACTGTGTGTGTAATATA
>JAODKF010000103.1:14475117-14488804 GCA_026779585.1 Mormyrus proboscirostris
CCCTACAGTGCCCCTACAGTGCCCCTACAGTGCCCCTACAGCAAAGTTTACTTGCATTTGTGGTCCTGTTTGTAGTCTGCACAGAAACAGCTCATCACATATTGTGCCCCAAATGCTAGAGGCCTCCCTGCGTCCCCTAAGTTTTCAGAGGTCACTCTCCCGAGTTTAAGGGTAACAGATTTGAGAATCCCATACACACTGTAGGGAAAGCTTGTACTTTACTGCCCCCCTCCCATTTTTTGAGTAACGTAAGCCTTCTCCTGGCATGCCTTTCCACACGGAGCTTTGTACTGACACAGTGCTGGAGGTAATCAAACGGTCCATCTAGGATCCCTCCGGTCACCTGCTCCCAATCTTGCTGTACTGTCCACTCCTGCAGGGAAAGCACTTCTTATTATTGGAATATTTTGGTCTTTTTTTTCTTCTGTTCTGTCCATCAGGATAATATTGGCCACCGGCTCCTACAGAAACATGGCTGGAAGCTGGGTCAAGGACTGGGCAAAACCATGCAGGGTAAGTGGCTTGTTCGCTGTTACTGCCTCTCTGTCTTCTCTGCTCTTTGTTTTATTTTCACCATTTGTTTTCATCATGTTGTTTGTGTTGTGAGTCACCTTATTTTTGTTTTTTCGTGTGCATCCCCCATTCCTGCCGAGTCGTGATGGCTTGGGGGGGTGGTATCAGCTTGCCCGCCTTTACCGGGGGGAGGGGGCAGTGCGCTGGATTTCTGGGAGTTCTGGGAATATGGCGGCCCATATCCGAGCGTGGGAAGCATGTTCCGTGCCGAAGCACGAGACGACGAACCTGTCAGGTGGATATTAACGCTCATTGGCTGGAGCCGAGCTGTGCAGATTCGCTGCTTCTCCTCGGCCAGACAGAGGGGCTCAGTATGCCGCTGGGAAGACGGTCCCTGGACAATCCCCCCATTGATGGCACACGTGCGGGTGTCACTTTCACAGAGCCTCCGGGATGGGCACCAGGGCACAGAGTGATTCATTCTTACAGGTCAAAAGTCTCCTTTGTTTAATAGGGTGACAAAAGCTGTCCTTTGCACAATAAAGAGGAAGTTAAAGTGGCTCCTTTTCCATAGCTTGCCGTTCAAAGTAGCTGGCTGCGTTGGTACCATGGCGTAGGGCTGCATAATTATTCCTTTCTAAATTGCTATCTCAATTCATACCACTATGAGATTTCATTCTTTTATGACGGTGAGATTCGGCCATGTTTGCGTTAGCAGGGAGATTTGTTGCATCAAACCAAGCGCTTCCTTTTTCTCCCCCCCAAAAGCTGTATCAATAGGTGACTGTACCACATTACACCAAGTGACAATCTGTACACAGGAAGATGAGGCAGATCTGAAAACCCTTCTAATATGCAAGACAAGGTGAAAGGAAGAACAAGAACAAAATCCTTTAGACTCGAACACCTTTCCGGTGACTTTGAGGAACAGGATTTTGGCAGCCTCTGTTTGAGCAATAAACTTGTGCTGAAAAAAGGTTCCCATTTGCTCGTGTGGGTGTATTCTTTCTGATTTAACGGATTTGTGGTAAACATTTGTTTTGAAGGTAATTTAAGAGTGAGTGAGGCTTATGTTTAGTATTTCTTGGAATTGGAAATGAGGTTGTTAAAGACCTGGAGGTGCCCTTTCGGTTCTGCAAAGTGACTCAGTAATGATCATGCTGTTTGTTCCATCTTCATAAAGACAGTATGTAATGCTAATAATAATAGAAAAATATTTTGCTCAAGAATGGTGAGAAAAAAACTGCAATCTCTATTCTTAGTGTAAAATGCTGTTCATATTTCATATATATTAAGCAGCCCTACCGTGGGGTACCAACCAGTATTGGTTTATTAATTGTCCTACACCCGATTGTGATTGGTGGAAATCAGGCCTGGAAATGCCCCAGCACATGCCCCCCATATCCAACCAGGCTGTCTGCCAGAACATGGTGTTCAAAAAAGCAGCACAGCGATGCCCCTAGTGCCCACATGGAAGTTCCGCAATCTCCACTCCTCCTTGCTCTCAGGTCTCCAGCATCAGGATGTGCTTCTTAATGGGGGCAGGGCAGCCTCTGCCTCTGTAAGCTGGGGGCTAGCGACCCACTCTGCTGGGCCCCTTCCTCCTGGCCGTCTGCATCCTCCCTTCTCTTCCCTCTTTTCCTCCTCAAGGTCGTGGCTTCCTTTGCCTTGGGTTGCTTTTGCAGCCAGCAGTGTGGGCTTGTAAGACATTTTTACACAGTTACTTTGCTAAAGATTTATCTCTGATTTATATCTGAGATGGGATGGGAGCCCATGGAATTGTCAGAATCCCCACGGTGCATTGCTGCTCAGTTGCCGCCATTGAGATTTTTTGGGAGTTTCTCTGGGAGCAATTCCGGTATCTCGTAAATGAAAGGTTATGTGAGAAATATGCCTGTGATGCTAAAATGTATCCATTCCCACTTTCACTAAACATTCATTTGATGCAGGCATGCACTTTTGCTTTCACCCCTCATAAAAATCTTTCCTCTCAGTTGAACTAATACAGTGTTTCTGAACCCAGTCCATCTGCACCAGATTCTCAAGGAATAAAGAACACCACATACCTGGTGCATGTGTGTTGAAATCTGGGAGAGAACCAAAATGTGAACTGTGTGGGGCTCTTCAAGGACTAGGCTGAGAAACCGTGGACTTCATGCAGAACTACAGATGAAGTGTCAGTATATCTTTAAAAAAGGTTTCACTACTTCAATGTTATGAGGACCCAAAGCACTTCGCTCCTGAACTTCTTGGACAATTTAAATTGCTAATCATCATGTGTCCACATTACCCCTTTTTTATTTTGGGATTTTTGTCCTTGTCATGCCATCAAAAATAATGGCTTAGCTGGAATGTTCTACTTTGTCCAGTAAGTCTGGAAACAACCATTGAAGCGGTAAGTTGTTGGCCTGTAAAGATAGATCTTGTACTTCCATACAGTTCAGGTATTGTATGGAAATGGAGGTTCATGTGTTTAAAGCACTGGAGCATGTTCTGCCTAATTGTTTAATTTGACACAGGTAATATACTTAGCAAAAAGAAGTTGTGTAAAAGGGTGCATTGCGTGGTATTTTTGTGGCTATTTTTAAATCTTTCCCCCAGTGCAACTAATTAGATCCGCAGTGAGGTATCTGCATTTTTTTTTGGTCCAAACTGGTAATTAGATTAAGCAATGACTACAAATTAGGTTAGCAGTTAGCAATGTGCTTACTCACGCTACCCTCTATAATGATTTTGTAAATTGACTGTCGGTTTTTGAACAATTTGTAGTGCTTAGGCAAGGGTCTCACTGTTAAACTGTTACAGCTCTGGAAGATCAGTTTAAATGTACCCTTTATATAACCTGGGATTATACATTTTGCTAGACTTACTAAGGTCTTGCCTGCACAGAGTCTTACAACAAACACTTCCGGTAACCTAAGTTCCATATTCATGCACGTTTGGGGTCTGAAGCCTTTTGCAGGTAGCACAGGATGCTAGACTGCGGAACAGCCTGGATGGGGTGCCAGACCATATTAATACATTACGGGCAATATGTGGATGCCAGGAAGCCTAGCTGCATGCCTTTGACTGGCATACAGAAACCAAGCAGTACAATGAAGAGACTAGTTACTGCGCCGCTCCAACTCGCTTCAGTTTTCCACTACGGAAGGGTCAGTTTGATAAAGGCGTTGCTGGGTTTGGAGAGCAACAATAATGTAAAATCGAAGAAATGCTTATTTACTGTTCAGACCGTGTACATCATGATTTCCTGTGTGCTACTCTCCATTAACAAGTCTGAGAATCACCATCTTATGTTAGCCTCAAACGCTAGCAGAATTAGCATTCGTTGTATAATTTTGTAGTACGAATCCATTCCTTTCAGCTGTTCTGTAATACTTTTTTTTTTTTTAAAGTAGGTGGTTGGAAATTTTTAAATTGAGTTATTGGGAATGCGTCAGTACAGTGCAATGTACAATACTACCAACAATGAATATTCTATAGATAATCCATAAATATCATCGCAGATCACCCTGCGTTTCATAGTCAGTGGTCTGTTACTAAGCAAGGCCATGTCGGCTCGGGTTGGGCTCGGAAATGGAAAATCATCAGTTCCCGATACGGCTGAGATGCGGCTCAGTTCTTCATGGCAGTGGAAGAGCACCATAAGATACTTACTGTATTCAGACACGGTTTGGTTTTACCGAGAAATGGGATTCTCTGTGTTAATATTCAAGGACTGGTGAGATCTGCCCAATGAGACGGATACTGTTTTATTTGTGACCCCAACCCTTTCTGACCAGTGTAGCTGGCAGAATATTGGGACAGAATGGAATGTGAAAGGACTAACAGCTGTCAAAATGTTTACTCTCATTAAGGGTGGCAATCACATGGTTTGCTGCTCTGCTTTTTACTACACTAACCGCTCTACCTGTCATTCTTAGGTGCAGCTAATGCAGATTAGCATTAACAGAGTGTTTTAGTTTTTTGAATTTTCAATTTTTCTTCTAAATGCGTTTGCTTAAGCATGCAATTGTGTTTTAAAATTAACCTGAAAGAATGACTGTATTCTAATCGTTGCCAAGCACATGCCTTAGGTCTCTTACAAAGCATTCTTGAACATTAGACTGGAGCTTGGGTTTAAGTTGACATGTGCCTTGTGAGTCGGTGAATAACAAGTTTGTGATGCTTTTCAACACAGATGGTCAAAACTTGCTCCGCAAAGCATTTCAGGTCATTGGCGGCTTCCCGTGGACTCTGCTGAAAGGCGTCTGCTTGAAATGTCCCCTGGGGCACCTTTGATTTGGCGCAGCAGTAGAGGCGAGATTCTGTCCCAGATCGCAATGAGACGACGGCCATTGTGCGATCATCGGGAGAGAGTTCTGTCTCTGTTGTTTCCTTAGTGGAATTTGGCTCCTTGGTGAAGAGCATTATGACTATAAAAGTAGGTTTGGTCCTCCTATTTCCCAAGCATCCGGTAGCTCTTCTCGGTGCCTTACAATTGGCTGGGGACTGATCCGCACGGAAATTCTGAGGACTATTCTGGAGTCTTAGCCTTCAGCCTTCAGTGTTAGCTGTAAATACATATCACCCATCACCCAAGGCCCCAGTGCACTGTACAGTTCTAGTGAAAATGGAAAAGTCATTTGTATTCCTGGCCAGAAGCAAGGGCAGAAGACTCTCCTCCAAGCTGTTTTTTACATCCGAAATCTCAATGCTATCACCTACTCATTCCTTCTTTTCTGAAAGGAAGATTCAATCGGTTCGCATTTTGTTCAACAGCTCTGGACTATTCTCTTCATTCATAGCAGTGCTGTACCCTGTACATTTTGGGCACAATCTGGGACATGTAACTAGAGCACTAGAACAATATAACTGTGTTCTGCGAACAACATTTTTGCCCATGTATTTTACAGAAAAACTAGTGCTATATTCTGCTTGCAGATCCTGAGGCTAATTATTCCAGGTTTTTATAACAAAAAATACAAAACGGCACAAAAGGTCCTGTGTGCTTGGTAAAGATCACTGATCACTCATCCCTCCTGCGGCATACAGGCTGCAGTGCAGGGCGCCCCCCTCCCCCCCAAGCTGCAGCAGTGTATCTCAGACCCAAAATGACTAAACAACCCACTGCCGCTCATCGGCCCCCCCTTTTGCAGAGAACATCGAAATGTAGGCTAGCAAATCTTCTGCAAAACGTTTTATTTATACACCTTTCTCACACTCAAGGGCACTTTACAATACATAGTCCAATACACACGCACACAAAATCATCAGACAAGACAAAGGTTAATCTCACAAACTGGATGATGTATTATAAAATTCTTGAAAAAGATGTGTTTTTAATTGTAGCTTACAACTTGAAATGGATTGAACAGATATTGCGACAGTGAAATCCAGAGTTTCAGCACTACAACACGATTTATATAAGAAGAGGATTGTATAAGCTGTGCAAATGTAAAACCATTTTCGTGGCAGCCATTTAAACATCTCTTCAGGAAGATTAATGTGATTCTGCCATCTCTCTCTCTCTGAATTACGAAGTCTCTCCTGTGCAACTTTATCCGGTGTCCCTATTAGAACAGGACCTGAGCTGAGAAATCAAAGGGACAAGGAGTGCGGACAGACAGACAGATACTAAGAAGCTTAAATTCTCTCAGCTGGTGACAAATAGAACAGTCCTTGAAAGCCGGAGGGTGGTTTCTGGGAGATCGATGGTAGCTACAGGAGGCGGCTCCTGTGGCATTAAGGACTCCTCGGCCTGTTTGGCTGGCACACCTGACACACAGCATCATCTAAGGTGCTTTTTCCACCGCACCAGGTGGAAAGTACCAAAAGTACGGTACTTCATGGTGTTGGTATTAATTAATACCAGCATTGCATTGTTATGCATGTGCGATTCTTACATTGCTAGTAAGGGCACTTTTCTGCCGCACCAAGTACTATACTTTTGGTACTTTCACTTTTCTATTGACTTAAAACTTTAGACTGATTTTTTAAACATGTATAAGGATTTATAAAAGGAATAATTAGAATGGCAAAGCTTGCTAAGTTTTTTTTTTTTTTTTTTTTTTTGTATTGTTTTTAGAGGCAGGTTATTTGCATAACCAATCCACTAAGAAAGTATTTTAAGTCCCACCCCGAAGTACCAAAGAAGTACCCCAGCTGGGTTTGGTACTGGCACTCGACCGGAAGTCAATGGAAACGGGAAAGTACCAAAAGTACGGTACTTGGTGAGGTGGAAAGCACCCCTAGTCTGAGTATTTATGCTAAGAGGTACCCTACCGAGTTAAGTCATGTTTGTAATTATAATGTGGAATGTACTGGAAAAGAGGCCTCAAAATATTTGTTTCTCTACAATCAAATACTGTGTCCCTCCCTCAAGGCTTAATATGGACAGTATAAGAGGTGGGGGTTGTGTTGGCAGGAGATCTTAAGCTACCCGCCGTGTGTGCTGTTTTTCAGTTTAGTCATGTATGTTTTTGTGCTCTCTCGCCCCGTGTGATGTGTCCGATAAGGCACAGCTTAATGGAGTCCCTGTAGAGCAGGGCTCTGCTCTTCCTGGGGATACAGCAGTAATGTCAGGAACAGTTTTGCAGTACTGACTAAGCACTTTGTATGTACTAGCTTAAACCAGTCCATTTCTTTATGCATTATCTGTTCAGCTTGTTCTTAGTCAAGGCAACTTACATGAGTATTGTTTATTTAGAGTTTTGAGTACATAACATCTCTGATCTGAATTTATTGTTGGTTTTGTCTGCAAATTTGACTGATTTGCTCCAGTGTGCATGATTCCACTGCATTTTCATTTGTTGAGCCCTGTCTTGTGATTGGTCCCCTGGTTTGTTGGGTAAAATGATGTGTTGGGGGTCTTTTAAAGGCCAAAGGACCCCAAATATAGTCGTCATGTTAACCTCCCTCACTGTATGAGGTGACGGATCCTTTTAGGCCCTGTTACTCTACACATTCTCGCATCTCCCACGCCACCTTCAGTTGTTTGCTCAATAGATGAACTGTTTCTCTCTTGTTCATGCCCCACTTGTGGAGCGGAGCTCTCCATGGCCATCGTTGGCAGATTCCTAACCTACGCATTTCTCATGACTTCCCAGGCCTCAGGTCCCACTTGTCAGCCAGTGTACTGGACCTTCCATCCCCCTTTGGCCGTCCATAAGAGCACACAGTTATACGCAGCTCTGTCACTCTCTCAGGTAACAGTAGAGTCGCTGGGCTGTCGTGGCTGTTGAGCTGTGATACAAAGCTCCTTGCACAGCTAGAGGTACAGAGCTCCGTCCCTCTTCCCTTGCCATGGCCGTTGGCTGCTGCTTCTGGCTTGGCCGTGTAAATTTATGGAGAAATGGTGGGGGAACAATCTTACCATTATTCATAGAGATGATCGTGAATTATCTGAATCCACTGCATTGAAATATGTCGTGATCAGTCAATGCAGCAGCATGGTTGAATTTACAGCCGAAATCTGAGCACTTGCTGAATGCCGTCGAGTCTGGATGGTAGCACCTGACGTCCCTATCGGTTTGCGGCTCTGGCGGCCCTTGTTCAGTAGGCACGCCACAGATTTCATGGGCTGGGATCATGCTCCGAATTTTCTTCCTAGAGAGAAACCAAGAATCTGGGTGAAACCAATGGCTTTGGTGGTGCGAACATGGGCCACCCGTTCCCGTCGTCTTCGGCTGTTGCGGGGTGGCGGGCTGGTGTTGGGTCACCTGGTCATTAAGTGTCGGTGATTGGACTCTACCAGCAGCATTCCTCCTTAACCGATATGGTGTTTCTTTTTTGCAGCGGTATGATCCTGGCCGTGTCGCGGCGATGGTAAACTTAGTGGTAATTTTAATTTTTTTTTGTTTTTTTAAATTTTATTTTGAATAACATCATCAGTGCACAAATTCCATAGGCTTTACTTCTTCCTCCGTTGTAGCTTTCATTCTGCTGCTTATTCCTCTGTAAATTTTGTGCTCATTTCAAACATTTACTGTTAAATGTTTTCTATTGGAATGGGTGATGCAAGAAGGGATACCACTGTTTTAAGACAAAATCATTAATGAAAATGAAACTGGGCATTCTATTGTTTAAAATGCAGATTGCTCTTCTCGCCCTCGCGGCTCCTCTCAGCAGTGTCGAGTCCTCTCCGTGTTTGTAGGAATTGCGGTCGGCGTATAGAGGGCCTCTCGGGTTTTTGATCCTCCTCCAGCAAAACCAGTAAGCCAGATCGACAGCCTCCTAATGGGGTGCCTTTACGAAATGCAGGGCTGCAGGCACACGGCTTGCTGTCGGGGCACCGTTTGCCAGTGAATATGAAGCAGGAGAGCAGAGAGACTCACACCCACGCAATCGCCTATTCAGCCTGGTTATTATAATGATGATTAATGTTAATGAAATATCCTCTACAGCCTCTTGCATACCTATTGCAGATTTAAAATTTTTTTTTTTGCTTGTGACAATAGGCATCTTGTCTTGCACACATGATCAGAAGTTAGTTTTGTCGTAGCATTTTTGATAAAATAAAGGTGCTCTTTCCTTTTGTATTGTATTCTTCTCAGGTAATCGGTATGATGCGCCTCTGTGCAGTGCTCCATCGTAAACTTTGCGAAGTTTACGCACAGCATAAAAAATTTGTAACAACACAGGCAAACAAACCAGTGGTTACTGCTGGATCACAGCAATTCAGCAAAGTCGGACACCAGCATAGAGGAAATCTGAAGGAAAAACATATTCGTATCACAGAGCGGTAAACGCTGACAGCTGGCGTGGCTTTTTCTAATTGGATCGCAGTGTTTCTGGTGTCCCCATTTTTATATGCTGGTGCATTTTCCATGGTTCCCCTGTCGCAGCCATGGACGTGCTGGGAAGGGGGGGCATCTCCGGCTGAGCTATCGCGACGACGGGGTCTACAGAGAAGGAAACCCCCGCCGATTGCCCCAGGCCTTTGGGAAGGTGTTCAGAGTGGCACCATACCCACGTCGGCCAGTTCTGCGGCCATTGCAGGGTGGGGTCAGGGTTCGGTCTGTCGTGTCTGCAAAACAAGATGTCGCTACTTCAGAATTATATCATTGGGCAGTGACTACTGACATCGCAGCAGAGTGCTGGATTAGTGAAGCAGCTCAGCCTCCATTATTTACAGTTATTTGGCTAAGGAGGTGTCTGCCTGGGAACCCGCCCTCAATGTTCAGGCTTGACCATTAGTACATGGGCTTATGTTCCAGGAATAACATGAAAGCACTTCCCTTGTTTCCTCTGGAGCGCTAATCGCTAAATACAATATGCCTTTGCCCAAGGGTATAATTTAGGCACAAATACTGTGTCAGTGAAGGTGAAGTTGGGGGATCTAACCAGGTGATTGGAGCCTCTGATCATTTATCATCAAACCATAACAGCAGCACTTTGTACAAGTCCTGTCCTCCAGTCCTCCCCCTCCCCCCCAGGTAAGTGCTTTACCACCAGAGTCCCTGTTTTCTGATTACTTGGTGATCCCCAACCCACGTCCCTCCCCCTGCTGTCATGCTTGTTTCCCTCTGCTTTGTTTTCGCCTGTGGATTAAACAGTGTGTCTGACATGGTTGGTGTTCTGCTCCCTTTATGTACGCCCCTTCCGTTCCCGGGTTAATGTTCTTATCCAGCTCTTTTCACAGCTTGCAGCGCTGGAGTCCGAGCTGGAGGTCTGGGATGGCGGGGGGTACCAGTGTCACTGGCCATTTCCAGTGCGGTGTCTTTCTCTGGCCGTCCTGCAGTATTATTAATGCATGATGATGACAAAATGGCAGAGCGGCTTGCAGCGTGTATCATTAACACACGAGTCCTTCTGCACCCGGCACGCTCAGCCGCAGCCCTGCTCCCCCCCCCCGCATCCCTCTGCAGAGCTCAGCTGTCACTGTTTGAAGTCTCTTGTCCTTGCGGAAGCAGTAATGCGATTCAGGCTGCAGCTTTGCAGCAGTCCAGGCGCCGGGGTAGGGGGTTAGGGTGGAGCCAGGTTCAGATGTGCGATTTCCTGAAGCCAGACGTACAGGCGTGTTAGGGTCCATTCTCTGACAATCCTGCCCCCCCCGACCCCCCCAGCCTCCCCACCTGTTGGCTTGTCGTGGCACCCCCCTTCCCAAATTCTGATTTGGTAAACATACTGATTGAATGTATAAGCTGTGAGAATTGCTGGTGAACTGTTGATGGTGGTAGGCTTTCGGGTTCTGCACAAGGCAAGACCTCTAACCCAACATTATACCAAGCAAGGCTGGCTGCTGAAGTGTGCCCTTCCTCCCAGTCTTTTCTCACCACCCCATCTGTATTTCTCTCCATTCCTTTCTCCTTCCTGCTTATAGGTCGGACAGACCCTGTGCCTATCATCATCAAGTACGATGTCATGGGAATGGGCCGCATGGAAATGGAGGTGAGATGGTGGAGCGGTTAGGCGTGGGTTAAAAAGGGATCAGATGTAGGTCTGAGGATGAAAGTCGGTCACAAAAGGGGGTCGAGCTGGGAAGCAGTGGCTGGCCTGCTTTTGAAGGTCAGTGGGGGGTTTAGGTGGAAAGTGCTGGCGTGAAAGCGGCGCCCCCCAGTTGCTCCCAGTGAAACGGGAACGCTGCAGGCACGGCGTCCTGGTGTGACGTCAACTCGGCGCATGGGGGCCGCCTCTGGGGTTGGCCTGACACGGTGTCCTCTCTGCAGCTGGACTACGCCGAGGACGCCACAGAGAAGCGGCGAGTGCTGGAGGTGGAGAAGGAGGACACGGAGGAGCTGCGGCAGAAGTACAAGGCGAGTTTCATTTAGGCCTTACACTTCCCATCACCTTATTTTATGTTTCGAGAATCACTGAGAGATTCTCATATCCCCAAAAGCAGCTTGATGCTTGACGCATCACTCAAACTTCTTTTGGCTCTTTGATATTTTACTGGGACAGTTTGAGAGACTTGCTCAGTAGTTTAACGTCTAGGTCAAAAGCTAGGTCAAGTTTTGTTTTACTTCTGTGCGACAGGCTGTTCGATAAAATGACCTTCTCAGCTTAGTTTCCTCTGCATGTCCAATTAATCACGTCATCCAAGGGCGCGAAAGCATCCTTACCCCCCAGGGATTCACTCGCCATTGTTACCTTGTGGTACCTGATTTATTGGGGGCTCCTGGATTTTGCCGTCTGAGGTCAAGGCAGGATCCAGTGTAGCAGCCTTATGTAACACTAAATTATGGAAGCCATCCAAATATTTGGGAAAATGCCTAAACGTCAGTGAGACAGCTGCCTGCTCGCTGTTAGTGCTGCCCCTCATCGCTTCTCTGCGGCTGCTCCTTGGTGTTTGTTAAACTGGAGCTGGAAGGCTGTGTTTCTCTGTCACCATGAATTCTCAGCCAAGCTGAGCCAAGCTGCAGGTGCCTCCTGTACAAGCCTCTTTCTGACTGCATGAGTCACTGCTCTTATTTCACTTATGCTTTAGTCAGTTTCCCCAAACTGATTGTTGGTTTTTATTTTTTCAATGCAAAAAATTTATGGAACTGTACTTAGCTGTACTGTAATGAATTTGGATCCATTTAGAATACAGATGGCATAAGTTCTACATTACAGATTTAATGGTCATAAATGTATGAAATTCACATGATCAATAAATGTCAGAAAGCTGGGCCCATTGTAATTCTTTGTGTCTGCAGAATGTTCCTGAAGGGATTGCATCCTAGGTGGCATGGTGGCTCAGTCGGGGGCACAAGGTGTCCATGGGGTATTAAAAAGTCGTAAGAAGCTTTAAATTCAAGTTGAACCAATTAAGTCCTTGAAAAGTATTAAGAAGTCTTAAATTTAAGTTTACGAGGTCATATACTGTAGTTTGTTTAAATGTGACTGACTCTTAAGTGTTATAGTACCAAGTCTGTTGAGCCAGCGTCACTGGATTACTTGGGGTTTAACACCAAATGTGTAGTACAGTAAGTCCCTGGGTTAAGAACATCTAATTTACGGACAACTTGTGAACGGACTGCCATAAAGCCCGTTGTATTAAAAATCTGAGTCAAATACAATGGTTTGTAATAACTATATGATGGTCATGAAAACAGCAGTTGCTTTAATGTTCTCACGAATACCCCTTCTGGTATGCAAGACATCAATTGAATGACAGTAAGTATCATACGTAATACTCCTTCTTCTTTTTATTATTATTATTAGTATTATTATTATTATTATTATTATCAACTACTGTGTTATGTTTAAAATAGAGCTGCACAATGTCATATTTCAATTATGTCACATTTGCAATAATCACCAGTATTTTTTATATTATACATTTAATGGTCATAAATGTCAACATTGGTCCAGACGCCAGTTTGTCAGTACTATATGGCCGATTACCTATGCCCACAATTTGGTAAGCAGATTAGTAGTGTGCCTACAATATAAATGAGTAGTAATCAGTATAAATTCAACATCTTTACATTTAATAAATGTTGGAGTTTAAGCTATAAAAAGTACCGCCAGACCACTGATGTGTTTTTACCTTGTTTACCCACAATATCTTCTCCTTTAAAAGATGTTGCTGCTGCTGAGCTGTCCCTGTCTTCACCACACTTCACTATTTCCACGATTTAACAAAACATTAGCATGTGGTGTTCCGCTAACCAAATTTAATAAACATGAGGATACGCCGAATTTATACAGATTAGTAACTTTTGGTGTGATTGACCTCTTCCTTGGGCTTTAAAAAGTGAACATTTAAATGTTTCCTTCTTACTTGTTCACTGAGATTGTTCCATTTGTAAGAGCACTGGATTTAAAATGCTGATCCCAGAGATCAGCTGATTTTTATTTTTTTTTTTTATCCATGTGTATTGTGGGTGTGAACTTGAATTTCTGGATGATGATGATGATGGTGAGAGAAACATTTGTGTCTAACACGCATTCCTGTGTGTTAGATCCTTATCCTGGTTTGTGCTCACACATAGTATCCTCTCTGCCAGCGTGCTCACATTTCTCCTGGGGTCTGAGCACTTGCTCCTTTGTTTTGTGCCGCAGGACTACGCTGAGAAGGAGAAGGCCATCGCCAAGGCGCTGGAAGACCTGAGGGCCAACTTCTACTGCGAGCTTTGCGACAAGCAGTACCAGAAACATCAGGAGTTTGACAACCACATCAACTCCTACGATCACGCGCATAAGCAGGTAATACGGCCCCCCGGGCTTGTAGGAGGCTTCGTGGCTGTATTCGCCTGTCACAGAACGC
>JAODKF010000103.1:14508765-14524722 GCA_026779585.1 Mormyrus proboscirostris
GTCACTGTGAAATAGGTAACATCTCACAAATGTTCAGCCACCGGCAGCACCCCTCTAAGCCCACAACAACCCTCAACTCAGGTCTCTTCAGAAAAAAATGCACTCAAGTCTGTCGTAGCTCCAGGCACTGCATGAGCTTGTTATGGGTTGTGCAATTGTGTTAGTCATTTGGCATTCCGGATTCCTGCCCTATGCTGTATTCCCGGCCTTCGCGTCTTCTGTCCTTTCCCTCAGTCTTATTTTGCTCCTTTCTTCCCATTGCCTTCTTTAGGGTGGGGTGTGGCCCTGATTAGAAGATCCCTTAAAAGGTTTGTCTTCATAGAGGCTCCCTTTTGGACATTTGCTTGGCCTCAAATGAAGCAGTTGGCATCAGTCATGAAGGAGTTCCAAGTGGCTCCAATAATGTGCTGATTAGTATCTATTTCACTTTGTGTGTGTGTGTGTGTGTGTGTGTATGTGTGTCCATGTATATGTTGTTAAAAACCTGTTATTTTGACCTTGCAGTGACATTTTTTGGTCCCCACTAGGGGAAACATTTATTTGTTTTTTGTTTGGTTACTTACAGTTAAGTTTAGTTACAGCTGTCGCAGTTGGGATATACGTTATGCCCACAGAAATGAATGGAGAGTCATTGTAAAGGTATAGACACCTAAACTCTAAGTGTATGTGTGTGTGTGTGTGTGTGTGTGTGTGTGTGTGTGTGTGGCATGGTTGGGGGGGCGGTGAGGTTACATCAGTGCAGAGATGGGAGATAAGATGTCTAGTCCCCAGGGGATTCAAGTCCAACCTGGCTGACCCTACAGATCAAAAGGTAGGACCAGTGACTCACTTAGTTGACCCGGGTATTGCAGTGCTGATACACACACACACACACAGAGGGATGTAATTATATCTTCATGGGGACTCTCCGTTCATTTCTATGGGTATAACCCTAATCCCAACATGATGACCTTAACCCCTACCCAGCCCTAACTTTACGCATAAGTGACCATTCACAGATCTTTGTTTGTGGGGACCTGAAATATGGTCCCCGCAATGAAATATAAACACACACACACACAAGTACAAGTACAGTGTGACCATATTTGCATATATGTATAAGCATGCAAAACATTGAGATTATGTGTATGATTTAGTCTTATACACGAAGAAACATAACCAAAGCATACATGCACTCACATACATGAAGAGCTGGGGAAACAGTCTAGAAGTTAAGGAAACAAGGTGCAGCACTGAGACTAAGAATGTGGCCCTGCAGGGAAGCCCCAGGAAAGACGGCTTCTGAGTGGTCTGGGCTGGGCTGGGCTGCGGGGGGTGATTTATTGAGTCGGCTGCTGAAGGCCCGTCCATCTTGATAATTGCATGATTTGACAGGAAGCGCTTCAGTAGCACCAGGAGACACCAGGAGTTATAGTGTGGAATGCTAGGAAGGAGGGTTATGTGTGTACACGTGTGTGTGTGTGTGTGTGTGTGTGGGGGTCAGATATACACTACCTTGTGGGGACCAAATGTCCCCACAATGTGATAAAACCCTGGTATTTTGATATTGTGGAGACCATCTTTTTGGTCCCCACAAGGGGAAACTCAATTTTATAAAAGTCTGTGACTACAATCAAAAAACCTAAAATGAAGTAAGATTTGTATTTTGTTTGGTTACTTATGGTTATGGTTAGGGCTGGGTAGGGGTTAAGGTTGTCATAGTTAGCGTTAGCATTTTTCCCATAGAAATGAATGAGCGGTCCCCATAAAGATATGTGTGTGCGTGTGTGTGTGTGCTTCCGATCCAGAACCATTCCCGCTTTGGTGATGACTGTGACAGAGACCGTCAGCGAGGGTTGGTCAATCCCACAGGCAACAAAAGCAGGTGCAATCTTCTGAGGGGGGGGCGCCCATGGGTCCCTGCTGTAATCCGTTTGTTCAGCTTTTGGCGCCATCACGGAGCATGTGACCCCTTGTCCCGCCGCATCACCTCCAGTGACACAGCCCTCTACACGAACGCTCTCTGTGAATACCCCTCTCATGCCACACTGAGCACCCACCGCCAGCCTGGCTCGGGCACAGACACCTGCCTCCCTGCGCGGGACGTGCGTGAGAAGCAGGGGTCCTGCTCAGTGGGGCCACATCCACTCCAAAGGCCACCGGGAAATGAAGAATTTAAGAGTTCATTTAAAACAACAGCAGCGGGGGCAGCAGGGAGCTCAGTGTGGGCCCCAGGGCTTCTTGAAAATCCCCCCCAAACCCCATCCCACTTCCAGAGATAAGTCTCTCCCTCTTACGCTTAGGAAGTCTCAGCTTTTCTCCTCATCTACCTCACCTTCTCCCTCCTGCTGTCTGCTCTCGACTCTTTGGAATTGACCCCCCACCCCCGTCCCACCTGACCCTCATGCTTATGTCTTCACTTTAATGGAACTTCAGAACTGACAAACCTAAACGAACTACAAAAGAACAAGAACTGACAAAATCACACGGTGTGATAGTTCCTCGCCCCCACGCCAGTCCTCCTGTCCTGGCTGTGAGCTATAAAATACCATCTACCGCACCATTACTCTGACTCTAGTAAATGTCATTTCTCCTTATAAAGTCGTATGCTTGATGGAAAAGACTTGATGAGGAGACCGACAAAGCAAGACAGTCGCATTGGAGGGAACCGCTTTAGCTTCACGCCACAGGGAGTCATTAATCCATGTGCTTTTAGATCAGTGTTGCTACTGCTAATCCAGGCCGACACATTAAGTTACAGGGCCCCCCAAGGGTTTAGGGCTATTGGCTTTGCTCTCTCACCTGCAGTCATTAAGATGCAATATGAGCGTAGGGGAAATAATGATCATAGTCATTTACTGTATGTCATTCTGATATCTTTGTACTCAGCATTATTGTAGTACTGTAAGCCTCAGCCTAGAGTCACAATTTTTTTTTTGCCTGGATGAGATTTTCTGTCATAAAATTTGTTTCAGCAAGATTTGGCATGTACAAAAGATGTGAATCCACAATTAATGAATTATACACTGTTATTAGTTAAAAGTTGTTAAAATAATTGGGGTCTCCACCAAAGTGATTTTGAGTAATATCGGCAGACGTCAGTCTCAGAAAGCATTTCGGTAATTACATCCCGAGAGACGGGATGGTGTACTGACTCACGCTCTGCACAGACTCCAAAATGAGAGCCTCTATTGATTCATGACAGTGCCCAGCCCCTCTAGCTGTCTTTGAATCCCTAAAAGATGGAAGGTGAGGTGAGTGTGAGGAAAAGTGTTCATTACGAAGATCCCAGAGGGGCCTGCAGCCGACACCTCGGCGCGTTGGCTCATGTTCTCATATTTTCAGTGTAATTGCTCTTACTTACCTGTTCTTATTGTTCATTCACCCTCACTTGTTTCCACTTTGAAGCACTTTAAGATTAAATAGCACAGATTACATGCAATTTACAATGAAATACAAAAATCAGTAGAGAACAATATAGTTTTGTAACATATTAGTTAGAACAGGAAAAAAAAACCTAAGAAGTAACAATTCACTGTCACAAAGTCACATACAAACACAGGTTTGTAATTATATCTTTGTGGGGACTCTTCATTCATTTCTATGGGGAAACTCTAATCCCCTCATGGCGACTTTAACCCCTACCCAGCCCTAACCCATAAGTGACCAAACAAAATATAAGACTTTTGATGTTTTTTTCTTTTTTGATTGTATTCACAGATCTTTGTGGCGACCTGAAAAATGGTCCCCACAAAGTAATATAAACCTAATCCACACAAACATCACACATTGTATGTACTGTATACATACTTTATTCATGAAATATGAAATTTCTAGAAATAGACTACAGTCTGAAATATAGTTTTTTTTCACATCAGCTGTCCCTGTGGTCCATATTGTCGTAGTTAATTGTGTTGTTTAATTATCACGGGTCACATTGCCACATTGCCAATTTAAGCATATCCTGCTCCGTCTGCAGCATTACTAATGAGCACCTGTGCCCATTGTATGTCAAGTACAGTGTCTTATCCTGGAACTTCTATATTTGCAAAGTTCAAAGGGGAGCCGGATGTTGGCGGCTTCCGCTTTGTGTTTTCCCCGTCCGCGATCATTGCCGTGACTGAGACAGACAGTGATTATGGGAGCTTACAGTGCCAATGGGGATGGTACACGTGCGATAGACAGCCCTGATCACATGCATGCAGGTGTCAACTCGTGAATCACCTGCTGCTATGGCGTGAGTCCATCTCTGTGTTTTTAAAGAGGGAACTTGTTTTTGCTATTTTTCATATCTGAGCGAGAGCCTGACTGTGGTCTTCAGCAGTACCAAAGGCCACCGTGAAAAAGTTTCAGAAGTTATTAAAAACAGGAAAAACAGGATTCATTTAAAAAAAAAAAAACACTGGTGGCTTCATGTTGGAAGCAACCAATGAGAGCCGAGAAAATGCTGAAATTACATTCCTGAGGAGAGGCAAGCACAGCAATAGCATATGGTAAAATGGGGAAAAGATGGGAGGTGGGATTCACAGCACTGCTACTGACAAACCGCTTTAGGTGGGATGAGGGGATGAAGGGTGGAAAGAAGATCAGCTAGAGGAAGAGGAGAGCTGCTCTGGTGGGGATGCAGGGGAGGGGTATTCACTGAAAGTTGGAGGTTTCACCCCCACATATCACAATAGGAACACAAAGCGTGGATTCTACTTTTCTCCCCATTCGAGATCATACATGCCTTTTATAAATACCAAATGTTTTTGATAATGGATTGGCTAAAACCCAGAGTTGCAGTGTAGTAATAGAATGCACCCACTGCTCATTTGGAGATACCACAAGTTGTACAAGCGAGTTACAAACAGAAAGGCAGCGACAAAGAGGAGCATTTTTTTATTAGCGATATGGATCATTGCTAAGTCACAGCTAGGGATGAGATGCAACTCATTACGTTTTGCGAGTATTCACAGAGCAGATAAATAAGTTACAGAGGGAGGTATGTTATTACCGCCTTCTGGATGAGGCGGCTCAGCATTTCGAGACAGGCACACGATATGAAATGGCAAAAACTGGTGGTGAAATCTGATGTCAAGCCTGGCCACTTGGCATTATAAAAGAGCAAAGCCGTTCCATGAAAGGAAATGAGAAAAGATCATGTTGTGGACTTTCATGGGAATTTTCATACCTTAATAAAACTGGTCAGCATATCGGGGTGATTTTGTTTTCCGTTACGTATGATTATATAAACGTGTATGATTATATAAACGTGTATGATTATATAAACGTATATCCATACTGTATCTGTGGCTGTAGTGGGGTATGAGGCTGTAGGTTACATGATAACAAAATAACATTTAAACGCTATATTGATGATGTTCCCTTTCTTGTACCCTGAGCCTTCTGGGATATGCTCCTGGATCCAATACTGGGTAGGTGGATATGAAAAATGGGCGGAAGACAATCTAGACGTGCAAACATGTTAGACTTAAGGTTGGCTGACTGCCTTTACCTAATAAAAATTTTTGGAGTTCCTCGAGGGGGCAAGCTGCTTTTCCTTATGTGATTCTATGGCAGTACCACAAAGCAGACAGGGTGAGCTTATACATGCCTTCTAGTTCCTAATTAAGATGATAAGATCCCCCAAATGAACCGCGGTGGCAGATCTGTCTGGGTCACCCAGTGTAGTAAGCTAGAATGCTCGGGTTTGATCAATGAGTCTAATTTAACAGTGGTGCTTTTGCAGCTCCTGGGAATTTCCTTCCTGGCATCACAAAGTTTTGCCTGTGATTACCCTGATCAGTGGCCAACAAAAACAGCTGTCTGACAAAGTGAAGATGTAATATTCCACTAATAACATCCAGGCTTTGGGGAGAAGGACCTTTATCTCTGACAGAATGAACCCCAAAGTTCTTTAACTGTCCTCCTAAACTGCTTGAAATGAACCTGAAATCCACCTCTTACACTGGGTTGCCAGTTTTCCCCCAAACACTTGCATGAAGGCGGGGGGGGAGATTGCCCATGGGCATGAAATAATTTTCTTCTTAGCTCAAGCAAACAATAACAGTAACTAGGAAATTATATATAAAAAAAAAGATACACTACGAAAGCAAGTTGGGACACCGCTTGCACGTTTCACCCTCCGTTGTGGAAAAACGAAGGGGTCCACAGGATAAACACTGCAATTTCACTTAATTGTTAACGAGGGGAAAACAGTGGGAAACCAGTGACTTCAAAGGCAGAAGGAGAGACACAAAGTGGAGCTTTAAATGAGGTACTGGGGTGGCAACATCTGATGGTAATGACGAAATGGAAGACATTCAAACAAAAGTTTAAAAGCGAAATAGCAAAATAATGCACAAAGAATGAAATATCCCTTCATAACACTTGTACTGTTTGTTTTACAACCATTGTGTCCCTTTTTTTGTAAACTGGCCCTCAAGGACCAGAATTTGGGAATCCTGATTTAAAGCATACAGAAGGATAGGGTGACCAGGTAATCCATGTCAGAAAGGACACTTTGAGCTGCTTCAGGGTTTACAAACAACTTTGAAACTGAAAGGCTCCTGTGCTTGGCTAAATAGTTCAGGTCATCTCGTGCTGTGACTGGTTTGTTAACTTGATTGAAAGACTCATCCAGCTGTTTCACATTAACATTAGTGGCACATGCATGATTATAGGAGACCGACCAATCAGCACACAGCATGAACTCAGTGCTTAAATGAAATCCAGGTCCTTTTGATTGAAATGTTAGTTTACAAATCCTGTCCTAGCTCCAAGTGTCCTCCCTGACAGGGATCATCTGGTCACCCTATAGGAGGATGTACGGAGGTTATATACAAATACTAGATCATTTCACACGAGGGACTTGAGCATCCTGGGTTCTGGTATCTATAGGAGACTGGATCCAGAACCCCCCGGAGATATGTGGAGAACTGACTATATTTTCATTGTCTAAACATCGGCCATAAGTAAAAATTACTCCAAGAAAAATTGCTTATTTCAAATTAAAACCTTAGTAACTGACATATTAAGGGATAGAAATCTGTTAACTGGCATTACATATACTCTGGATAACACAGAGCAAAAGTTAACCACAAAAGTACATCTCAGGGAAGTGGTCAAAAAAAAAAAAGCATACAATGAGGCAGAAAACACAGCTGAACATAACAGGCGGTAAAAGAGTAACCAAACTTTCAAGACAATAAATCAGCAAGATCCATAATCAACTAGAGGATCAGAGATCCTCTGAACGTAATGTTCAACAAGGTAGTTATATATGAAAATCTAAGTACACAGCTGGGAAATAAGTGCTAATTATTATTCCAGTATTTACACCAGGACCCACTTGTATCTTCTTACAGCAGAAAGCAGGTATAAAGACCTACATTAAGTTTCTACATGGCCGCAGAGTTTTCTGAGACAAGAACACAGGCAGCAAACCAGCAGCAAAGATGGTGGCACAGGAAAGACATGGCACCAACTGGCACAAGAGAAAATGTTCACTGACAGTCGGACACCTCAGTCGTTGCTGCCCTCAATAAGTGGCGACTTCAGGTCCCAAACGCAACCAAAAGTTCATCCTCCAGACTTCAGTATCCGTTTCAAATGCAGCACCCACAGATAGTGGCTCTCCACGCCCTGTTAAGATCTCATTCCTATCAGCGCACAGGGTGACAGGTCTGTCCATGCTGATGGGACACGCGGCCAACCCTTCCGACAGGGTTCGCAACCATGTGCTGTGAATCCGTCATTCAGTTTACGTGGAAGGCTGCACGGAGAAGGTTAAAGCTTGACATTTAGTCTTTAGTCCTCCCTTCAGGGATAGTCTTTGTTGTGGTGTTTGCATTGAGGCATTCCTGCTTCCTGTTTGCACCAATTCACCGGCAAACAGATGACTGGTATGGATATGGTATGAACTATATGGATATGAATGCTTATTTGTGCCTCGAGGGAGGAGAGACAGTGAGTCATACTAAACATCACGCCACATTTCCTCAGATCATGTAGCCCTGGATCCCACCATTTCTCCTGCTCTTCTCACTGGCCCTGCTTCATCCCCCGACTATGTGGCTGAATGAGGGTTTCAGTATTTCTTGCAGGTATAGACTTCCTCCTCTCTCACGCAGGTCTGACATTCCACGTGGCAGCACCAGCGCACCTGGCAGTGGCACGACAGCGTGGTGAGCCGTAGGGCCGTGTTGTAGCCACGCCCACAGCACAAGCTTTGGCAGCTGGTGTCCTTGGCGCAGGGACGTCCCACGGTCCCGGGAGAGTAGCGGGATGAACGGCAGAAGCTGGGCGAATCCTCTAGGTAGACCAGGTCGGTGGGGCGAGGACCGTTGCTGTGGCGATGGGCGCCCGCCAGCTGCGTCTCCCCCGTGGCATCGTTGGTGGCGCTGTACACACGCACGGCGGAGTCGTAGCGGAACTTGAGCAGCCGACCGGTGTCGTGGAACGGGGAGAGCTGCTTCCAGCAGGTGCGCACGGCACACGAGCCGGACACGCCATGGCATTTGCACGTGGTCTTCAGGCCGCTCTTGACCGCCTGCAGGAGGACAGGACACGTCAGCTTGACCCCGCCCCCTTTCTCTATGATAATAGTATACCGTGAGCGCAACGTCTCGCAGCTGATGGATGTAGAGTGCTCACTCTCTGCCTGCGGGATTTCCTCTGCACTTTACCAAAACCAATAAGCTGTACGTTATCTTACAGCGGGTGGTGGGATGGTTAAGAACACAGACCAGCAGCATTTGGACTTCTAACTTTTTCACTGGAATACAGGAATCGACCTGTATTTCAGCCATATTGCTTTGAAAGACTAATTACAGTTCCAGCTTGCTTCGATTTTTTAATGCGGAAGGATCGGCTCGGTAAATACACCGCCAAGCAAAAAACCGAGGAGACGATTATTTACTGTTCACAGGGTGTACATCATGAATTACTGTGTGCTGATTTCCACTATCAAGAATCGCTGTCTTATGTTAGCATAAAATGCTAGGGTAATTAGCATTAGCTTGAGTAAATTTGCATTACAAATCCATTCCGTTCAAATCCACTTTTGCAATTGTCCGTTAAAAATTACTACACAAATATTGGTGGTAATGTTTACAAACATTTGCAAATATACATTGGAGGATTAAATAAGTAATTCAAGTAATTGGAATAAAGCTCAGCAATCTCTAAAAACTCGTTTCCAACTCAGATCGTTTCCACAATTTTGGCCACTAGCTGCTGGATTTGTGTCCGGCCCCGGGTGCGAGCCAGAGGAGTTCCGTCCGGCCCCGGGTGCGAGCCAGAGGAGTTCGGTCCGGCCCCGGGTGCGAGCCAGAGGAGTTCGGTCCGGCCCCGGGTGCGAGCCAGAGGAGTTCCGTCCAGCCCCGGGTGCGAGCCAGAGGAGTTCCACGTCATTGTAAATTGTAAACTTTCATGTGTCCCCCACTACTCGCTTCCTGACAGTAGCGTGTGCAGCTGTGAAGCCTTTCAGACAGACCACAGAACCGGAAGCTGCCTGAGCTGAACTGAAGATTCCAGAAATTCTGAAACAGGCATCCTATCTTAATAGCAGAAATGTGCCACGGGTGAGTTTGCTCCTTTGGGTTGATGTTTGGGACAGCAATGCCTAATGGAATTTTATATAGAGCTGTTACTCCACTGAGGGGCAGGGAGAAAGAGAGAGAGAGAGTGAGTGTGTGTGTGTGTGTGTGCGCACAGCGCACAGTGAGAGCAGCCAGGGCAGGATGTCGCCAGGTGAGGGTTTACCATCCTGGAAGAAATAGCGATAGAGCGGTCAGCTGAAAAAAGTGCCTCTGAGGATGGGGGCCCAGGGCAGGTCATGTGGCAGAGGTGTGACTCTAATGGCATGGGGGCGGAGGGCGGAGGGGGCAGGAATAGCCTGGGGCTGTTAGGGTGTGTATGTGTGTGTGCATGTGCGCAAAGAGGTCAGTCGAATTCCACCCATGCAGGTATGAGCCCCTTAAGGCCTCCTGCTCTTAAAACATTCGGGGGGGTAGTGACAAGCCACTCAGGCAGCCGCTGCTACCTGCTGCCTGCCAGCCAGCTTACTAACCCCACGCGGCGGCGGCGTCATCTGATCCGGGCGGGGGGGGGGGCTTCGGGTTAGCAGATAAGGCTGTGTTTGTTTTCAGTTTTCTGATTTGTTTCGGGTTTGTTTTCTGGATGCAGGGAGAGATACCACGGCCTGCCCATTGTTTCAGCTTCTTCGGGAAAGGAATTGCCAGAGGGTGGCAGGGAGTCGTGACCTAAAAGCTGGGAAAGATGGCTCTGATGGTCGGAAACAGATCGCCCGGGGGGGCGGAGGGTGGCTGACTTTAAATTAGATAATTATTATATATGGACTAGATTTATTAACTATGTAAGTGCCCCTCGTAGTCTATGTGGAAAAAAATGCATGCTCATATATTATAAGGACAAATGTTTAATTTCTGGCAGCTCTGAAAGGAGCCCTTTAATTTTCCGAGGCTCGTGCAGCAAGCTTTATCATGCCCAGGAACACCTGGCTCTCGCGAGTGTCTCCTGACCTTGCAGCCATAGGCACCGCACCGACTTTTTATCTCGGAGGGTGTGGGAGATCTGAGGCACCATTAACACGTTCTTTGCCCGCTACTATGGCCGCTAGCACCTGCTAGGATAACACTGTCTGTGTGCTGCTAACAGACAGGACAGGCTCCAAATAAACTCTCATTTCTGGCACTCCATAAGCCTCATAATCCTCATTTTTCTATATTTAGATGTAATTCAATGACAGAAACGCTACATATTTTTGGCACCCAGAGTTCTGTTGTCTCATACGTTTAACTAATGTAATTGCTTTAATTGCCTAGGCTGTTTAATTGACTGTTAAAAGCACATGAACAACTATATAAAAGATACTGTGCCATTATCTTTCTTGGTTCAATGCACATACATAAGACACCTGCAAAGAGGTACCCTGGAACCCCTAAGGGTTTAAATGTGCCATATAAAGCATCATTATCCATTAATAACTATACATTATACATTATGCTCTAAGTGCATCTACCTGCTACCAAGTAAGACCCCCTTTTTCTGCAGAGCAGCCTGAATTATTCAAAGCAAATATTCAACAAGGTGTTGGAAACTTTCCTTTTTGGTCCATGACATTTTTGCACTTGCAGCCATTCTGCAGGCTTTAGCAAATCTGGCCATTTCCCACTGACTCTTCTCATTATTAACATTAACTGCCACTGACAGGATCGCTGCAGTTTATCGCACAACCTAGACTCTAGAATCTGCACTGCATAAAAACTAAAGGATGATACCACACCAGTCATAACATATTCATAATCATTTAGCCCCTCTGAACTGCCCATTCTAAAGCTTCCTCGAACTGAACCTCGACTGTCTGTGTATTTTATATATTGAATTGCGTCTATAGGATTATCTTTTTGTAGGATGCCAAAAAGCAGGTGTAGCTAATAAAGTGACCGCTGAGTGTATGTTTATTATTATTATTATTATTATCATCATCATCATTATCAGATGCCTTTATTGTCATATAGTGTGACCCTTTGAGGGGGTTTTCCTTCTGAGTGCTTTTAACCTTAATAATGATCATCTTGTCGTCTTTAAAAAGCGGGCTGCACTCACACGAATGCCCACGTTAATGTTGTGGGAGTCGATCTGAGCCCTCAGGTCCTTGCTGACCCGCTTGCTGCCCAGGAAGTTCTTGAGGAGCCTGGTGCTGTACTTCAGGTTGTCCCCGCATATGCCCCACTTCCAGGCCTCGCGGTGCTGCAGCTCTGGCGAGTCGTCACACGTGCAGCGCTCCATGCGGCCCGAGCTGCACGCCTTGGCCAGTGCATGGGACAGCGCCGCTGACGAGATGGCCAACAGAAATGCCGTCTCCTTGAAACCTGAGATGAAGATGCAGTTGAGCTATATTTTCACAAAGTGCACCCTGCACACTACAATACTGCAATATGTGATGTTACTTACATACATGCCCAGACACTTTAGTTTAATGCAGAATATTTACAGCTGCTGAAAAGAAAAACTGGAACACACCCCTTAATTTTAGGCAACGGCAGGCCTGAAACCTGAAATAAAATATATTTCTCCCAGCATTCAAATTGTTTTCCCTGCTTACACAGCAAACACAGAAACATTTTTACTGTAGAGTATTAAAACTACAGTCTGGAATTCAGTCTGACTTTGCTTCTCGGAAAACTACGTTTTAACAAATGGTTCTAAAAATTACACTGAACATAATCACAAAACACAGTGCACGACGAAGCCAAACTTAGGGTTTTGTCTGGAATAATTGTAAGTACTTGATATCTCAAAATTAATCTTCCTCGGATTCATAACGATGATTCTCATTACTGCTGGCGCAGTTCGGAGTCATTACAAGGGTGTATTTTGATCCAATTAATTATTATTTTGACTAGGAAGAGACTTTTTCCAGATGAAAGCGGGGAATCTTACCGCCCCTTTCCTCCGGGATCTGAGCGCTTTTCCGAGCTAAAAATACCTCGATAACGCCGCACCTTAAAGGCGCGCAATAAATCCCCCTTTCGATTCCTTCATTACTTTACAGCTGCTCTGTTTATCATACATGATTTTAGTCCCCAAACAGAAGGCCTATATTTACATGTCCGCTATTTTGTTACAGTGCAATATCGCCCATTGCCAATGTTTAGTCTAATTATGTTACATTTGCATGCAGTTTTATCTCTCCAAAATAATACAAACAGATTGTCCCAATTCAAGCCATTTCACTTAGACTGCAGAAACTGCCCAGCATTTTTATTATAAGTACCGCAAAGCCACGATGAGTTTGCCTGACTCCGTATGCAACTATGCAGTTTAAGTACTCTGGCGCATTGAAGTCGTCACACCTCGCTTTATCAGGCTGCCACGGCCGTCCAGGCTGCAGTTCCACCTCTCGTTTCTGAACTGGTACCGACACTCCAGCAGGCTGATGCGCACAGACTCCCGCAAGGTTTCGGCCAAGCCCGGGTCCCGCCGACAAAGACGCTTCTGGCGACGGTTCAGTGCCAGCTGTTCACATTGCTTAAGGTGCGCTTTATCCGACTGGCCATCGCTGGGTATGGGAGCCGGCAGAAACTCCCTGCCTATCAACCTACCGAGAAGAAGAAGAGAGCAAAAGAATAAGTGTTTAGAGCAAACACTCCATCAAGATGAAAAGTGAACCACACGACATTTATTCTGATATACAGATAACATTAATATAGAAATTATTCTTGCCCAACTCGCAATCCTGACCAGAATAAGCGGTTAGAAGATGGCTGCTCGTATATATTACCAAGTTTTTAACTACAACGGATTCCAGTGGACAACGGCGTAGGACAGTTTGACTTGTAGGAAACTTTTATATTAATAATTATTTCAATTAACATTTAATAATTTAAATACAAATACCGTTTATCAGAGGTTTGAAAATAGATATCGGGGGTACAGGTCCCCCCTTCCTACGCACCTGCCAGTGAATTATTGTATTGCCATATTACACATGATGTGTTTGAGTCAGACATTGTACTTAACTCTATGACGTTGAGCTGATTTTTAACGGTTTTCAAATGATGTCTTCCTTAACAGTAAATTGTTAGTTTTGTTGTCTAAGGTACACGAATATAGTTAAAACCCACTAATAAACATATCGCATCTCTAAAAAAGTAATTAGCCTTGTGATTTACGTTATACTGTAAATAGGCTACAAGTGAAGGAAAATATTTAGTTGTATTATTCTATAATAACAATTTCATTATTATACAATTCTCATTCAATCTAAAATTATTGCAGATCATATTGACTTTGTGAAGTATTCATCAAGCATTTATTGCAGTGTTTAGTATGTGATTAATGTTTAAAAATTTAAGAGAAGCTGATGTTGCGAAACTAAATATCATGCACAAACATGCCGTTTTCAAACAATAACTGAAAAAATCATTAGTAAGTACCCACAGTATTTGTTACGTGCCGAAGGTATAAGTTTTAAAACTAATGGCAACGTGATTCTCAGGACGAACTATGAGAACATAATGGAAAATTCATCGGTAGAATAGTGCTGTTTGTTCATGTTGCAGTTGTAACACATTTTTAATAAATTATTTTCAGTTTGTCTGCATTATAATTATTACCACCCTCTTAGCTTAGCTTATAAGAAAAACGTTTATATAAAATGTGAAAAGCATTAGTCAGTAATAATAATAAATAATAATAATAATAATAATAATAATAATAATAACAACAACAAAACTGTACAAAAGCAATAAATATAATTTCTGAAATATTCAACAGAAATAAAAGACTCAACATACCGTGCTTCTCTAAATAACTGACAATATTATTGAATCAGATGGCAGAATTAGTTCAATAATATGAATTTCTCTTTTTATACAATTTCCAACAAATTAGAAAATCACCAATTATTTACAGTATTCGCTGCCTAGTTTTACCCGAAGACACGCAATTTTGACAATATGATTAAAATATACAAAGCTCTAGATTTAACAGATGTAATAGACCGACGGCTTCATTTTTTAGTCTTGTTATCTGGAATTGCGTTCTTATCTTTTGAAACACTGACATACTTAATTACACGTGTGGTATCGTAACCAAAATCTGATGAGCATCATCTTTGAAGAGTTAGCGTGTCAGAAAGTATTATAGTCCTCATTGGTGAAACACACACATCAAAGACCGAAAAACAGGACATTGAAATACAAAATATGGCAGGGACCATCAGAATAGATACATTACAAAGAAAAACTGCAACACAAGGAAAAGTCTGGCTGACCCGAAATAAGCTGATGTTTGTGATAGAATGATGCAGAGGACAGTGAGTCGTAGCAAGCAGGCGGTCCTTGGGAGCCTGGGGCACATGATGTCGGACTAATGCCGCTCTTCATCTCGCTTTTTCTCCACCGTGAAGTCTTCGTTGCATGACCAGCGCAACTCTTATAGGGTTCTGCACCCATTTCACCCCGGAGCAGGTGCGTTCTCGAGATGGGCGTGGTCTATGGGTACCACGCCGCTTTCCTGTTGGCTTGATTCGTGCGATGCACCGCCCACACCTTTCTAAACGAACCGTTTCCCGTATTACGGCACATAAGCGTAATTTGGCACTCAGGTATATGTTTTTAAGATTTCACTCTTTTCGTTCAATAAACACCACATATAGGTAATTTGTTCACACCCGGAGGCACACGTGTGGAGTGAAAATATCATTATAAGATTAATTAAAAACTTAATGTCACCTACACAGATACAATTAAAACAACAATAAAATCGAGTCAGAATATCAACATTCGTGTTATTTCAGAGTTCTTGTTATAATATTTAATTAATGGTCGTCTGTCTCTCATGAACGTGACCGATAGTTTTGTCTAGTGGCTGGTAGATATGAAGGCTTATGTGAAAACACCGCTTAGTCTGTAGGCAGACTTTGCATCTAAATGAGAAATTCTAGAAGTAATTTGTGTGTGTCATGTATATATTAAATTATATTTATATATTTGCATTTGGTGAATGCAATCAAAAAAGCAAAAATGTATTTTGTTTGGTTACTTATGGTTAAGGTTAGGACTGGGTAGGGGTTAAGATCGTCATATAGATGTAATTAGGGTTATTGCCCATAGACATGAATGGAGAATCCCACAAAGATATAAATACCTAATCTCTCTCTCTCTCTCTCTCTCTCGCTCTCTCTCTCTCTCTCTCTCGCTCTCTCTCTCGCTCTCTCTCTCGCGCTCTCTCGCGCTCTCTCTCTCTCAACTCATGTTACCAGATACAGGTACTATGATCATTTCCTAGAAAACAACTTAATATGGAAGGCAGGGGAATGAACATTTTGCAGGTATAGGGTGACAGGTAGTATGCAATTAAATTTCTTTTATCATTAATTCATATTATATACCTTGTATAGGCAGTGCTTGTCAGGACCTTTATGAAGGTACAACAGAAAACTCCACTTGGAGTCTCAACCAATAT
>JAODKF010000103.1:14524731-14535649 GCA_026779585.1 Mormyrus proboscirostris
ATATATTAATCATATAATGCATTTTATTGCACATGCAGATAAATGTTTCATATCTTATTTTGCTTCTATCATAAAAGTATACTGATCACTCCAAGGATCATTTTTCTTGTGTCACCGACACTTGAGTTTGCTCACAGTCAAGAAATTAGAGTAATCTTCTGTTTATATTGCATGACTGTACTGTTATTGGATTCATCTGTTTTCCAAAACCTCAACCAAGTGTCCTAATTTTGTCAGAATTCCATGTAAAAGATAACTGTGAAAAAAGAGGATACAGCCCCACCTAGTGGGAGAAAATAGCTAAGGTCGTGTTCTCCCCCACCAAGATCATAGTACTGTCAATTGAAGTGATTAATTGTTAACACACAACAATGCAATATGTCCTCTGCATTTAACCCATGTGTGACATAGCAGAGGACAGCTAATTTAGCACCTGGAGGTGGAACCTTACTGGGCAGGGATTTGAACCAGCAACCTTTCAATCACATGTACGTTTCCCTAAGCAGTAAGCTGAGCAGCACTTGGAAGTGGTAACTTACTGGGCAGGGATTTGATCCAATAACCTTTCAATCACAAACACACTTCTCTAAGCAGTAAGCTGAGCAGCATTTGAAAGTGGTAACTTACTGTCAGGGATTTGATCCAATAACCTTTCAATCACAAACACACTTCTCTAAGCAGTAAGCTGAGCAGCATTTGAAAGTGGTAACTTACTGGGCAGGGATTTGAACCAACAACATTTCAATCAAAAGCACATTTCCTAACCAGCAAGCTACCACTTCTGTCTTACAGCTCTACCCTCCTCAATCAATTTTAAAATGTAGGATAGCTGTAATAGGTGGTGCCCTCCTAAGTACTGTAGATGTAATATTTTACATCACTGTATTTTAATACAGTTGTTGTGTACTTACTGTAAAATGGAGCTGTAAAACCTAGACTCAATGAAATGTTTGATTGTTAAAGGTATAATGAGTAGGTACAGCAATCTAAATGTGAGATAAGGCACAGTGATCCAAATGGTTTCCATTCATTTATTTCCAATGCATGCTTGTCCTATGCAGAGTTGCAGGGGTCACGAAACAAATGGACGCAAGGCAGGGAATAACCCGACCATCACAGGGCCCATTCAGCAAAATAACAGATGGTCTGGAAGGCCAGCAGGTATTTTTGAGACATCACTGCCGCAAGGTAAAAAGCTGGCCTCAGCTGTACACTTTATATGGGATTCCTCTGGTTGCTCCAGTGCCCAGCTACTACCAGAGTCTGGTTGAGCTAATAAAGGATTGTCGCCTGATGAAATGGACTAATGTACCGGCAAGGCTCCATCTTACCTCTTTTATATCAGTAGTTACTTTAATATGGGTGTTACGTGAGTGAATATTGAAGATGTGTTTTTTTAATCAGTATAAGAAATTGAAATGCTTGACAATGACAGGCATCCACCTTAGCCGTGTTTTTTCAGGGATGTGGATGAGGGAAAATTGGGGGGGGGTGTTCTTAGCCTGGACAGTATTATGGTAATACTTTACTCCTCAGTAAAATATAAAGGGAGAGGCAGTGTCTGCAATAAAATTCATGCACCTGCACTTTAAACTGATCCAAAACAAGACTTTGTTACCCTAATTCATGATACCTGATCCATATTTGATTTCTTTATATCTCAAGAAATACCATATTTTGGACGATTGGATCAGCTTGATTGACATGCATACACAGATGTGATCATTTTACCTATTATTTACGTTTATATTACTACTAGTATAACCTAAGAGGGTATAGATGAGGGTTTGTGAGGTTATAAGGTGGTTTGACAGCTTCTAAATGTGCCATGTACTGTAATAAGGAGGCTGACTATACAGGGAACAATGCGAACTTTCCAATAGGTTTCAGAATTTGCAAAGCAAAACTAGTCAGAAAATGCTTATCAAATCAAAGTCCTTTTATAAAAGGACAGCATACAGCAGGAGGTGCAGGGAATGAAACAAGTCAGAAAGTATCACTGTCATGTCTTGCTGCCCCAATAGTGTAAAAAATATGTCCTTTTTTGAACATCATTTCCAAGACAAATGAAGAAGCCACAAGTAATCCTGGACTGTAAAACTAGCAAAGGTATCCACAATTGATGGCTGCCAACTCACGAGCACCTCTTGCCCTCTAGTGGCATTCTAGAATATTGCCAACACGTTTGTGTACAAGATTAACTTTAATACAAGTCATCTAGACTGCAAAAAGCTGGCAGAAGAATGTCGGAGATGGCACCAGTGTCAGATATTCATTGAGGAATCACAGTTACAAGACTACCTTGATTTTTTTGCAGCCATTGTCCAGAGAATTCAGGATGAAAAACACACACCGGGGTGTTAGCACTGTTGCCTCATGCTTCTGGGACCTGGGTTCAAGTCTCTGCCTGGGTTATGTGTGTGGAGTTTGCATATTCTCCCTGTGTTGTTGTGGGGTTTCCTCTGGGTACTCTGGTTTCCCCTCCCTAATGGGAGTTAATAAATTACCCATAGGTGTGAATGGTGAATTGTGTGTGAGTGTTCCCTGCTTTGTGCCCATTGCTCCTGGGATAGGCTTCAGACCCCCTGCCACCCACTAGGATAAAGTAGGTTGGAAACTGAATGAAAGAAACACACACTGCTCCTCAGTTAAACCCGAAGTAATAGGTAACCTGAAGCAAATAAACAAGGTGTCACCCTTCCTACGTAAACCTACATTCAGTATCACATGTACAGGAGGGTCAACTGCAAAACCAGCATATGAATAGCATCCTATAACCTTCTGGACATTGGCAAAGAACCTTAATGTACTGAGATGCACACCCTCTATAAATCAAGGCAGCAGTGTGATGACTCAGTGGGTAGTGTTGTGGCCTTACACCTCTGTCAGTTGAAATTCAGATGGGATTTAAACTGCTAGCCTTCCGCAGACTGCAAACCATGGATTGCCATCCCTGACCGGGTGTCCTTTACTTCCCGACAGAGGCCCCAAGCTGACTAATGAATAAGGGGATATGAGTAGACGGTTATATTTAAGGCGCACTGTTTTCTCCCAATAATATGGTACCACAAACAACTGTAGCAATTTCGACAAAGGATTGGTTACATTGAATTCCCCGCCTTCGCTCCTAATACTGCCTTTCTACAGGAGAACCGACCGAAAAACAATCTGCAGGGTAACAGAATATTAAAACCCGAACACTACAGCTATAAGCATTACATATTGAGTCCGTACTGACGCGACACCGCGTCTGCAGATATCCGAAATCCGCCGGAAGCTGGAATTATTAAAGAACAGGGCGTGCACACAGCTCCGCTTCCTAGTGCAAGGAATCTTTTCACGTCCTATATTTCGTTGACAGGAACGGTTCAGTCTCCTTCCCCACCCGTGTTATCCTTTAAAGGATGCCTATTGGTTAACTGGATGGGAAGGCGGGGCTTACCTCTTATTGTGCGCGCTGGGATTGGAGGGCAGCGCGGTGGGTTAGGGTCTATGACTCGGCTGTCTTCTGGGTTTGCGAAATGCGCCATTTTGTTGTTACCGGAGAAGTGGACCGCAACAGAAAGAGTAAGAAGTCCAGTATTCACGGTGATTATATATAATTTTAATAGACGTTTTTACATCGCGCTTGTAGGTAATTACGTGTGCGATTGTGGCGGTGTGTAGGGATCACCGCTGGTTATGGCAGGGTTTAATGAAGTCGCGGGTTTCCCCGCACCGGTTGGCCTTACATAGGCGGACCGCTAACGTCCGTCGAATGGGTGTTAACTACCGGTGGAGTTGCCGGCTTAGCTAAATACACAAAGTTTCTCTGTAGGAAGTTACATTTGTGGGCTGGAATCCTGTATACATATTTTTCTCATTGTACTATTTTGATATATCTCTGAATCCGGTAGCAATATCGTCCCGTGCTTGTCAAATGAAACAACGCGGGCGGGGGGTGGCCGGGCAGCGAATGACTTACTGAACGACTGTGCCGAGTCGTAGACTTGCCGCCCGATGTCCGGCTTCGCTGTTCATTTATGTTACTTCTCCGTATCTTATTGACGACTGGTGGTAAAGGTCTGCTCGACTAGTACAATTTAATAACTTTGTGTAGGCCTCGTTGCTCGCTAACAATTTCAGTCACATGGCTTATATATGCTTTTTAGAAACACTACATTCACATCTCCCTCCTCATCTTCTGTGAGGAATAACGAATATAGAAACTCTATGCCGGGGAGAAACTTCTCGTTTGGATACTCTCCTGTATTTCGGTTGCACTGCAGGTTGTCGGAGGTATTGTACGTGTTGAACATTAATAATGAGGAGGCTAGTTTGCTGATGTTAGTCATTAACTACTCGCCAGCCCTACAGGTGGTGTAATAGCTAAAGAACTGCAGCTGTGATCAAAATGAGCATGGAAAATTGATATTGTACTTTAGTCAGAAGTACTTGAATTCTTTAGTTGTCAAATGATTCTGTATCCTCTGGACATTGTTGCACGTGGTGCTTTATGGTGTTGGTCCGATGATGCTACATTGATTCTTTTTTTTATTGTTTTTGGTGAGAGCGGGTGGTTCTGAGATGTCCAGAGCAGTTAGTGTTTTGCTGACAATATCTCAAAGAATGCTTTCTAGATTTTCACAAGGCTAACTAACTTCCTGCTGTCACTAGCCCCTCTTAGGTGGAGAAACAGTCTATTGGTGTGTTAGTTAAAGGTCCTTGTTGTATATGGAAAACACAAGTTGTGTGACCCATGTGACAAGTCATTCACAAAGTCTGACAGACAGACAAAGTATATCAATTCTCAGGGGAAATTAAGGATGTCTCTAGTGTGGTCCAGTCTAGGAGTTTAATAAAACTTAGTTTTATATCAGTTTAATAACATATATGTCTGTGCTTTTCGGCTTTAAATGAAATTGAACAGCAGAATGTTTTATTTGGAGAAGTTCTCTTACAGTAATAGCTTTATGTATTTGAGGTGTTTTATATTAACTCTTTGCGGACTGGTCTTTAAAAGCCCTGTTTTTTTTCAAAACTATGTAGAAGTGTTGCTGATGAAATGTCAGGCGGAGCAATCAGTCCCTTCGAGGTCAAATGTCATTTTTTTTATATCAAGCTTGAATGTTACTGGCCAGCTAAATGCACATCTGACTTTATCATTGCCCCTTCCTATAGTTGAGGTTTTCTCTACAAATGGTCATCTCAATAAAAAGGTTGACTAGCAATGTAATTTCACGAGAAATATTGTCTGTTTATCAATGACTGTATAGTCAAGGAGCCTGTAGTCTAAGGTAGTTTTAGCTAGTAGAGTCAGGTGGGGTACTGCAGTTTTCTGTCTCATAAAAATGTAGTTCCTTGTTTGGCATTGGTTATTACTTTCCACTTAGGACCAGAGTAGGCAAATGTATGAGGTAGATGAGATAATGGCACACTCATCACATGCCTCTTTCATCTTTATATCAGAAGACAAGGCATAGGAAATTTGGCAGCGTGTTTGGGGAGAACTGCCACTAGTCAATGGATTGAATTTTTGTTCTGGTTTTTGAGTGGCTGAATGATGAGGACCTGGGTGTTTAATGCTTAGCGTTATACTGTAAACTGTTATTTGCTATGTGTGTATTTTGCTGTACACCAGGGTCTGTTACAAAAAAATAGCTGTCACAAGAGACTCTCATGACACATTATGTGTCTGGTATATGCTTGGAAAGTGTACCACTGACACAGCAAGTTATTTCTGCAAAGTTTTTGTGTGTAGCTTCAGGAAGCTTCCCTAGACGGTGACTACCTTTAGGAATTTCCAGCAGTCAGCATGACCGGGAAGATGGCTGTCCGACTTCTGGAACTTATTTCCTGTTTTCCTTCTGGATTGGTTAGTCCGAAGTGGGAAGCCAATAGCTTCATTTTTGAATATAATAGTGTGACTTTGCTATTTGTGATGAGGTTGCACTGTTGTAGACTGTCTGATTTGAACAGAAAACCAGAACTGAACTGTTTCAGTATGACTTCAATTTCATTTCCCACCTTCTGCTGCCAGCATAGAGATGTCAGCCATTTTCTTTTGGGAGGGCCCTCTATCTTAATGAAGTCATATCCCTTTGGCAACCACTGTGGGTTTGGAAAAGTGGTGCTTTCCAGACCTTGTTTAAAATTTGATAAAGGACTGTTAGTTTCCGGGTTTTGCTGTCTCTTGCGTTAATGCTGACCTCTCTCCCGATTAACTTACAGGTGTAGCATTTCTGCTCAGGTAAACGATACTCCTGGGCAGTGAGGAGAGCAGTTTGCAGGCGGTCTGACTTAGCTGTGCTCGCTGAGTGTTGGGGGTGAAGACACTTAAGCTTTTGCTTAACGTTTGTAAATGTGCTTTATGAAACTCTGCACTTCTTCACTTAAGGTTTTGTTCTTATCTACCTACCTTCAAGCCTCTCGCTCTCTGTCCTGAGCAGCTATGTTAGTTGCTGGGATGTCTTCCTGAATGACAGCGGGGTCAGGTTTCCTCAGTGTGCGGTTTTGATGATGAACCCACAGCATGGACAGAGCAGGCAGGTTGAGCGGTGAGCCCAGCAGGGAAGGTCGACCGTGCATTATCTGTGCGTCAGCAGAGCTGCACTTGTGTTTTTTGGATGGCAGAGCCGTTTAGCCAGGGGCCGTCGAGCCGACAGCTGGAATGTGATTCTCAGCACTGTCTCTATTACTGTAGTTCAGCCGTTGCACTGGTGGGCCCAGGGATGAAATGAAAATGTGGCTGTGCAGAAAAGTCACAAAATACTTACAATGGCCAGCTCGTTTGCTTTTGCATACCATTTAGGTAAAGAGGTTGTTCTCGGACCATTTTGGTGATCAAGGTCTTCTGGGGCAAAGAAACATGCAATGAGGGAAGTGTTGGCAGGGCTTTAAATAATGGCCATACCAATTAGTTTGGAAGCCTGCTTTTCAGTCCCATACGGATGTTTACTTACGGCCACAATTTGTTAAGCAGATTGGTAGTATGCCTAAAATTCAAATGAAAGGCCTATTGCGATAGCCGAATGTTAGTAATCTGAATAAATTTGGTGCATCCTTACGTTTTAATAAACATGTCGGACTTTAAACTGCAAAAAGTAGCACCACGCCACCGATGTCTTTTTACCTTGTTTATCTACAGTATCTGTTTCAGAAGATGATGTGGCTGCTGAGCCGTCTTCACCGCCACTTCAGTGCTTATCGCTTCCCTCGTGTTCTGAAACAGTAGTATGTGGCGTGCTCTGCTAACCTAATTTAATATATGATAAGAATGTGCTGAATTCATACACATTATCGAGTTTTGGGTGTACTGCCAACCCAGTTTTGCGGAGGCTCTGCTCAGTGATACAAACCAACCTGATCGTTCATTGGCTAGAGGAAGTTTGATTGACTGAGAATGTCTGGCAATACCGGCACTTATGTGATTCCATGCTACAGGATCATAAAGACTCCTAGATGGCTACAAACTAAAATAAGATGCATTTGTACTACAACGCCGCATACCCATTAGGGATGGGCAGTATGGATTTAAAGTGTGTGTATAATATGTGTGTGTTTTTTCTCTTGGTATTTATTTTTATTTTATTGAACAGTATGATTATGTGAATGGACCAGTTGTACTCTAATAAAATCTATATGACTAAAATACCATTGGTGCACTTCGAGTACATATCTGGGTCAATAACAAGCGTCATGCATCCACATATTTCTAAAACAAGTTGCTTCAATACCGTTTAATAATGTGCCACTGACTTTAAACATGGTGTTTGTGGGTCTAAGGCAGTTCAATGTTATTGCACTTTTAAGTAGCAATGCATCTGGCCATGCCTCATTAAAAGAACGCCACTCTTATAAGTGGATAGCGGGTGAAAAATCGTTTACTATTTTGACAATGTGCATGCATGCTGTCAAAATGAGCAATGGACTGGTACATAACTAGCAAAACCGCTGCATCAAGCTTTGCACAGGTGGAAAATACAGTTTTGTTATTGCAGATTGACTAATCATTATCATGGGGGTTTTTTTCCCCAGTATATCGCAAACAATACAATATTGTCCGTTCCTAATACCCATGTATGTTTTGTTTTGTTTTGTTTTGTTTTTTTTTGTTAGTGTTATTTGTTTAGATTTAGTTCAAGGTGCACCTTCATTAGTTTCTATTTTAAAGATAAAAATCTAGTTATATATTTTACTAATTTTATTTCTAGGGATAGAAGGAAAGTTGTAGGACTTTGCTGGCTACTACAAAATGTCAGTGTGGTGCCATTTACCATTTCTATGGTTCACGTTCATTGCACGAGAGACCCAAAGACACACAAGTCATTACTTTAGCTAAATAGTATTTGCGAATGATAGTGGAAAGTATATGATGTTTTCTTTGTTTGTTGTTCGTTTTGGAACCTATGTTTATAGTTTGTGTCTGGTTGTAGCTATTTTATTTCAGTTTATGGAAAAGTTTTCATTATAGATAAGATTATAACTGTGCCTTGCATACTGTAAATACATAGTATGTGGTCAGTTTTGGCAAAAAAAAAAATTCTTATAGCATCTATACCATACATTTTATAAATGTAACTTTTAAAAGCAGCTTTGTGTGACGCGTTGGTACTGGAATTACGAGCATTGAGGATCGCGGACAGTCTGGCTGCAGCGTGCACATTTTCATGTGAAGTATCAATCAGCCCTGAGCCCCGTCTTAATTGATAACATAATTATCATGAAAGGCCCAATATTTTAGTCATACTAATAACACGCACTAACATCAAATTGTGGGTGTAAGTAAACGTCCATTTAATGCTGAGGAGTCGGTGTCTGGATGGATTAGAATGCCCATTATCTAAAGCTCTGTGTTGGCATGGTGTACAGAAGATGTGACAGACCATCATACTGACTATTTTATGGCATTTTGAAGTATCTATAGTGCATTATAGATGAGAGCTCCAGACAGCATTCATAATGCATAATAAACATGGCTTTAATGTCATGGCTTTTTATAAATAGTTCCCATGTTTGTAATACTTTATGAATGCATCACAACATATTATGAATATCTATATTCCATTATGATGACTGCTTTTAAGTAAAATTCTTCAAAAATTACTTAAACACAGCTCCATTTAAGAAAAGTGGATTCCCGCCTGGTCACTCAGAGTGCCGATATGATTATCACCTGTCAGTGATCCTGCAGAAGACCAAAGGTATTTGGTAAAAAGTACTTTTAGAATGTAGACAAACAGGCAAACTGCAAATTCACTAACCCCTCAGTGCCTTCACGTGTCATATGAGCTATGGGGGTTGGCTGATTTAAATTTTCTGTATAGCCAATCCAAAAAGCAAAACTGAAAATGAACACCATATGCTTAAAACTCTGATGTTAGGAAGGACCTGTCAGCAATTTCTGTAAAGCGGTTTTATACATGTATGGTTATATTGTATGTGTCTTAAAATGCATAATCTGTTCTAATCTATAATTAATGTAATGCATATTGCTGTTTTGATTACTGGGTTTCTGTTTCATAGTTAAATTTGCAGTGTTATATGTTAAAAGCATTGTTAAAATGTTAATATCAGTAAAGTTGTGTAGTTATGCTCTTTGGACATGCTTATTGGTTAAAAACTTTCTTGAATTGTTTTTTTTGTTTGGTTTTGTTCTTCAGGAGAACCAAGATGGGGAATGTGTTTGCAAACCTGTTCAAGGGCCTTTTTGGGAAGAAGGAGATGAGAATCCTCATGGTGGGGCTGGATGCAGCTGGGAAGACTACCATCCTCTACAAGCTCAAGCTGGGAGAGATCGTCACCACCATTCCCACCATCGGTGAGTGTCATTTTTCCCGTTACACTGCTCCCCCACACTTGTGGTGTTCTCACATGCCCAACCACTCTGCATGAGGAAAACGGGCACCATGTATGTTCAGGTGAGAGCAGGCATTGGGGTCAGAGTGCAGTGCCAGCCAGCCCCACTGGAGCAGTTGGTGTTATGCACAATACCCAAGAGCCTGACAGTGATATGATTACTGTAATGGCTGTGAACCCAACCTGCTGAGCTATACAGTGCCACTACACAGGCTTTGGGCTGTGCAGTGGGGGGGGGGCTTTGGTGAATGATGGAAAGATAGATATTAATTATGTTTTTGCTGCCTCACAGGTTTTAATGTCGAAACGGTAGAATACAAGAATATCAGCTTCACTGTGTGGGATGTTGGCGGTCAAGACAAAATTCGGCCTCTGTGGCGCCACTATTTCCAGAACACACAAGGTGAGTGAAAGCCCGTCGCTTCCTGTGCCCCCTCCCTGGCCTGCCAGTGACCTGCTTAGTCCTTCTGCTCCATAGGTCTGATCTTCGTGGTGGATAGCAACGACAGGGAACGTGTGAACGAGGCACGGGAGGAGCTGACCCGCATGCTGGCGGAGGACGAGCTACGGGACGCCGTGCTTCTCGTCTTTGCAAACAAGCAGGTGAGTTTCCTGCCACTGTGGTAGTTACCTTTTGTACATTATAGGGAAAACTCAAAGTAATTTAACAGTGTTTGGCTGTGGGAATTTTGTCTTATCTGCCATATGGCCCTACCATAATTTAAAATTCAGTTATCTAACATCTCGCCAAACATGGCTGTTCTGACTGCCCAAGCAGTGCACTTTCCGTTTTCACTGCCCTGGTGTTCATTGCTTAACTTTAACCCTGTCCCTGTCCCTTCCAGGACCTGCCTAATGCGATGAATGCTGCAGAGATCACAGACAAACTGGGCCTGCATGCCCTGCGGCAGCGCAATTGGTACATTCAGGCCACATGTGCCACCAGTGGCGATGGCCTCTATGAGGGCCTGGACTGGCTCTCCAACCAGCTCAAGAACCAGAAATGATCCGTTCCACTTCCAGAGCGTCAGGGACACGCCCCTTCCAGCCCCTGGCCCTGTTTTCTTCTTCTGTCACCCCC
>JAODKF010000103.1:14542692-14553560 GCA_026779585.1 Mormyrus proboscirostris
GGATCATAAGCTGTGGAAAGCTGGATATGGTAACGATGGACATGGATCACTTGTAAATTGAGATCTCAGCAAAATTAATATGCAAATGTATGATTATTTCAGTCAGGCAAACACACCATTTGCAACACAGGAAATGGACTGCAAAAAAGTTGTGTGGCTTTCAAAGTTATGAAAATGATGAAGAGACTGTAACCGATCCCACTACTGTCTGTGACTAACTGATATCTTGGTTATATAGACTTAAACAGATGGGACATGCAAAGAAAATATGTTCATAGTGAATTGAGAATGAAATGCTTTTAAAGTCAGAAAGGAGGAGGTTGGGGGACACTGTTGGTTAATCAGAAGAATCTAAGCTGGAAAGTAAATAACTACTTTCAGTGAATCCACCTCTTCCCTGCCAACATATTCTTCTGGCAACAAAAGTGTCATCTTAATACTTCGACAATAACTGATAGAGGTCAGAAAAATCAAATAGACTACATACTCTGTGCCAAATGATGGAATTCAAATAGCAAAGACTATATTAGAAACAGACGAAGAGCTACTATGTTCAAGCTCCAGGTGAAACTGAAAAGCCTCAGAAAGCATCCAAACACAACATTAATGAATATGTGGGATCAGTCTGTGGATTAATCACGAAGTGCGTCAAGCAGTCTCCTGTGTTTTCCTGTCCAAAACAATAAAGATATACCCCAACCAGAAACCTTGGAACAACACCCTCCCTAAGACGATACAGGCAAACGAGTGTCGGTTCAGGGGCAAGGTGGAACTGCAATTTAATAGAAACACCTGAAGCATGAGGAAGGGATGGAACACCATTACAGACTACAGAGGAGAAGCCGGCGTGACGGCAGGGAGAGCTTCTGGAAGAGCTGAAAACGTTTCATGCTCATCTTTAGGCCAAAAACTCCACCCCCCAGAGAGACTGCATGCTGCTGCTGATGTCGCCATGCTTTCTGTGTCCGTGGTCAATGTGTGCAAGACCGTCACGTGAGTTAATCCCCCCCAAGCTGTTGGCCCAGATGGCATCACCAGGGGTTCTCGGAGCAAGTGTCAGTGTTCATGGACATCTTCAACCGCTCCCATGCCCTGTCTGTTGTCCCTGCCTGCTTCAAGGCATCCACTAGTGTCCTTCTACCAATGACCACCAGGATAACCTGCCTAAATGACTAGTGCCGCATTGCCCTTACTCCTGTTGTCAGTAAATACTTTGAGAGACTGGCACCCTGCCTGCTTCACTGGACCTGTTACCATTCGCTTATCAGAATAGATCCAGTGACAATGCAACAGCCCTGACACTGCACTCTGCCCTCTCCCACCTGAAAAGGAGGGACACATACACAATATAGACACAAGCATTGGGACACCTGGCCATTACTCCTATAGGAACTTCTATGACATCACATTCTACTTACATTGGCAAAAATATGGAGTCGGTCCTCCCTTTGCAGCTATAACAGCTGCCACTCTTCTGGGGAGATTTTGGAGTGTGTCTGTGGGAATTTTTGCCCGTTCATCCAGATGAGCATTTGTGAGGTCAGACACATGTTGGACATGGGTTGAGGTCAGGGCTCTGTGTGGGCCAGTCAAGTTCTTCCATGCCAAACTCACCCAATTATGTCTTTACAAACCTTTCTTTCACAAATGTTTGTAACCCTGACTGCATGGCTTGGTGCTTGATTTTATACACCTGTGGCAATGGATCTAAATGAAACACCTGAAATCAGTGAGTAAAAGGTACTTGTGTCCATATAGTGTATATGATAATACTGTTTGTAGACTGCTGCTCAGCAATCAAGACCATTGATCTTTTCAAACTCAACAAGAAGCTTAGAGCTCTCAGCCTGGACAGCTCTCTGTGCAGCAATATCTTGGGCTTCCTGTCAGATCAGCATGACCCTCAACACGGGAGCCCCCCAAAACACCCATGACCCATGGTCACAAACAGCTCCAACATCATAGTGAAGTTTGTGGACAACACGACGGTGGTGGGTCTCATCATCAACGGTGACATGACTATATACAGAGAGATGGAGCGCTGACATACTTGGGCCAGGAAAACTGCCTTTTGCCCTCAACCTCGCCAAGACCAAGGAGCTGATAGTGGACTTTAGGAAGCAAGGAGGGGGTACACATTCCCATCTCCATTAACAGGGCCACCATGGAGGGAGTTAGCAGCTTTAAGTTCTTTGGTGTGAGGACCTCACATAGATGGTGCATACCACAGAGGCAGTGAGGAAGGCGTAACAGTGCCTCATCTACCTCAGGAAGACGAAGCGCTTTGGCAGAGCTAAGCCCCCAAAGATTCGGCAGGTTCTATTGATGCACCACTGAAAGCCTCCTAACCAGATGCATCACCACTTGGGATGGGAACTGCACTGCCCTCAGTCACAAAGCACTGCAGAGGGTGGTGTGGTCTGCTGAACTGGTCACTGGAGGAATCCATCTCCACTACAGGCCATCTACACCAGATGGGGCTGGACAAAAGGCATTAAAACCAACAGGGAACCTAATCATGCTCTGCTACCGTCAGGCAGACAGGACCACAGCATCAGGTGCTGGACCTGCAGGCCCCGGAAGTTTCATCCACCAGGTGACCAGGATGCAGAACTTCAGCTAGTAACAGTCACCTTCCAGGACACTAACTCCATTCCCCATTGCACTACTAGAAAGCTTTTTGATGAACTTAACTGTTGCTATTTGCAACTATAGTCTGTGTAAAGTATTTATTGCATACTGTATTTTATGCATATGTATAGTATATATTTCATTCTGTATACAGGTTGAATTTATTCAGTGTATCGCACTGCTGATGGGGCACTTGGACCCAAGATTTTTACTCACTAGTTCACTGGATCTAGTGATGAGACAGTAAATATGATTTGATTTTATTGGACAAGGCCACTTAACATCCAGAAAATGATCTGGAGAATATACTCATTGTGTTTGAAAAAGGGATGGCGGATCTTTAAAAACAGAAAACCACAAGACGGACACAGAGAATTCAGGAGCAGGCAAGGTTCCAAAACAAAAGGGGTTTATTGGGGTTGTTGGGGTTTACAAGTACACTGAAAACAAACACCGCGTTCGAAACTGAGGAGACAAGGAAGCCAGTGGTAAGTGCAACTGCATTAATGAGAGAATTGAGGTTTGCAGGACAGTGAGGCGCTTACATATAGGAGTAACAAGGGAGTGTGACGAGAGGCAGGTGGAGGAGATCACATGAGGACTGGAACAAGAGGTAAGATGAAGCAGCCATAAGCATGAGGAAACATGAGGATCAGGCAGGGCAGGACATAACATCTACAATACGACTACCCTTTAAAGGGTTTATAAATAGTTTATAATCAGGTTATTAATTTGGTTGTCACACTTTGTAAATAATTAATAGGCAAGTATAAACAAGTGTTTGGTTTTTTTTTACATTACCACCATTTATAAGTGACAAAGGGGAGCCTTATTATAAAGTAGTACCAAAACTGTGAAGAGAAGACAAAATCAGATATGAATATGAGAAGTGGGTGATGAAGAAACAGGTGCCACAACTGCTTGAAACAGAATCCTCTGGACTACAGTTAAAGCCACACACCTGGATTCTTGATCAAATCAAGTGTGAGCTTTCATTTGATGCACAAATGACTTGACTAAAATTGTCTTATTTTGAGAATATTATGCACATGCATTGGAAGATGCCATAATACTTCGGACGATTGTAAGAAGAGGAAGTATACAGCCAGAAACAAAATGTATACAAAGTATACAAACACAATGACGCCAACAGCCCTATCATATCAAGTATAGCACCCAATTCCCCCGTGAACCTATACTGGAAAAACGGTTGGAAGGTAAATTGCTCAGTAATTCGCACATAATTTATCTAAAATACCAGTAAAAACTCAATTGTCAATAATGCAGTTGTTTTTGGAGTATTTAAGCCATAGTAATGCTTCAGGGTCAGGATAAACCTTTCCATTGTGTAAAATTCACAAAAAATGTCCTCAAAAAATGAATGACAGGTATTATCCCAAGTTTCGACACAGAACGTGCCAATTTCTTTAAGCTTCTGCGCGTCAGTGCAGGATACGACACGTTAAGCATGGATTTGTGCAGTAGGTAAATATATCTGTCCCTGAACACGCGATCTAAAGACAAAACATACACCAGATTTAGAGAACTTCTGTCACAACACTCTTATTGTACTGCGTTGTGTCAGATCGGACACCCCGTTAAAAGCTGCCCCCACAGCTCAGGTGGAACGGCATGCTCGCTCCTCCCACGGATATGAGACGCGGGGCAGTGCCGTCAGCCGTGCGTGGGAGAGGCCAAGAAATGACAGCTTGTGGCGGCTAAGGAACAGGATCTGCCGGTTGAAGGTGATCAGTTCGTACGCTGCCCGCCTCGCCGACGACTTCCGACCAGGTAAAGTACAGTCTCCGGTCTGGGGAGGACAAGCACTTTTAAGGTCTCCTTTTTCTCTTAAGAGCCTGATCCAGTTCTGCTTTTATCCAGGGCATTTATTATATATATTTACTTAAAGAAACTTCCGAATCAAATTCGGGCTTGATAGTGCATGTGTGAAAAGTTATTATAGTTTAACACTGAAACCTGAAAGTGATTCTGCTTTACGGAATCGATTGTTAGAGTTAATTTGGTTTTGATTAATTAATTATCATTAAACAGATAATAAATCAGACGTAATTTTGGAATAAACTGTTTCTCTACTTTGGCATGCCTTGTCTACCTGAGATAAAACAAAGTTTCCTAGCTGACTTTCATCCAAGTATCATTTTCTAAACGTCAATACTTCCTTGATGGTGACTGTATATTCAGTGGAAATTAGCTAAAGTTTAACTGATCATTCAAGAACTGCTTTCTTTGTGTCCTGCATGTTTCTGCTCTACTTTGGGTAATAGTTCTGAATGAATAGCTAGGTTTAGGTGATCACAACTTTACAGGTACACCTGTACATATTTTTTTCCATAAGTGTTAAACTAGGGAACACAGTCTTTACCAAACATTGCATTCTGTCTTTTCTATTATTGTAATATCTGTTCCATTTCCAAAGAAAAAACGAATTAAAATGCTGATATTTGATACAAAAAAGATTTCAAAGTTTCACAACACCAAGCCCATGATAACAGATAACAGGGGTTAGAATTTCTGTTTATTTGCTTCTATTTTATGCCTGCTATTCATGCCTGCTTGATATTTAGTATCTTATCTACAAAATCCTCAAAATCAGGTTTTAGCTTACACTGCTAAACAAAGGACAGGCAAAGGGGATATGGGATGTGTCCAGATAATACAAGTTGTCCGGGGTAACATTAAAACATTGCAAACTTTGTTTTGGTTTCAGTTTAATGACTTACTTATTCTGTTTAACTTTAGTGAACGTTAAGCATTTAGATGTAGGTTTGCTATTTTAAGGTTTTGTTTTTATTTTTTGTGATAACTTCATTCTTGCTTGTTAAACCAAAATCACTTGAACATTATTTCAGCTGGAAAAAATTCCATGAGTAAGTAGTGATTATGTTTTATGGAGCTGTTCATTTTTAATTTGTGTACTAATTTCTAATTCCCAAGTTGCCTGGAGTGCAAATCTGAGGTTTGGTGTTTACTCTTCATGCGTGCCTGTTGTACATGAGGAGGACAGGAGGGGGGCAGTAAGTTTCAGCATGAGGTGTCCCGGGGGAGAGTCAGGTGTGGGGGAAGGGGCGTTGTGCCACTCTATCTCAGTTTGACTACTGAACTGCTTTGTGTCTGAATACAAAGAACAGGTTCCTGGCAGTTCTCCAAACTCGAGTGAGTTCATTGCCTGCACTGCTGACAAAACCAAGGAGAGGTTTTCACTAACAACCCCCCCCCAGCCCCCAGCCCCCAACTCTGAAGAAACCACCTGTTCATATGTTCATGAGTGTAAATAGTGGATCACATTACAAACATCAATAAAATCATGGATCTTTGCATGATTCAGGGTTTTTCTTAGGAACTTTGACTTTGGCTCGGGATTTTGGATTCTTTGTCTGGTATCTGTCTTCCCAGAGGGGATACCTGAGATTAAATCAGGCAGACTTAAACAAGCACCAGAAAGCGCTCAGGGTGGCTTGGAGGGGGGAGGAAGAGCGGCGTAGGGGAGCCCTTCGAAGGGTTAGGAGGCAGGGCAGAGCGCGGAGGTGAAGCGAGGACACAGGTGTGAAGTGATACTGGGCCGGTCGGATGGGAACTCCTCTGTCGGCGCATGCTCACGGGACAGTCAGGCTAATAGCAGGTCCTTTCATGTCAAAGCAGAAATTAAACATAGAGGTGCCTCGGACTGGCAGTCTGCACAGAGAAACAGGCGGAAAACAGGCATCTTCTTGGGTTGCTGATTTTGGGTCACATTTAGTAGAGGTGAAACACCAGGCGTGTGTGTGTCTGGAGCTGCGGCGGTGTGACGGACTCTGAGTTCAGCCGTGCTCGTGCAGCCAAGCCAGAGCATGCTAGCTGATCTCTTTACTTATCTGCCAAGGGTGAAAAGCCTTGGATAAAGTTGGCCGTACGTGTTTGTTTGTGCATTACTCCTCCTTGGAGTTCAAAAACAAAACAATTAAGTGATGAACACACAAGTTACTCCAAGCCTATCACACATTTGCATTTTACTAATACCTAATGCAGGCAGAGGTACAGGTTGCCAAGAAGGCAATGCAACATTTAATTAGCAGCTGAAAATGACATCTTATTCATTGATCTGGAAATTTATAGAGTTACTTTAATATGACACTAAGGAGGGACAAGATCTTACACAGTCAGTATGCTTGGAAAAGCGCAGTCTGCACACGGCTTTGAAAGCTGAAACACACACGGGGACTGCTCACTGAACGTCCCGTGCCATGCTGTCATTGTTCCTCCCAGCTTTCTCGGAGATGGAAAGTAAGAGACCTGTGGTTGTTTGCCCCGCTAATGGTGGGGCCTGGCAGGCGATCTCCACCTGCTCCAGTGACCTCCGACCCCCCGCCAGGTGTGTTAGCGTTGCTGTGTGACTGTGACGGCACGCCCTGCTGGGGCACGCTCATACACGCAGGCGCCAAGTCATCCGGGGTCGTCGAACAAAGGAGCGTTTTGTGCGGTGTCTGACGGCGAGCAGCCGCCTCCGCCTCCTGGCCCACGCCGTTTGCTCCCTGCCAGGGAGAGTGACCCGCTGGCATGCTTGAGCTAGACCTGGCTTCATTTATTCTCTACTTGATTTTGGAGAATGGCAGGTATATGCCGACACGGAGTATGTTTAAGAATCAAACGAGAAACCAAAATTTTTAACCTCCATATCAAGGAGAAGATTATTGTGGTTTTGTACATCGTATTGATCGTGAGAAAACAGTAGAAAGGTCCAGGCATGTCCCAGAAAAAGCTGCATTGGGTCTATTTCCATGCAAACCCAAGAATACCCCTCACAGACTCGCCGGACCCTGCGCAAACCCAGGCTCTGCCATGGTGGCTTTACCGCGAAACACCTGTTCCTTCTTTCATTGCGGTCAATGAAAGAAAAAGGCAGAGTAAGTTTTCCCCTTGAGAAAACACCACAAGCTGAGCTGGTCTGTGCGGGCTTTGGCCGTATCACATTTCCTCTAATGGAAGCCTTATAAAACAGGCATCTACACACTGGCTCTCCACGTGTCAGTGTGCTTTTTTATTTTTTACGTGTCGTTGTGTTTTTAGATTCTGCACAGTCCCACTTCCTGGTTCACGGAGAAGACAGCCCGTTAGGAGGGAGAGGCGCACCCGAGGAATTGGCCGCGATTCACCACAGTTAGCTGCAGCCCGTCAGGCACTCTCACTGCGCTGCGTGTCAGCTGAAGGTGGGCCCCGCTTTGCCCCCAAAGGTCGCTGGTGCATTAAGGGGCCGCACTTCCCCCCAAAAGTAACAGTGCCAAAGTACGCCCAAATATAGATAATTCTGAGGAGGTGGCGTAGGGCATGATGTGTCTGTGCACACGCACGAACACTCTTCATGCCTGGTTGAAAAACTGGTTGTCTTGTTTTTATTGCTTCAGTTGCCGCGTGCATATCATTGTTCTAAGCCCTGTCCTGGGCCACACCTTCTGCCTCTTCCTGTAAATAGGATGTGTGGGGAAATACCACCTGCAGTCATGTATGTGTTATTAATATGAATTAACAGATCATGGTTCTTTAGGGTGGTTAGGCTGGCTGAGGTCATGGAGCAGTCAGGCTGCTGTGATTTTGGGGAAATGACAAAGTTTGCCATCTTCCTTCTTGGGAAATGCTCTGCGGTCCCCAGTTTCGGGCAGATGCCATTTCCTTTGGCAGCCACCACCCATCTCCATATCTGTTTTTGTTCTTAGCCTACATCTATTTTTTTCCCGTGCTTGTATTTGCCTTGTCCCACTGCTGATATCCTTCCATTAATTTTAACACAGATTATTTTTCTGCTGGAGCTTGGGGGTTGTGGCCTGTTCCTGTGAAAAGTGACAGTCCCATGAGACTGCGCTTAGATTGACAGAACACCACTGTTTTTCGACATGTATAAGTCATGGGACATCAACGTGTGCTTCCCAGGACTCCCCCGTCACTGTCCTGGCATGTCTGGCTTTTTTGCTACCTCTGTGTGTATGGTTAGTGAAACGGACAATGTATAACTCTACTAATACACTAATCTTTATGTTCTAGAGAATTCCATGGAGGTGGAAGGGTCGTGGAGAGAAGTCTTTAAGGGGGCAGACAGTGCCAAGGACACCTGCACAGATGTTCAGAATAACCCCAGTATTAGGACCTCAGCTGTGGAAACTTCAGCCTTCAGCCGGTCCCTACCGGTCAGCATCCATCAGAATAGGTACTTTGACTCACTGGGTCATGGGTCAATTAGCTCAACTACTCTGTATTACGTGAGAGCAGCTTGAACAAGTCAAATGGGAAGCTGGATGCAAAATAACTCTTAATGTTGTGGCACGAGGTCTGGGTGTCGTGCGGGAAGTTTTGCTCCGAGCATAACAGCGACACGCCCCCTCACCACCGGCACCCAGCAACTTCCAGACACCTGACAGATTTATGGAAGTACTTATGCGGAGTCTGCCTCCCGTTGACAGCCAGCTGGCGGTAGAGCTCAGGTTCTGAGCTGCAAAGTATGTACTCTGATGGAGGAGAGACTGAAAGTGTCAGAAGTGCTGTGCTGCATCTATCCATACAGCCAGCTTCCATTTATCTGGTACAAGGTCATGGTGAAAAATCTAACAGCTCAGGAAATGACTGGACCAGTCCCATGTCAGAAGTGTTATTAATATGTCCATTTATCTTCCAAACGCATAGCCAGTGCAGGTTAAATGGGGGGGGGGGGGAGTGGAGCCTATCTCAGAAACACAGGGTACAAGGTAATGGTCACTGTGGATAAAGATACCAGTTTAGTTTTAGTATACAGTATTGTTTTACGTTTTCATCTTTCAGATCCAAAGAAGGAGAGTCACCCGCTTCGTCAGTGCCCTCAATACCCAATCCCTTCCCAGAGCTCTGTAGTCCCTCCCACTCGCCGGTTCTGATTGGCTCTACACTCGGACAAGGCAGCTCTCCTGCAGCTGGCACACATGTGAGTGAAAGCACACGTCGGTGCCAGGGGGTGCTGGACAAGGTGTTCATGTAATGTCCCTGTCACTCAGCCTAGATAATTTTGATATGAAGACCTACTACAGCGTTCTGTCACACTAATCATTACTGTCAAAGCTGCCACCATCCATCCATCCATCAATCCATCCATCCATCCATCCATCCATCCATCCATCCATCTTTAATAATAGTTTATCCAGAACAGGGTCATGGTAACTGAATTCTATCCCAGGAAGCACTATGCACAAAGCAGGAGACATCCAGGACAGGACATTGTTCATTTTGCAATATTTTCTAAATATGTGGGCACTGATCAATCAACTGCCTGAATATAAAGAAAAATAACCAATGATTCCTCATTCCTTAGTGATGAGCACAGCTACAACTGTAGTGCAACGTAATGCATCGGTTCTCGATGGGTCTACACTCAGAACCCACATTATTTCGTGGTCAGTAAGTTTATGACCCCAACTCACTCACACCAAAAGTTAAAGAGATGAAGCTGGCGACCAGGAGAGTGAGGGTGGCAATATTTTTTTAACCAGGCTCTCTGCAACCCACTCTTTGGTCGCGACCCCCAGTTGAAACAATGATGTGGTGCACATTTAAGGCTAATGAACCGCTTGCGTGTCATTCGGGTGACTCAAGAATGCAGAAGCAGGTAATAAGTGGTTAATTTGGTGTGAAGCAGTTTTGCAATACGTGCAGTTCCATAAATGCCCCAATCGGCTATGTTTGTTTTGTCGGGTTTAGTTTGGTCTGATGTGAATAGAGGCAGCCGTGCTGAATGCTGAGGTGTGACTGCTGTTGCGGTCTTACTGGTATGTGGTAGCGTGTCATTTACACGGTGGCTGGCAGAGCCGCTCGCGGATGCTGTCATCTCGCAGACTGACGCCAGAAGCCCGTCTGTAATTCGGCGCCTCAGGGGACAAGCCGTCACTGGGGGCAGCAGTGCGGCAGAACGGCAGAGTGCTGTCCTGGGGTACGGCAGATGTTAAGCTGATGTGCCCGGCCTGGGGGGCAGCTGAGGCCGCTGGGGCCATGTGCATGCTCACAAACACGTATGCGTCCGCGGAGACGAGACCTTGCGAAGGCGCTGCAGAGGCAACAGCTCAACAGCGCCTGACGAGGGCGGTGCGACTCAGTGTGGAAAGAATGCTTCTGACGTTACGCAAATCAGCGCATGAGAATGGAAACGACAGAAAAACAAGGAACGCAAAACGCAAGAATGCTATGCTAAAGGTCCAGGTGTTTACTGGACCAGTTCTGTGTCAGAT
>JAODKF010000103.1:14561127-14577314 GCA_026779585.1 Mormyrus proboscirostris
AGGCACAGACGTTCCAGTGAACACAAAGGAGAACAGGCACAGACGTTCCAGTGAACACAAAGGAGAACAGGCACAGATGTTCCAGGGAACACAAAGGAGAATAGGCACAGACGTTCCAGTGAACACAAAGGAGAACAGGCACAGACGTTCCAGGGAACACAAAGGAGAATAGGCATAGACGTTCCAGGGAACACAAAGGAGAACAGGCACAGACGTTCCCTGTAACCAGCAGTATTTGTTCTCCAGGAGCCTCGGCATCTACAGTACGTGGCAGATTTGGAAGATCTCAACATCTACACTGTTACTAACGGACGCAAGCTATACGGGGCTCCCTCAGACTTCACCTTCTGCATAAAGGTAACGTCGGCCATGACTGGCCTGCCCCAGAACAAATTCACGGCGCATCAGCAAAGGCGGCGCAGTGGGTGGCACCACTGCAAAGAGCGGGTCATTGTGGCAGCGTGGCGCGGGTGACCAAAAGGGGGGGGCGTCGCGTGCTGACAGTCAGTTTCGGGAAGCAGAAGGGCTGCGAATGAGTGGAGTTTGTGTGGGCGCCCTCCAGCCCTGCAGGAACCGCGCCCGCTGGCGGGACATGAAGCTGCTGGCCGCGGAGAATGAGCAGACGCGCACCTGCTGGACCACTGCCTTCAGGCTGTTTAAGGTGAGGCGCCGGCCGGGCAGGTGGCACAGTGACGGGGGAACCGGGTGTACTTTCAAATGTGACACAGTACACGCAGGCTTTAAAGGCCCAGGAGGAGAGAATCCTAACTTAAAAAGTCCAGAAATATATTACAAAACAAATATTCTGTCCTGGCAGATAGGAACTCTGTTCTTTATCTGACAACAGATACTGAATTGAGTCTCAATAATATCAATATTAGTGGCCATACACTGTCAGAAGAGCACAAATTTGTACCTTTGTTTGTCACTAGGGCTGTACCATCAAGGTACCTTGTAAGATGCAGAAATGTACTATGAGGAACATTTTTGTACCATCAGGGGTACATAATGATGTTTGTGGGGGATATTCCTCAGAATCCATTAGTGGACTCAATGACGAGCAGAGGTACAAATTGGTTCTCTTTTTTTCTGACAGTGTAAAAAATGGATGGATAGAGTATTAGTACTAATATTAGTAGTTGACTAGTTTTTTGTGTATCAGTATCAGAGCCAAGGTTTGCTGCACCCATGCCCATAAATCATTGTACTTCCTGCTGAATCTGGATACAGATCTTGGATGATTTGATCATGTCACACAAACAAGCAGATCTGTCTGCTCTACTGACTGGCTTGTCATTATGGTGCTGTTGCTGGTGCATGACAGTGTTTATGACTGACACGGCTTTCAGTTTTGAAATCTTGTCCTTTTATCTCACCTGCGGCCTGTTGGTGGCAGTATGGAAAGCAGCTCCAGTGTAACTACCAGCTGTCCCAGTTCACACGCAGGCAGGAGGGCACTGGGCGCCTGGGTGTCAAGGTAAGACCCCACCATAACCACTCTAACTGCCTTACAGTAGCTGAGATTTAAGCTGCAAGCCTGGGCCCAGTCCCTTGACTATCAGCTTCAAGTGTCAGTGTGATAGTTTTGTCATTTCTGAGCGACGGTCCCATGTGTCCAATGGCCAGCACTGCATGTCTGAAGCTTCCTTGGTGGCCATGGATTTTTCTGGAAAGGCGGGAGGTCGAGTAATCGCGAATCCCAGGGAGGCCCAGCACGCTGAGCAGGAGGAGGGCCAGGCCTGGAGGGTAAGAGAGGGGGAAGGACGATGCGTGGGAGGAAGGAGAGACACAGGGGCTGGGATAAGATGAGATGAATGTAGAAAATACCCGAAAACAGACGGCATGCCGTTTACCTTGTGGTGCGAGATAAATACTGTGGCATGATGAGTGTGGCTGAGTGAGAGTGTGAGAGTGCAGGTATGTGTTAATGGTTCAGCCTGCTTTGCACCACCAGAAGAAGACGGCCCTCCGCTACAGCCTGCCCAACTCCTGCTCCGGCTCCCGCAGCACCCGTGAGTCACCCCCCACAGCACAAAGCACAGAGCGCTGCATCCCAGCATGCATCACTCCATGTATCATAGCTGAAGGAAGTTTCCTGTTATGCCAGACATCACAGAGGGACTTTATTGAGAAATGCATGTCTTTGCCTAGTTTGTGGAAGGCATTAAGCATAGAGATGCAATCACCATTTATTCATGAGCTTTCAAACCACATGATGGGTGAGCTGTCAGTGACCGGCTGCCACTACCTCTTTCATATGGGTGCTGTGGTTCATCATTGGGATGGTGTTTCTCACCCACTGTGGCTTTGGGAGCTTCATTTCAATCACTTTGTTTGCTATAAAAAACATTATGGGGTATTTGAAATTTGTTTTTTATTTTTGCTTGGGAAATCCTTTAAGCACGTTTAAAAAGCACTAGCTAACAAAAGTGAGATATCTTTGGAAAACCCCCAACCAAAATGAGACACTCTTTGGAAATCCTCCACTTCCCTTGATGGCAGGACAGTGATGTGTGATTTTTCACACGTCGCATCTGCGTGTGGATTGCAGTTATAATTACAGATGTGTCCCGTTTTCCCAGCAATTCACCAGACCCAGCCTTGGTTCCATGGTGGGGTGTCACGCGGGGAGGCGCAGAGGCTGATTGAGGAACAGGGCCTTGTCGATGGGTGAGTTTGAAGTGCCCCTCCCCATCGCCCATAAATCATTGGCTCCACATGACATCACCCCTTCCCATGTCTGCAGGATGTACCTGATCCGTGAGAGCCAGCAGCACGCCATGTGCTTTGTCCTCTCACTCTGCCACAAGCTGAAGACCAAACACTACCTCATCATCCTGGTGAGCTGGCTTATTCCTCACCTTTTTCTGTCCACTGCTATGCTTTTATTCTTTTTGGGTCCCAAAACCCAGACTAATCCACATATGTCTCAATTTTTTTACAGCCCCTGTTAATCGCACTACCTTTCTCCCCTTTATGGCTTTGAAAGATAAAACAGTGAAAGCGGCCTCTGAGATCTCTGCTCCTTGTTTTATTTATAGATTCTCTGTTTCTTTTCCATTGACCAGCTCTCCTTTCTCCTTACTTGCCTGCCTGCTTCTGCATCCATCTCGATGAATATGTAGCCATTTCTCTGAGATCTGCAGCTTAATCTCCCAGTTCCCTGCTCGTTCTGCCTGATGGTTTTGTCTCTCAGCTCGTCCCGCCTGTCTGTTTCCCCATCAGCCTCTCCATCATTTCAGATGCCAGCTCCTCCAATTCTAGAGCAATGCCTCTCTATGCCCAGGTTGTAAATGACACCTTTACACCTCACAGTGTGAAGACGGAGGCAGGAGTTACTACACCATGGACGACGGCGTGACACTCTTCATAGACCTTCTGCAGCTGGTGGAGTTCCACCAAATCAACCGGGGCATTCTGCCTGTCTGTCTCAAGCACCCCTGTGTCCGGGTTGCCCTGTGACTCCGCCCCATCGAGCTGACAGATCAGACCACTCCCCTCTTGAATCCCAAACCCCGCCCATACCTGCGGTTTCCCTCCAGGAGGTGTGGTTGGGAGAAGGGATAGAGGAAGACAGTCAATGAGGAGATGGAGGGTTAGGTGGATTTCAGCTTTACTCAGGTCACCCTGAGCCTTCATACCTGCAGGCTAGCTGGCCTGGCATAACCACACCACTGGGATCTGACTCATGGTTGTTGCATTTTATGGCCCGGGATTGGCCGGCTCTGGCGTCAGGGAGCCGGGCCTGTTTTGGCCATGGGCATACGGAGATGTCTTTGTTTCAGGAGAAACAACGCTCTTGCGTTGGCATCACGCGATGCAATTGGCCACATGACGCATTCTGTTGGCACTTCCATCGTGGTGGATTCTCAGCAATTAGCCAAATGCTGGGGGCCAGCTCACGAAAAAAAAAGATGTAGCGATAATAGTAGCTTTCTTTTCTCAGTTTTAAGTTGTTCTTTTTTAAAAAAACCTTTGTTAGAAAAATTGAAAATGTGCCATGCCTGTGAATCCATATAGGTTCAGACTCATGTCAGATAAGGAGACATTTAGGGGGACATACAGTTTTAATTGGGGGTGTTGGAACTGAAGCGAGCCCCCAGCAGACAGTCTGGGAGATGGCGAGATAAGCGGCAGGCACTTAGATGAGTCTCCTTACTGTAGAGTCAGGCGGCAGTGCAGTGTTGCATCTACTGATTATTTTCAATCTTAGCACTCCTTTCAGGTACCTGTTCATATTAACCAAAACAGTCTAGTTATCACAATGTTTATGGCTATGACTAGTTATGGACCTCTCATAAATTTCAGTCTAAAATATATTTTTTTAATAAAATTTTTGCTTAAAATCGTGAATTTCTGATTGTCTTGGTTAGCAAAACTGAGGTTGTTTGTTTTACCTCATGCAGAAAGGATGCCTTATATCTCTCCACTAGAGGGAGCAACTAAACACTAAACGGGTTACTTAATTTATGCCACTTTTCCTACTGCTGCTGCAAGCTCTGCATTGGAAATGAAAGACAGAAAAGATTGTATTGAATATTCAGTATATTTCACCATCCAAGATTTTGTATACATTAAACACAATATTTGGTTACAATGTTGCATAAGCACTCTTAAAAATGCATGCTTTTGCACAGTTGCGGTACCTTTTAAGATCACGCCATATATCGTAGTTTTCAATATGCCAGTTCTGATTGATTGATGTAATTAAAACTGGTCTTTTGCCCCAAAATGCACAACTGTGATTGAATTGTCGGTGCTAAAAAAATGTTCACTTGCCAGTTGTGTTGAGTCATTTTAAATGCATAAGGCCAGTCTGTTTTATGTGTTTTATATATTTGTGCAAAAAGAACAAAGCCAAAAATTATTTAAACCTTTATTGCATATTTCAGAAAAGTAACCAATGAAAAAATTGCATTATATTACTTTTGCATTATTGAAATAAAACGATTTTCACATAAACTTTGTAGTTCACTACATATTTTATACTTTTGTATACAATTTAATATTGTACAGTTTCATTAGAAGGGGATTTTTCTAATTGTTTGCCTTGGATGCAAATCAATAGTAGTGGCAGTATTTGTTGTTCGGTGAGGGTCATGGGACATCTGTTGTCATTTTTAGGGCTGCTGGTGGGGGACTAAGCAGATTGCCTCCCCCCAGTCCTGGCCCTATTTACTTGCATAACAAGACTTTTCTTTGACTCTTCCAAATGGATTGAGCAATTTATTACTACGCCGTTGGGCTTGCATGTCCTGCCTTTCTTAAGGACAGGACTTTAGAAGACAGCATCAAGAACCCTTCCATGGTTTCCCTTTGAAGTCAAATTTCATGATGCCAACTCTCCATGGAGATGTTACCTTGGAAACAGTTCTTACTTATTTTATAGATAGCGACCAAATAAAATAGGAGGGTAATACAGTGAAAAGTAAAAGGTATATGCTAGGGACGTCTAGGGGGGATACGGCAAGGTGTCTAGAGTCGAATCAAGGTCTGTCTGTTAATGACTCACTGGGATTAGAAAATCCAGTGCAGGGCAGTGACTCAGTGGAAAGATGGACAGATGGTGGAGAATTACCGTCAGACCCCTCTCTGGTCTCCTCACACTGGTTTTTGGAATGAATACTGCAGGACAGGAGTCTAGCTGTTAACGCCCACACGGTTACAGGGCGGTATGCAGGACGAAGAGAGCAAGACAAAGATTTCTGTCCACTTACCTTATTCATTTTTATAGAAGTACCTTAAATTTCAGAATTTAAATTGAGTATTGATTTTCTCTCAATGGTCACTCGCCAGTTGATTGTATGGAAAGGAAGATATCAATAATGACGAATCACTTTTGATAAAGAGACCTTATTCCGTCTGTGTTAAGATTCAAGATGTTTTATTATGTTTTATTGGCCATGCGCAACATGTGCATTGGAATACTTACTTGTTCTACTACACGAAGTACAAAGAACGACAGACAGAAAACGATGAACAGACTCAGGGGCAGAGTAAGTACCGTGGGGGTCCTCGGCCGACATGGCTAAGAGGCCCCCCAAGTGAGCCATTGGAGATACTTTTGAAGCTGAAAGAGAAACAAGGGAATTAAAAAATGATAGAACATCAATAATATGCTAATGAAAGCACAGGGTGGTATCGGTAAAATTTAACAATCAGGGTGGGGGTGGGAGTGCCCCCTGATCAGGGGAGGGGGGTGTCATGCTGGAGGATTGATTGGGCAAATTTAAGTAGTTTATCCATTTCCTCTCTTGCTATGGCTAGCTTTGAATTTTTGCATATGCTCATTTAGTTGTGTTCTCTCCTCGGCCGTTAACGATTTCTCTACCATTCTAGACAGACAGTAACAGACAAAGGAGATGTAATCTTAGTCTTTGTGCCGTTTTCTTCTTCTCTGCCATTTTGTCTGACAGTGAACGACCGGTAGACTCCAGTGGTAAAAGAAAGCTGGGTAGAGCAAAGTCTCAAGGCAGAATAATTCATTACAGCTAGGATGGGGGACAACATTGTCTGTCCTGAAAACCGCTGCCACAAATGCAAATAACATGCATGTGGCTGTCATTTAAATGATCATATTATGTTATATCCTTAAATGTAACTTCTGGAAATTCTGTCTTCATGGGGCCCCCAGTTTTCAGGGGCCCAGGTGGCAGCCTACCCCTGCCTTATGGTAAGTCCCCCCCCCTGAACAGACTACAGGCAATACACATGCAATAGTGAAGTGAAATAAGGTTCAGTTATATTCTCGAACAGCTCATCAGGAATGTGCTGCACGCCGGTAGGGGGCAGAAATAACAGGAAGAGGATAACAACACCGTCCTCATGCTCAGCTCAGATTCCACCTATGAGGATGCTAACTGCACGCAGCTGGTCAGCAGTAACTATCCCGACCAGGGCTGGGACCGTGTTCCTCAACATAGCATAAAGCTCATGCGAGGGAGAAGGAGAACGGTGAGCATGTTGTGTAGGCATTCTCTGGCCACCAAGAGCAGGCATCCTAGAGTAGGGTTCCCAACACGCACTCCATAGCCAGTACACCACTGTGCCAAGGGGAGTTGAGTAATTTGAATTTTTTTATTTAATTTTTATTTATCTTACCTCGCAAGAGCCATCAAGGCTGATTGACATGTGCATGCTGCAGTACAATGTGTCCGCAGTAAATCTCCTTTGTTTCATTGATCTTCAGAGTGAGGTTGTTGTTATAGCACCATTCCACCAGCTCTACCACCTTGCTCCTGTATGTGAATTCATCATTACGGGTGATGAGACTAATTACTGTGAATTATCAGCAAAGTTCATGTGGTTGCTTCCGAATCTGGAGCCGCAGTCATTATGTCAGAAGGGACGAGGTCTTATCTCCGATCTTCACTCCCTGGGGAACGTTTCTTTTTAGGGAGTCCAGAACCCGGTTGCATGTGGAGTTTCTGAGGCCCAATTCCTTGGGTTTTCTCACCAGCTTCTCTGGTATGGTGTTAAAGGCAGAGCTGAGGAATAACATTCTGGCTAAGATGCTAATATTGTTCAGATGTTCAAGGCTAATGTGATGGACCAAACAAAGAGTGTCATCCACTGACCTCTTCCTGAGTACACAAGCTGTAGGGGGTCTAGAGCAATGCTGCGGAAGTGCCATGTAACCATATTAGTAATTATGAATGGTTAAGGAAACTGGTCATGTATCGTGACCTGCACCATTGTCATAAAACAATAAGATTTATTAGTTTCAACATTTGATGTGTTGTCATTGTTCTATTTTCAATTAAATACGAATTTAAATGATTTGTAAATCATTGCATTCTGTTTTTATTTACGTTTTACACAACGTCCCAACTTTTTTGGAAACGAGGTTGCATATATATATATATATGTATGCCTTTTGCACAGAAGTATTTTAACTTTATGATTTACTTCTTCAAATGCACAGATAAATCATTGTGTTAATACATTTCAAGTAGTAACCTACATAGTGCTAAAGTGCTATAATCGAGAAAAAAAATAGCATGCAAGCTATATTAAAATGCTAATAATATTAAGGTAATATTTACTCCCTTTGAGTGTTGTGGGTCTTGCAGTTCCTGTTTCTCAATTTCTTTGTGACTGGATTCTTGGGTATAACAGCTGTCGTGTTCTCTGGATTTAATGGTGAACGCTGACTATCTAGCATGTAATTAAAACCCCTGCCAGCGTTGGTAGTTAATTCTTTTCCTTACCAAACCCATCACACTTCAAGGACAACATTACATAACAAATGCTTGTACTTGCAAATTTGATGACTAAGAAGAAGCGTGTGTTAAACAGTTACACTAGAAATAGGAAATTCGCTATATATCACCAAAGCACCTACTTAGTAATGGTTCCTAGCTTCCCTGAATAGCAAATATTCAAAGCCCTGAATCGGCAGTATGTGCCACACAGTACATTTGTAGACAGTGACCGGCACCATTGCTTGAGAGGGTCGAGGGGAATTAGCACACTGTGGGCATGTGAGGTATGAAGAGCAAGATGGGGCAGATGAAGAGATGAATTCTTATGTGCCTATACCTGTATTTCTGCAATGGCCAGTGAAGGATTATTATTATTATTATTATTATTATTATTATTATTATTATGTGCTCCAGCTGATTAACAAGAAATTAAATTTGTTAAAAGGTTATATACGCAACATGCTCGGTCTACGTGATTCTGGACCGTTTTTCTGGATTTCTTAATATGTTATAGCACCAAATCTTTTTTGAGGGTTACTTCCCTTTGCTTTTCAAAAATCTTCCTCTGCCTCAGCTGTGGTGTCAGGAGCTTTGGACTGGCCCACATTTCACACCTTCAAGACCCCCTGCAGAGCTTGAACAGGCACATGGACTCACCCCAATCCGGTTTTGCTTGGTTTCTCATTTGTTTCTCTCTTGTTCTCCTCTCTTGTTCTCCAGCTGTCTCTCACTAATTCTCTTTCATGTGGAACAGAGCTGCTTGACAGGGGCAGCTGCGGTAACTCGTGAGGAACCTTCGACGTGTCAGAGTGTCTCCCCCCAAGTGCCCCAAACTTTTTTGCTCTGAAGGCTGTGCTTTGGCATCCTTGATTTGAGACGCACCGGGACGTCACAGTCAATTCATCGGGGACAGGTGATAAAAGTGGCATGGTGTCACATCAAGGATACGGCGGTCATTTGGTAACTGATAAAATGGAGCACGTGGAGGTTGTTTTTATGCAAATCTTTGTGAGGACCATCCATTCATCTCTGTGGGCAGAACCCTAATCCCAACAATGACAACCTAAACCCCTATGCAGCTCTTACCTCAACGATAAGTAGCCAAACTAAATACAAGATCCCCCCCCCCCCCACACACACCCTTTCCTGGTCAACTATAATGTTATCTTTCCTTACTAACACAATTCAGGTTATGCACGTACAGACGCCCTTTCCAGTGTGTCCTTCTACGGACAGTATAGACCTCCATAACTGTTTGTCCTTTTGACACAGCAGGCATCGCCATGGGAACAGCGATTTGGCTGAGTGAGTTACCCTGTTAAATTACAGTGTAGTGGGCCTCTGACTTGAAGAGCCATGGTAATGGCACTGGATTGTATCCGTGGGAGACCAGCAATCGCCTCCATCTGCACACAATGCAAGAGTAAATACAACCCAGATTCTGCTCCCAACAGACGAGCCTGCTGACAGTGCAGTGAAGAATGTAGACAGATGGGGAAGAGGGATGTGGAGCCAGAGAAGGAAGACGGAAAGTGACATTTCTGGAATGGATTCGGTAGCAATATACAAATCATAAGTCTCATTAGCCCAATGAGATCCGTCAAGTGAAACGTTCAGCGGAAGAGGTCCGGTCATAGCAGCTGCAGGCTCTTATCCAGAGCTACTCTCACACCCACCAGGGCAAGTACAAAAAAAGTCAATAACAATGCAAAGCCATGAATAAAACAGCAGATATAAAAGCACACACTGACCACGGGAAACTGAAAAAAAAATCACACTTACATGGAAGGACACGGCGACAAACAAATGGGTTTTCCCTGGCGGAAAACTGACCCTGTACTAAAGAAAATACTGCAAAGCTTTGTATATCTGTGCAAATGTTTTCATGGAGCACTTAAAATTACTTTTTCAATATCAATAAAAATGTATAAATCAGAAATTATCATACATTTATTAGATCAGTTCAGCTTACTGTTTTCTTTAATCTGATTCTGATACTTTGGTTATGTTAGTTTTGTTTGGCTCTGTCATTTGGGTTTGTTTGACTGGTTTTGGTTCCTACAGTAAGGTTAGTGTTTGACTTTACCAGTTTCTGTAAACATCGATTCTGAGGATAAGTGCATGTTTATGGAGGATTACACTGTATCTACTGCATCTCGTATCTGCACTGATGTAAAATCCCGAGCATCCTGCATCATTACCGACTCAGCACTGTGCTGGAGGTCAGGCCTCATGGCTCTGCAGCAAAGCCACAGTACTGACGTTCATGCTTATGACCCGTGCGGACACTAACGATCCATGATGAGCCTTGCCATGGAAGTGTGAGGGGAATGAATGTACCATGTGGGGAGAGAGGATGGCCCTGTAGATAAGGGAGAATCCGGGGGGTGGGGGATGCTACTGAGGTCATGATGTCATGATGTTGCTCAGTTCAGGACTGGTGGCAAATTATGCACCATTAACCTTGGACCCTCCAAATAACATTTTCACAGTGTTAATATAGACTTGAGTAATGTTATGCTGGATATGCAAGATCACACAAGTGTGAGAAATCTGGCTGAGCTTCTCATAAAATAATTAGCTTCCCTTAATGACCAAGAAGGTCAAACTGAAAAGACAGACATCAGGCTACACTGTGGCACCCCTGACATTTCACACCAACTGACATTACTTACTGTCTGAAAGCAAACAGATTAGATTCCTTTTGCTATTCCTGGACCATGAACAGTCTACTGTGGGACATATTTTGCTACTCTGGACAGCACCTAAACTCAATTACCCCCCCCCCCCTCCACCCCCCTGAGAAAAGGCAACAAATCTTTTGGTGTGTGTATCACAGCATCAGGGTGTGGATGGCACTTGTTCATCTGAGCTGTGCTTTGTCAGCATCTGGTACAGTACAAGGCCCACTACAATTAATCAGGTTCACAATTCAATCTAAAGAAACTCCATTAAGAGGAGGAGAGGGCCCCCAGGTAAAAGGCAATGCTTAATTAAAAAACTATTTACACGACAGGATTAATTCATTGGTCTCCCAAATGAACAGAGCTACATGGAATGGCTATTGTAGAGGACTCCGGTTAAGTGATTTGTATCAGGGAATAATATAACCTTTTGCAGTTATTATTTATTAAAATAAATAAAATAAAAAGTTGGCTTTGGTTAAAAGTTTTTCATCAAGATTTTCTAATTAGGGGATTCATTTTGATGAAAGTACAGTTTTCCAGTACTATGTGCTGTGAGTTTTGCACCCTATTATTTACCATTTTGTAGGTCAATAACCAATTCATTGTTATTGTATTACGACAGATCGCTAGATAGGAATAAAAACTGCCACGCCAGTTAAAAGCGCCATTTTCAAAAGGTGTTACAACCAATAATTCATCTCTGACAGGAGGCATTTTTCAGTGATTTTAAATAATCGTCGTGTTATTTATTAGCACAAGCAAATGCGCACAAAATTTAACACGATCGATGAAAAATACAACCACAGGAAATGTGCTTATAAATTGTTTTCGGTTAAAAATAAAAGTAAATTATTTAAATTATACAAATAAATTCGATTGGTGTTGGGAAACATTCCCAACGATGCAGTCCATTTCCAAGTTAAGAGCAACAGACCGTAACATTTGTTAAACTTTGTTGTTGTCTTGAGAAGAGATATATGGGCGGAAAAGGACTATAGTTTATAGATTTTTTATTAGGAATTATTTTTCCAAACTGCTGCGGTTACGAAGTTTTACCATAGAAAAAAGTACATTCGTATTAATGTAACTCCGTTCATTCATTCTGTGACAGCCTACATATAAGTAACATGTATTCGGTTGATTTTTTGCATCGACGACGTTCTTTTGCTGTATCTGTAGCTTAAATGACGATGAAATAGCAGTGTAGGCCTATGTGTATATTGAGTTTAAATTGTAAATGAAATATTTTACTAATTTCGACATGCAGTTGTGGTTAAAGACAATTTAAGCACGAGACACTACTATAAACACGCGTTTGATTAAATAAGCTCATTGCTTTCATGCGTGTAAATACAAATACACCACGCAATATATTTGTAATTGAGACTAAGCACGCATTTTGAATGTCTGATTAGGTAACTGCATAGACGGAATGGACCTATGAAAAGTTTTGTTTTTTTAAGCACGTTATAAGGCTTGTCCTTTAAATTGCAATAGTTGCTTGGTTATCTGGCTTGGCACTCGACTCATTATAAGAATGTAATGTCAAGCATAGACGTTTTTCATGCCCTGCTAAAGACGTCCTAACACGGTTATGATCAAAGCAGGCCCGGGATGCGGCTTTGAATCATTTTAAACGGCATATTTTTCATATGGAAAAAAAAGTGATTTGCATGAATATAACAGCTTGTTGTTTTTCATCTGCTCGACTTCGTGCCACTCCATCAGCCAGCCCGGAAAAGCGTGAGCTGACAGAATAAACGCTTCTCGACTGCAGTCATTAGACGCTCATTTTCTAGCATGATTAACGCGAATTTAGCTGAAGGTGTCGAGCAGCATAGCCGAATCTCCTTATAGCAGCATTATAACAGATGATCGCCTGGTGTGCATCCGCACTTTTGTTCCACTAACTAAGCCGTGGCTTGTTTCTCCCTGCTGGAAAGTGCTGTTCGCTGATAATTGTTAATTAACTTAAAATCTCAATCACGATGTCAGACGGTATTATGAAGAACACCGCAACATTTTATCACTGTGGATATAAGTATTCACACTAATATCAATATGTAAATGAGGTTTTGCCTTCGCTATGATTTAACCAGCAACGCCACCCCCTTGCGGCACCATGAGCTCACACGAGGCCGCTGTCATCGGGTAGACACCAGAAAGGACGGCGTTTCCCTGTTAATATCCAGCCGCGTTTCTCCATTATCACGTTTAAATGTCTGGCGTGTGGAGAAGGTCAGTACATCGTCACTGTTGTGCGACTTAATCCTCCCGGTTTAAGTGTGCTGTGTTAGAGATGCCAATAATACACTCGCACTGGCGTAACTGTGCACTGCAGAAGCATTCTGACATATCATGCCAATATTGTTTCCGTCGCTGACAGCTTTGGCGTTGGGTAGCAGGCTGCCAGTCCGTGTCTAAGACTATTTAAAATCGATCTGTTCCGTGAAAAGCATGTTGTGCTGCTGCTGTTTTCCCCCAACCAAATAAACCAGATGGTTGGCACAAAAGCATCTTTAATTTGGGCTGCACGTGCGCTGTTCATGAAGCAGGCTCTTACAAGGTCCAGTCCTCAGTCTCCCTCTTGTTGTGCTGCACTTTACGGCTCTTTATTTCTGATGGTCCATTAGCTGCCTATCGCTCTGTATATGTTCAGCAGTCATTGGACCAAATGCCTATATTCTGATGGCATTCCATTGCTATACTCCTTCCACCTGATTGTGACATTTCTGTATTCCCACCTAACCTTTCCCAGCTTCATAGGCTGGTGTCAGGGTGTCCATGTCCCATTGGCTTCTCTTCCTGTCCGCCTGTTGGTCTCGCATAGTGGGCCGTGGGTGCAAGGTTGCTCACAGGAAGGAAGCAGAATCTACATGCTCCTTCACAAATGGTGTAACACTTATAAAAACTGCTAGACACGTGTAAGTGGTGCATTTTTAATTCTAATCATACCCCTTCATCATTGTCTGCCTGACACACTCCGAGTGATTTAAATCTTCATTTCCAATGCAATGCAAAAATACAAGGTATCCAGGCTCAGCCTAAAAGGAATTTAATGCTTTTCTTTTGTCTGCAAAGATTGTCTTCCACCCTTTTCTATACTATTCCCCAAGGGACCTGTCTAGACCATCATCAGACCCCATATATTCCCGGGTGCTTCTTTGGACCCCAGCTCACCTGTTTCCTGAAGTTTCCTTGAATACACTGACAGCAGTGGCTTGTAGAATGGTATAGACGTGCTGTCCCTTTAAGACAGAGAGAGAATGCGAATAGGAGGAGAGGGTGAGAGAACACATTAGTCTATCATGAGCTATTTTTTTTTCCATCCTCAGTTGTGCTGAGCAGCCCTCCTGCACAAATACACTTTTGCGCAGGCACGGATGCTAAAGACATTCACACACACACACACACACAAGCACGCAATCGCACACACTCTGTCGGTGTGGCTGGACTGGCGCCATCGCGGAGGAGCATCCAGGCCAAGAGGGAGACAGATAGAAAGAAAAAAGGGAGACAGCCGGAATAAGGAGAGGAGCGAATAGGAGAAGAGACAGTCTGAGGAGAGCGTGACAGGCGGGAGAAGGGGAAAAAAAACCCAAAAATTATTACGCACAACACAAGAGATTCGTATTGCAGAATGGGAAATGCACCATCCCAAGGCATGTCAACTCTATCTCCATGCATACGTTAGTAGCAAGGTATTTTTAATTTGTGTGTTTTACAACTGCTGCTGTCGGTTTTTTGATTTCTGGGGGAGGTGGAGGGGTGGTGTTGGTTTGATGTGTTGTTTTTTTTTTCTCAAGTTTCATTTGATGCTCGCGCCCATTTGGCCGGTGCTCAGAGTGGGGAAGGTGCCAGCGTGTGCGTGTTGGGGTGTGCGGGAAAGTGAGTTGGCAATGGGATCGGTGCCCCGTGTGAGCTGAGCAAGGGGGCTTGGCGGAGTCCCGATGCTGATGCAAGTCGGGACGCTCCGCTGTGTCCGTGCGCCGTCAAGTGAGGGAGCCTTTACAGAAATGTGATGCTGCTTTGCTGGAGTTTCAGCGGCGTCTTATTTAGCCGAAGTGAGGAGTCAGAAATTGTGTGTTTGTGTATCTAAGGGGGGGTCTGCCAGCACATGGGGGAAGCCTCATCGCCCACGAGGCCAGCAGGATAGATGTTATGAAGATGCTGAGGTGGGCTCCCTCTGTGTGTGTCTGTGTGTGTGAGAGGGAGAGAGAGAGAGGTGCACGGTTTATGTAATGCTGTGTAAAGTGGCTGTTGGACAGTTTAAGCCTTAATTTGTCATGGAAGATGGAAATTCAGCACCCCCTACCTTGTAAACATGAAAACCAAGTAAGGAACAGTGGGGCAGGCTGATCTGACACTGGAAGACAGTCAGACTCCTGGGAATTGAGAGAGAGAGAGAGAGAGAGAGAGAGAGAGAGAGAGAAGGAGGTAGTTGCATGGCAAGAAGGATGGAGCGAGGTAAGAGAACAGAGGGATGCGAGGGGGAAAGAACACTCACACAACCGGGGCAGGAGAGTGAGGCAGTGATGCTGTTGTCAGGGGGGACCTGGCCAGTTCATCCTGCAGATCACCCTGGGAATTGTTAGGGTTGCTGTGGAGAAAAAGTCCACCTGAGAGAAAGCAGATGTAAGATGTCTATTTAAAGGTTGTGGTGTGAACAGAGGATGAGTTTAGGCAGAGAAACCAAAATAACAAGTAGAGAGATGGAAGAAGATGTGTGGCATTGTAAGAACATGATACTTATACACATTAGCATATAAAGCAGAGGTGAATCATTCTGTTTTCAATATATGCATCCATGATTTCTTCTATCATGAGCAGTTCAGGGTCGGTGAGCCTACAGCCAATCCAAGGTTGCATAGAGCACACTATGGATTAATTCTCGCTAAGGTGTAGCAAGAAGAACTGGACATACATTTCAAAGAGATTGTGTCAGAGAATGCCATTATCATTCTTAGGGTAGCAGTGGAAAATGCTGTTCTCACTGTCTAAGTTGTCAAGTAAGATCCATTTTTGCACTATAATGATCGATCAGAACATGTTTGTGTGAAGTGAATCAAATGCAGAAAAGTGTGTGAGAAGCACCTGCAGGTCTTTAGGAAGGCTGCTGCAGAGCCGCCATGGGGAGACAGTGATAAATGAGGCATTATGGGAGAAAAACCGCTGATTATGACTGAGAGGCTGAGGCTGCTTCAGAAAAGCCAGTCCCCTCTGGCTCTGTGGCTGCCGAATGCCACTCCCAGCTTTTTCTGTGGGCGGGGGGGGGGGTTGGTGCCTGTGGTTGATT
>JAODKF010000103.1:14577324-14588683 GCA_026779585.1 Mormyrus proboscirostris
CCCCCCCCCCCCCCCCCCCGCCGCCTGAGGTTGATTACCTTGCAATCAGCCTCTACTCTCTCTGCATGGGGGCTTTTGAGTGCAAACGGCAATTTGAGTTTCTCTCATGTGTTTTTCTTTTGGAGCAAAGGTTGGTCTATTTTCCGTGATCTTCTGACGTTGTCTGTTGTTGTCTTTCCGTTCAGCTGAGCCTGCATTACACAAAAAGGTCAGAGAGAGCAGGTCAGGTTAGTGCCAGACCTGAAAACCCAGAAGTGGGTGCAGGAGTTTTCCACAGCAGTGCCGAGGTCAACTTGTCGTCCGTGCGGAGCGACCCAGCGCTCCGTCGGCATTAGGTTCACTCTGATGGATGACTCCGTTTTCAGTCAGGACTGATTCTTCATGAGCATGTGACAAATGTACACTGACACTTTACAGGTGTGATAAGGGGCCACATTGATCGTGTGGAACAAAGTTCAGGGTTGAATGTGTGGGCTTTGTATTCACTGTGTGTCGATGCTGTTCGCAACTTGGCCGCTAACACTGGTAGCAAAGGAGCTTATGGTGTTTGGTGACTTAAAAGTCGTGAACTGCTTAATGATTTATGATTACTGAGCACGTTTAGGTTCTTAAAATTTGTTGTTTCATGCCGAAGCGAACGTGTTTTTAAAAATATTGTGACTATAATATATTGAGAGGCATAGACAAGCACAGTCAAAATGTGAGGATGAGGAGAGGCAAAGGCACGGTGGCAAAATGTGTGGGCGCAATGTTTCTGCTGGAAAACCAGTACAGGAAGACTTTACGTTAAGTCAGTGATTTGACTAGTGCAATGGCGCTGCCCTCACAAATAATTGACATTTTCCAGGTAATTGGAAATTGGTTTTGTGGTTTAAGGGACATTAAATGGGATGTTTAATTGTGCCTCCTGAAGGTGCCTCAATGGGCTTATTGAGTTTGGTTAAATGGTGTAATGCAGGCTTCACAGGGGATGAGAGGCTCAAAGGTTAGGAGGAGAATCGCTCTGCTTTAAACTGTGTGGAAGGCTAGAGGCATCTATCATTGCGTACTGCCTGAGGATTTAAGTGCCTGTGTGATTTTAGGGTGTTACACAACAGGTTTTAGTGAGTATTGATTGTCTTTACTTTCGGTTTCCGGAGTGGATTTTTATTTCTGTTAGCCAATACTTTAAGAAAAGGATATGCGTGTGTGTGCTGCACAATCGTTTCCCCTCACAGCAAGACAAGAATTCTCTGTTACAAGAAGTTTGAAGACTGATCCAGCCTGTTTAGCAAATTGACCTTTTCTTTTCTGAACGTGCTGCCCCCACCCTGTACACCCCTGTGTAAGGAGTAAGCGTTTGTAGATTGTAGCTTCACTGATCAGATGCTGAGCCTCTTAACTTTACAACACTACCAATTCTGCCTCCCTTGCATGGGAATCGAGAGGCGGTTTTTGGCTTGAACTGCTTTCATTGCCAGAGATCACTTGCCGTTTATAAATCGATTGTTTTCCTGTGCGGTCCAGTGGCCAAAGACACATAGTTACAGATGCGGCTTTCATTTGGCAACAGCATGAGCTGAAACAGACACAGTCAAAATCGAATAAAAACCCAGGATGGCGTTTTTCCTCGTCTCATAATATCTAATCCACCACACCATATATCCTTGAATATTGACGTAGCAGTAATATTAGCTCAGCAAGCCTCAGAAATGTGTGTTAAGTTTATTCCCGTTGATGTTTATGAAACATTGCTGTGTTCCACACGAGGCTCACATGAGATCACAACAGACCAGCGATACACAGGGTGACTGTGCAAGGAGCTTCTGTCTGCTGCCCAAACAAAATTTTCATGCTGGAATAGAATAGAAAGGAAAGGGGAAAAGTGGTATTGACTAGGGATACAGACAGACAAGGTCCTGCTTGTTACCTCAGACTAGTAATTGGAGCCGGTCTGATTGCTCTGTCTGGAGTTGTGACTTGTAGGTTTCATCCTAAAAACCCTAAAGGGGTCAGAGCCATTTTCTTTCCCATTAAATCATACTTTATAGTCACCCATGCTGACAGCGTACAGCATCTAACTCTCCAATGTACTGTTTGACTGCTGAGAAAGTATATTAAAGATTTGGCCGCCCTTTGAGTGCTGCTCCTCATCTTCCCACGTTGCTCCTGGACAGTACTGGGTTTAGCAGGTCCTATCCCACAGTTTCGCTCCAGATGCTGTGGACCTGCATCAGGCCGGGCCTAACGGTACCCAGGTCCTGATCCCAGATGCCCAGAGGAGAACAGCCACTGTGTGTGTGTGCGACGGGAGCTCAGCCTAGGGCTCTGGCTGTAGGGCCACTGGGATCCTCTGCTCCACTGGAGATTAATCCCCAGCCTCGTTACCTTCTGTAGCATCCAGAATGGGGGCTATCAAAGCAAAAATGTAAATCACGAGGCTATGTCCCGCAGCATGCAAGTGTTCCGTAATAACAATCTGTGTTATCATTTCCATAATATTTTCCTGCTTTCCTCAATCCCGGCTCATCCAGCTTGACACATTTTATAGGGGATACAGCACCCAAAGCTCTTCAGCCCCAGATTGTTATTAGATATAACTGTCAAGTCGTGTAACTATTCTCTTCTATCTGTACTGAGCCAGAGGCTTTTCTCTGACTTGTTAGCATTTAAAAAAATGCATTCATACTAATTGTGAATAGTTAACATCTGCTTTCTGCAGTTAATTAGTTTCCTGCTTGTGGTAGCACTTCATGATTATGTCTCTCTGGATGGGTGTGTGGGCCTTCGGCTGTTTGCTCGCTGACATCATTGTCTGTTCTCAGTCCCCACGGCCAATGATAGATGGGGGATAGGACAGCATAATGAGTGAAGCACAATGAGTGAAGCAAGGTGAAGCAACAAGGGGTGAATCTCAATAGCAAGAATGCAAAGACTATTCTGGTGGTCTTGCCTTCCAAGAACGAGCTTTGGGGAACAATGAACGGTGGGATTGATCTCGTTTGGCGAGGATGCAACTGCAGCATCCTCGATATTTGAGGCGGGGCAAAACCAACAACTGGGGGTTTTTACCGTCCTCACGTACTTGTGTTCTTAGTATTGGAACAGGTCTTCAGCAATAGATGACGACTTAAAACGGGTACAAGAGAACACAAGTACGCATATTGAGATTCACCCAAGGATCAGAAGACTTGCAAGATGACTGTCTCTATCTCCATCTTTATACATTCCTAAGTGCTCTTACAGAAACTCCTAAAACACAATACACAGCACTGAAGTATGCAAATTTGGTATTGTAAGGCAAACCTAGCTGCTTTAGGAGTAAAGGCAAACCACCGATACTGCACACCTCACCAGCGTCAGTATGATGTGTGGCTCTCAAAAGGCTGCATATTGTGTAGTATCCTGCACTGTACATTTAGAATCCTCTCTGTGCTGTTTTCAAAGGTGCAGAGGAACCGAATCTGAGGCTTGCTGGGGTGTGTTGCACACTCTGCACAGAGATCAGCTCCTGTCTTAAATTGAGATCTTATGTTTTGACAGGTCAAGTGCAGCATGACCAGGGGGCATGATCCTTATCCTATGACTTCCTGGAATTGCTTTTCCTAGAAGACAGGACCACAGCCATTGCTGTGTGTGGAAAAATTCTGGGTTAATGTAAGCAGTACACCTTTAAACAGGTTGTGTGTACAATTGATAGTATTTTTCTTTTCCTGTAAATTGATCCCATGATGTTTCTAGTTATGTTTTGGTATATGTTACTTAGAGGGTACTGACATACCAAAAGCAGCCATTTTACACCATATAAACGGACAGTGAGCAATGGATTAAAGTTTTACGTTGTAAAAAATACCATGGCTGATCAGGTGACATTCCTGCTAATATACGGAAAGCGTTCCACCAAAAAGAAGTCGGAAGTACCGGCTGAGAAACATAACTGAAAAGAAACCGCATGAGGCAGGCGAGAGGATCGATCATTTAGGGACATACGTCTGCAGTATTACTCCCCAGCCCGCTGTTTTGCCTCTTGGGCAATTATTAGGTTATTGAACTGTAGCCGGAGATTTATCAGTGTGTAAATCGCCAGTCAGCATCACGGGGACGAACCGCGCTGCCTGATTAAATTTTCTCCGCACTCTCCCAGCCCTGCATCGCACAGCAAGCAGATTATATTCCAGCATGCATCAATTATTAATCTTAGAAATAAATAAATGTTTAAACATCTATTGAAAGCAGATGGATGTTTCAGATGGTATATATATAAACGTGAGTCTCACTCCACACAAAAAATTAAGATGATGAACATATGTGCAACTCTAATCTAACATAATAAGCGGGGCGCATTAATTGCTGTGTAAAGACAGCGAGGAGATGCCGCCGTGCGCACATTAAACGGAGTTCAGGCGAGACCAGAGAAGCAGCGCAGCAAACCGCAGTTTCGTCGATCTCACCGGCTCCAATAATTCGGGAGTCCCGCCGGGCCCGTGAGCGTCGCGGAGGAGAACGACGGCGCCAGCGATTGGTTAACGAAGTGCAGAGGAGGCTCACTTCTCGGCGTTAATTAAAGATGCACGAACATTTGGGAGTTAAAATGGGCATCTCGGTCTTTATTATAGTCTAGCGGAGAATTTCAGTTTCTTTCCACATCCAATGGGATTAAACATTATCTAAATAGTCTTAGATAATTGTTTCTGAAAGGATCTGTTTATTTTTGCGCTAGCTATTAACAGTGGACGCATAGGCGGTTCTAAACTAGAGTACCCCCTCTTGCTTTTAGAGATTTGTCCCTTATTGACGTGTACATGTCAATCCTCCGCCCGGCAAATTTCATCACGGGGACCTCCACCTTATCTGCGGGAGGCTTAGAATCCACCCTAGCGGAGGCTACTTTTGTACTCTCCATTTATGGGTTTTGCACGTACTTTATTCTTTTGGTTGCACGATTGCGTGGTTTGCCCCCGACCTTTTGTCTCAATCGAGCACGTTTTTACAAACACTATGGCTGAGGGCATGCAGCCCAGTAAAACTGGCTGACAACTGGTGATAGATTTTGCTGATAGATTTATATACATCTGAATGATCTGTGATGAAACCTGGGCTCTGATGGCTGGGCTCCATACTTAGCTTTGTTTATATAATAATAATAATAATAATAATAATAATAATAATTATTATTATTAATAATAATAATAATAATAATAATAATAATATAGTGAATTAGTGTGCCAAGCGCGACCCGTAGCTTAAAAACTGTTCACTGCGGTAATCAGCATAAGTACCAGCGGTATAATGGCAATCTCTTAACTAGAGCTTTAATGCCAGCCCAGGTCTTCATCGGCAGCCGTACCCTCCGATGGGGATTCATTGTACATTGTGGGCTGGGTGTTGGGTTCCCGTACGGATGCCCTTGACGACACGGATTCCATGTGTTTATGACGCTCTCCTGCGCCTTCCCGTGACGCTGGCAGACTGTTCTTCCTCCGCAGAGTCGCTCTGAGTGGCCCTTCACGTCGGACGTGACCGGGAAACTGACACCCGCCGCAGAACACAGGCTGACTTCGCTTTGTAATATAAAGATTAGTTTATGCTTTTAGTAGAGATGTTTTTTCTTGAATAAAGAGAAGCATTTTCCTCCTTCCCACGAAGATTCTGATCTAAATTTTATTTCTAAAAGCTCTTATTTAACTCTCCTACTTTGCTGGGATAAGACCGGATAGGGAGAGCGCCTGTTTCCCACTGCCATTACCGGTCTGTAACAGAGGCTGGTTTCTCTCTTTGTTTTTTTTAACTCCGGTAATGGCTTAACAACCAGAGGCTGGGCGACCTGCTGTTCAGCCTTATTCAAGTACAGGCGGCGAGTATCTGGGCACAGAGGAGCCTCTGTCTGAACCTGGAGAAGATGGTAGAATAAATGGTGGAGAACAGTGCAGTATTTTTGTTTATTATGGCTCAGTCCATTGGGAATATCAACAGCTCTCCACACACACAGACACACACACACACACAGACAAAATAAACTGTGTTTGTATTTACATCTTTGTGGGGACCACCAATCCTAATCCCAACATGAGAACCTTAACCCCTACCCAGCCCTAACCTTAACCATAAGTAACCAAACAAAATGTAAGGCTTTTGGCATTTTTTGTTTTTCATTGCAATCGCAGGTTTTTATAAAATTCAGCTTCCCCTTGTGGGGATCGAAAAACTGGTCCCCGCAGTGTTATGTATACCTGGACCACACACACACACTACTCTTTTTGTTCAATAAATCCTAGCCTTTGATGCCAAATGAGAACGCTTCATTAAAAAATCCATAAACTGAAAAGCAGGGGAATTCTGACGGTCACGTGTTAGTCAAGCTGCCTTTGCACGCACCTGTACCCCACAGGGCTCCCCATTTGCACCAGACCGCAAGCGTAAGTGCCGTGCAGTCAGTGTATTCGCTCCAAAGATGCATTCTTGCCATTTGCCCCTGGTGTACTTGAAGAATTCATTCCAGCTCTTTGTTCTCTGTGGAAAAGCACTTGATCCTTGATCGTTGTGATTGCTGCTATTTTTTAAGCTGTGGGAGCGTAACCCGAACTCCTGCCGTCCCCCTTTTTTGTGCCACTAATGTTCATCGCATTTGTGCTTCTGCTTTTGCAACTGTCCATGTAAGCTAACAGCGTATTATATATGTACATTTATTTTATGAAGTTTTGATGCCTGTGACATGTGACATGGAAGGTATGATGCAGGAGATTCTGCACCGTAGAAAGTGACTGGTAAGCCGGAGTGGTAACCAGGACCACAGAAGAGGAGGGATCTGGCCAACACGGGGCAGATATGATGCCCCACCCCCGCCCCGGAAGCTGTACGTGGCTTCCCAGACCTGGGAAAGCGTGAAGCTCAGTATCCCAACAGACAGTGGTGTTTCTCTTCTCAGGTTGCGTCGGCTGCACCTGCCTGCACTCACACACCACCTTCAGAGCGCGTCTGAGCCCGTCGTCTTTACCTCCACATTATTCTTCTCACCCTGAGCCTGTTTAGAGCAGTAGATGGGTCATGAAGGGATTACAAAAACAACAACAGAAAACCTTATGGTGTCTGGCACCATTCATTCATTGATGCCAACGACGTTTTCTGTAGTTGTTAATGCACAACACCTGATGAATGAACTTTAGGAGCAAAGGCTCCCTTTGTACTTCAGGCTGGAACCCATGTGACCTGATTGGAGGGAGTCACTGTCGCTGGACACGGCCCAGGAGGGGCCTGTTTACCTTAATAGGTCCGGCTTAGCCAGTTTGGTCCAACTTCTTTTCACAGTATCCATGAAGGGCGGTGTAAATCTCCTCATGCTGGGAAAGGTATGCCCCGTGAAAGATTAATGAGGGTCAGAATTACCTCCCACCCCCCAATCCCTAGGGGGGGCGTTGGTGTTTCAGCTGTTTCATTATACAGCCTGTTTTTCAGCAGCGGAAATGTGAGATGGCTTCAGTCTTGTTGTATCGTCAAACTGCCTTCCCAAACTCGACTAGCTGGTTTTATCTGCCCCTTTAAGGGGGTTGAAAGTGTGAAAAAATAAGCGCCTATCTCATTCAAGTTTTGTATTTTTTTTTTTTATTACCAGAGTGGCAGCATTTAGGGCTGAGTTCCCGGTTGGTCACCAGTGCGACCACCCAGCGAGTGATGATGTTTTGCATTTCAGGATAGTGCGTTCTTGGAAAACAGCACACCGGCACTCCAGTCCGCATCTTCTGACAGAGGTCGGGCTTGTTGGGGGGGAAATGGCGACATGGATGTTGGATGGGGTCGATTAAACAAGAAGACGGAATCCATGGAGATTAAGTAATTATAAACTCTGCTGCTTGAGCTACGATGGAGGAAGGATTTCAGCTTAAGGATGACAAGGCATCCTCTTGCCGTGTAATTAGGGCTGGAACGTATCTCTGAGCGTGAAACATCGCCATAAGGATTGGCTGTAAGTTGCACCTTTTCATTCATAAATATTGGTCCACTCTAAATTATTCTTTATTGCACTGTGCAGTTGAATGTCTTGGTTTAGAATTTAAATTTTAGATTAAATCGGTTAAATTTTAGATGTCAGGGTTAATATGAAAATGTTTTTATTGCCTAAAAAAATTGCATAAAAAGTAAGTATTATACGCAATAAAAAATATACGCAATAAAAAATTCATTAATTTTCACTTTACAAATGATGACCAAATTATACAGTGAGATCACTGTATAAATAAACAGACATACTTTTAAAATATTCGAAAACCTTTGTCGACAGGTTGTTAGTACAGTATTTGTGGAGTTTTTCCATTTGACATGGCTATTAAAGCGCTTGACTTTGAGGGCTTTGGTGCTGTTAACACACCAGGTATCTCTTTCACTTGACCTTGCGCCCATCTTGGGGTAACTGAGCCGTCGGCTGGGGACCCAGAGAATGGAGGCTCCAGTAACGACTGAATCGCGTCCCTAAAGTAATGGCGCCTCATTCTAGACGAGCCCTTTCTGCCAAAGGACCAGTTCTGAGCAACTAATACATCATGGATGTGATGAATGCTTTCGATGCCCCATGAAAGATATTGAAAGTGCTGAGCTGGGTGATCCATTAGTTATTCCTGTAATCCCCCCTTGCAAGCAACAGGATAAATTGCTTCGCCCCCCTGAGGGACGGAAGGCACCCACGTGATCATGCGCTCAATCGTCACCTATAAATCTCACCCTAAAATCCTGAATCGGTCAAACGGACAAAAACTGCAAATTTGAAGTTGGTAACTTATGGTGATGTTTTCTGGGTGATCACGGACCCCGAGGGACATTTCAGCTTGTGCATTGGAGGAGTAACCAAATGCTCAATCGTCAGCAGTTGTTCAAGATTACTCATCTGTACCTTTTAATCCATAATGAAATCTACTGCAGTTCATAAAGAACCATCCAATTTATTTTAGCTCATTTAGGCACAACAGGATGCTAAGTAGCACGTCTTTGGTGATAACTGTGGAAATTAACTCTCTAACAGTTCATTACACTGAGGCATCTGTGATTCTTAAATGGTGCTATAGCTTTTTACTTTGGGTTTGTTTTCCAAGCCTGGGCTGGCATGAATCGGCGGGCCTGGACGGTACTCGGGCCCCGGTCCACCAAGAACAACTGCCAGAGGGGCTTTGGTGCAAATGCCCCAGGAGTCAGACCTCTGATTGTGTGTGATGGGAGCTCAGCCTAGGTCTCTGGCTGAAGACCCCCTGGGAGCCTCTGTCGCAGTGGAGATCAGTCCCCAGCCTCGTTACCTTCTGAAGCACCCAGAGTGCTAGCTGTCTCAGAGGAGCCAAAGTCATATTTTTATCCACATAATTAATAATAACAGTAGTGCTATTCATAAATAATCACCTCCTTGGTAAAGATAATCTGTCAGGCCACAGGCTCAGCATCTAAATGTTCATTGTTTCAGTTTGTACAAATTAGCAGATTCTACTGTAAATAGTTATTTGTCTTCACATGCTTGTCTTTTATGCTCACATCTCCCTGTAACTACCTAGAATATGATCTCCTTAAGGAATTTCAGTATTCTGTTTTACCTTTTTTTTTGTCAGAAGTGACTAGGAGCCAAAACAACCCGCATTTTAGAAACAAGCTTAACTATGTCTTGCGTAACAAAGGGCAGAATTGTCACATTTGTTTTCATTTGTGTTTTCCCTGAAACACACACACACTGCTAAGCGTATGTAAGTGGGACAATGCTTACTATCCTACCAGGTGCTCTTTTCCTGTACATAACCAATTCTTAGATTTGATCGCGTATCTAAAATTATCATGCAACCTAATTATTACATTTTTTTATTATTTAACGATGAGAATATCCACTATCAGTGTTTCCCCCCACAATTTACTGCATGTTTTATTACTTTATTAAATAAAATTGCTTGCAATGTTTTTATACAACAAGGGTACTGTGCTTTCAAATATGCTGCATTATCTTTTCAGCAAAACCATGATGGTAACCATCAAGAATATTATTAACTGATGTGTTTACTTTTGGGTTATGATTTGTATGTAGATGTGCAGGCAAACGGACATTACTTTTAACCTTTAAACTTGGCATAACTCAGGTAATACAATCATCCTGAATGGGATGATGAGGTGATTTTGATTAATTTGCTTGTGACATCATAAATTTCGTTGCTAATGAAAAATCTGAGAACTTTGCTGGGTAATTGGATTGTTTTGTGCAATATTTGTTCATGAATTAGAATGCGAATGAATAAGCTTCTCAAAAATTCTAATAACTTCTAGGTTATTTTCAAGTCTTTGACCAAGGTTAAGCCAGCATTTTATTATTTCTTTGTCTCCACATTTTGCTGGTAAAAGTTTCTGGATGATGTCATTGTGTTATGTCACAATGCAAACTTAAGTTATATGTACACCCTGCCTTGACCTCTGACTTGCTCAAACATTTGAAGTTGATAGCCTCCCAGAATCTTCACTGGCCCAAAAAACAAAAATAAATTGGTGCAATCCACCTAGCTAGCACCCAGAAGCTTCACTCGCTAAACCTCAGTTAGCTAATGCACCCAAAACCTTCACTAGCTAAACTTCTGCTAGCTAATGTACCAAAAAGCTTCACTAGCTAAACCTCTGATAGCCAATGTACCCAAAAGCTTCACTCGTTAAAGCTCCGTTAGCTAATGCATCCCAAAATCTTCACTAGCTAAACCTCTGCTAGCTAATGCACCCAAAAGCTTTACTTGCTAATCTTTCACTAGTTTTCATTATCTAATATTTCTAGATTAATGAAAAACAGTGCCCTGCTTTGTCAAACTTAAAATTCAGTGTTCCATTTGCAGTGTACAGTACAGTTATGCTTATGTTTATTTATTATGACAGCACAAAGGCTCATAACAGGATGTGAACAATAACGCCATTTCAGAATTGGCAATTGCACAGCGGCATTCCAGCTGTTACGGTCTTTTAAAGGAAGGAGTGGTAATAATGTCGCGGTGATAGCTTCAATTCGTTTATGTACTTAGGAAAAGCTCCAAACAAAACAGAAGGAGCTCCATAAAAATAGAGAAGATTTTTACAATGGTTGTGTTTCTCTGAAATGAGGATTGTCCGTGTAAAGAGTTTACCCTAATTGAGATATTTAAAGCCCAGAGATGGGTCGGCGCCCCATCCTGGGTTGTCCCCCGCCTTGCTCCTGTAGCTTTTGCGATAGGCTCTCGTCCCCCGCAACCCTGCATAGGACAGGTGGCTAAGGAAGATGGATCGAGATATTTTAGGATGATGATAAGAGTAACGGTCTAGTCACAGTAGCTCAGTGTGTCCTGGCCCCCAACCAGCGAAGCTTTCTTAAGCGCCGCGGTAAGATTTGGACTAATTTCATTTAACGCTG
>JAODKF010000103.1:14591601-14602598 GCA_026779585.1 Mormyrus proboscirostris
GTTTCCAGCTACATCTTTTTTTAATTTCCCTGGAAGGGAACTACAGTTGTACCTTTGACTCGGTGAGTGTTGTCTTTGCATAAATGTGTGTGCGTGTCCTAATCCTAAAAGCACGCTCGTCTTCTCAGTCCAGTTGAATACTCCAAAGCTTCCTTTTAGATTTTGAGTGGCTTTTGTGAGACCTTCTGAGTGCTTGAACACGCGTATTCCTTGGCAGTAATCTTTGATCCGGTCATAAACAGAAGTGTTACTCCATGGAACAGATGTGTGCTGCAGATGGGTGTGCGGGTTTTTCTCTGCGGATGATCACATAAGCTTTTTTATGCTTCTAAGTAGCTTGTATAATTTTTGTTCCGATCCAACGTCTGTCCCTTTGCTTGAAATAAACATGCCTGCATGTTTAGGGGTGTTTGAGTGTGTAGGGGGGTGTTTAAATCCACATGCAGTTCTTTCTGGGGTCTAATAATGCTGACTGCTTGCCCTTGCCAGTCTGCTGTGCCAATGTGGCAGTGACAAGTTTGCTGGGCCGGATGCTTGGCCAGGTGTTAGCAGCGGGGTGTTGCAGATCTGGCCAGGAGCAGATGCTGGGACAGGACAAGTAGCCCCGGGTGGGGGCACAGAGGCCTGCCGGCAACGGGAGGTAAGCTTTGTCTTTACGGCTTAAGTATCACCTCGCCACAGAAATTCGCCCAAATGTGTTTGAAAGGACTTATTTATTTAATCAGCACCAGCTGTGGTCTTGAGTGTCCTGCAGAGTTTGGTGATTGTTAGCTGTATACGTGCATTCTCATACTTTATAATGTGACTTGGATTGGAGTGCAGATTGTGTAATATCCTTGAAGTGCCCTCCTTTATTGACAGCTGGGGAAGTCATTTTTACTTGTTTGCTGTATGGAGAATGTGAACGGGCAATTTCACACTTTGGACCCTTGAAAGCTAATTGCTCACTTTGTGTTTCAGCTTTTAATGCTCCTAAAAAAAGAAAACCAGGTCTTGCCGGCACATCATTGTAAGATCTAACGGCACAGGGACGTTGTGTTGAATGGTCTGATCCCTTTACTTTACCCCTGGCCGTCTCTTGACAGGTCCCTGATGTAGCATTTTGCTGTTTTTCAAATTTGTCTGCCGAAGTTTCACATTGTCACATGGTGAGAGTGGTGACTTGTATGGCCTGGTGGAGGTGCCTGGGTGTTTTAGAAATGAAATTAATGTCTTTATCATCTTCATAAGATTGTACTTTGGATCTTTCTGTGGCCAGAAGGATCTTCTTGGGGTTTGTAACTATTTCTCCTTCGTTCACTAGCTTTGGACTCTGTCTTTATTATGTCCAGGTTTCACACCTGCCATACCATCAGCATGACTGTAAGCTCTCATCTGATTATTGGGTTAGGGTTAGGGGCATCTTGATCTGCTAATGGTGTGAGGATTCCTATTTGCTCTGCATTGTTGTGTAGAAGGATTAGGTTTGAATCTGATGACTGGCAGAAACTCCTCAAGATTTTCTGGTGTTTATCCTTAAACATGACTTTTGAAATGAATCCTTCTTTTAGTTCATAATGCAGTAGCTTCTTCATGAACGCAAAATTATGTCTTCATTGACTTGCAATAAATGAAAACGTTTTTGTTTTATGCAGCTTGTCCTCAGATGATGAACTGATAATCACTTTGTATTTTCATTACACTATCAGCTTCATTTGGAATGCAAGACTTTTATGTCAGAATAATCCATTCATCCATCTTCTAACTGTTTACCTCAGTCTGGGTCCCAGCAATATCCATCCATCCATCCATCCATTCATCCATCCATCCATGTTCTACCTGCTTATCTCGGTCTGTGTCCCAGAAATTTTTTTGAACAGCCTACAATTTTCTAAACTCTAATTTTAATTCTAAGTGCTATAAATTTAACTCCTAAAATGTCTTTGAAGCTATATTTCTTTAAAATTTTGAATAAGAATGTCTGTTTTCAGATTTTCCTCCATCGTCTCAGTTTTTGCGTGCCTACAGCTGGTGGTCGGTTAACTTATGCACCGAGTGACTAGTGTGGCCTCCTCTGATGATCATTTATGCGGCCCACAGATCTCATTACCCCTGAGATGCATCGCAGCATCAAAGCAGGTCCAGTCATCAGGCTTTTCCATGTGCTATACTGCACGTCCGGCTCTTTGATCTCGCAACGTTGGCGGGGAGGACCAGGTGGGACGACCACCGGTGCCGACTCTGTGTGTGGTGAGAAAACCGGGAAGCCTGATTGCGGTTAAAGCAGAGAGATTGGCTGGGAGTTGCGGACTTTGGAAATGCCAAAAGTGGCGCTGTGGCAGCCAGCGCACCCGGCATGGTGGCGTGGCTTTGTGGTGGGTGTGAAACACAGGCCATTTTCAGGCTTGCAAGGCTGTGTCTCTATGCAAGCACCCTGCTCATAACAATGGTTAGTACCGTAACCATGGCCAGAACCCTAACCTTAACTAAGGCTGTGCTCACACTTAGCCTGGTCGATTTCCCCCCCCCCCCTTTGCACTTTATGTTCCAGGGCTGAGCTTTTGTCATCACCATGCAACTTTTTTGTTGAAGAAAACATATGATGGAAAGCGCTATCACAGTGCACAATGAAGTTCACGATTAATGTCCTTATTTTGTGTCTTATTTGGAGTCGTTTAGCGTGCGATGACGCACGGCCCTCTTATGGATTTATTGAGTATGCAACAGCTATTTTCATTTAATCATGCTTGCATGGATAAGAAGCACGTGCTATATTTTACCAAATATCTCTGAGTTTCTGTGTGTTGGATCCAGTCGTTCCTGGATCCTTTCATCAAGCAATCCTGCAAACACCGCACCTCTGCTGTAGACCGAAACGACCCCTTTGCCGCGATGTTTGCTAAATATTTGCCGTTACCTGATCTGTACGGCCTACCGGACTCGTTAGATCCAGGTTTATGTGTAGTGTACGTGTGCGCATGCCTGTGTCAGTGGCATCATTGATGTCATGTCTGTGTTCGGGACGTGACTTGGCCCACCTCTTAAAGCTGGTTCCGCTACTTAAGCATATTCTGCCCAGGCACGGTACAGAGAAATCACACTAGACGAATGAACTGGACTTTGGGGGGGTCGAGTGTGCTTGACACAGCACAGATTGCCTAGTGTGAGTATGGCCTATCAGTACCTGTTCTCCTTCAAAGATTAAGTCTGTTGCAGTGGTGCATTACATTTTATTCCTGTTGTTATCAGCCGCTGAATTCAGATCAGCGAGAAAAGGCCTACAGTGCCACAGCCGTCTTGAGAAATGCTCTGTACAGCCCAAGTGTGACGCCGGTAGCGGTGATTCATGTTTTCTCTGATGCCTTCTGTGAGTACTGGTGCATCTCGCAGGTGTTTCTGCCGGGGGGGTAAATTAGGCTGAATTAGCTGCCCCCTGCAATGCCACGTTTTTACATTAAATTAAAGGTACAGTGTAAAGAGTGTGGCCACTCCGAACTCACCCGTCCGTGATTATAAAAACAACAAAGGTAAACTGAAATAATAATAAGAATAATAATAAAGATGGGATGGAGAAAACAAAGTGTAGAGGAATACAGAATACAAACAACCATAAGAAACAAAACACTCATTACAAGGACATCAAACAAATTATAACCAAAACAACAACACTAATAATAATAATGTTACAAATAGATATTATATATATATATATAAATATCTACATCCACACACATGATCCTACACATATGCATGTATATTTCAATTCCTATATCTATAATATACGCTAAAAAGAAATAATAATAATGCTACTGATCGCTGAAGCTCGTATGCGCCCATTCTTGTGTGTGCAAGTGTAGGTGTGGACTGATTGGATGTGCTGGCATTTGATGCTGTCAGGGGATGCGATGGCGCCCCCCCCGCCTTTCCCGCCCACCCCCAGGCCCAAGGCAAAGGCAGGGGGAACCAGGCAACCGAGGCCACCCCCACGGCACAAGGGGCCCACGGCCACACGTCCCCAAGGCAACCACCCACCCAACCCGAGAGGAAGCCCGTGAGGGACTAAGGGGGCGACAACCCCCGTACAGGGAGGCCCGCAGAGGGGGGACGGAGACTAGCCCCCCAGTCCTGCCCGCAAGCCCCCCACCAAGGAAAGCGGGTTCAGGGCTGAAGGTCCCCATCAACCGAGCTGGCCACCCACCTCCCCTGGTGGAGGGCCCCCCGGCCCGCCCCTCGGCAGGACGGATCGCCGCCCACTGTAGCGACCCGGCACGTCCGTCCCCCCCCCCGACACTGCAGGATGATCGAAAGGAGGCTCATACAAACAAAATGCCCCCCCCCAGAATTCTAATTTTAAAGGGTACATCAGTATCCTCTCAGTCATCAATGGAGCGCTGGCATCAGAGACCGTCCCGCAGCCTGTTCTTAATGCATCAGAAGGCCCCGTCACCGACACTGGGGGAGAGGGACTCGGCCATCAAACGACTCCCTGTCATCACATTGTAAAGACGCCGTTTCTTAATTTACTTTTTTTTGTCACCTTGCCCCTGAATGACGGGCCGAAATATCACGGGGGTTGCATATCGCCGTCGTGTCAAAACAAAGCAGAGTACGGATGGAATGAAATACAACTGGCATTCAACAGGCAGATGTGGAATATGAGACAGGGAAAATAGCAGGGTCTCCTGTGACTGCGCTCCGAAAGACAGAGACACTTAGAACAGAAGCCGACAGGAAAGGAAGCTGGAAGAACACGGCGCCAACTTTATTTCCGCAATTAAAAAGTGACCTCTGAAGGTCCCAGCTTATCTTCATGCCAGGCAGCACTTGATAGTGTAATGGGCTGCCAGCAGCCCTCATGGTCAAACTCAGCTTGTGGTCAAAATACCCAGGGGAGGCCCTGTGGCTTAGCTCCTCCTCAGGGAAGTATCACACTGGGACCTATGTAATTGCCTTTAGATGGAAGTTTCTTCTGAGGACTGGTCACTGCAGCTGCCTGCTTAATAGGCACTCAGACTAAGAAAAGGTCACGTGTTCACGTGTTGCTACCAGAGGGGTTTTTACCCCAATTACTTCCGCACCTCAGCTTCTCTCCTAATTTCCAGTTTAAGCAAGAGTATGTCGACCCGGTAGCGTGCTGGAATTAAGCTTCGAGCAATGTGTAAATACTAATGTCAAACAGCTCATCAGATTCCCATAAATTAGCGTAATATAGACTGTTTCAATTTAAGGCACACATTAGCTTGTCTCAGAATTTTTCTGTGAGTTATGACGCGAAGGAGGTGAACGGGCCTTGGATGCATCCTGACCTCCCTATTGGAGGACAACGGCCCACTGACAGGTAGGGAAGATTCTCTGATTGGTTGCTGGCAGAACCCTGTAGCATCTGATGCCATCTTGGGGATCTTGTTCTGAACAGGCTATGAAATCTGGGAAGTAGCACTTAAAGGGAAAATTATCATCTTAGCTCTCCATAGACTGATGATATCATAGGTGTCACAACCTCTTCACCTCTTCCTCTCAGACAATTTACTTCTGGCATGTTCCAGGGCCCCTGTCCCCTGGATCAATCAGGGTTTCTTAGCTCAGTTACTGCACCCCTGCTCTCAAGGTCTTGCTCCTGAACCTGGCGCGTCCCGTGTCAATGTGACAACGTAGCCACAGTGAGCAGATTGCTGTGATCGCTCTTGGAGTCCTGCATGACTGCTTTGGGAAGTAAAAGTCTAGCATTTCCTCTTGTAGCAGGCAGAACCCCACTATGATTCCTCCCCCCCCCCCCACCAATCTGTTCTGTGAGTATGAGACCGAACACCCATGTGACGTTGTGAGATGAGCCCTGTGGTACTGCCATGGGGGGGAGTGATAGTTAAGTGTACAGAATGCTGGTGTCAGCGACGTCACTTTCTCGTCTAACCCCCAGCAGGGCGGCTCTGTAATACCAAGGAACAAGAGGGGGGTGGAAGAACACAGTTATTGTCATTGCCCCCCCATCCCGTCCTGCATTATCTGTTCAGCAGCATAGACACCACAGGCCAGCACTAGAGGGGGGGGGACATGGGCCAGAGAAGCTCATTTATGCCTGTCCCGGGGGCCACAGTGCATACGCACAAGCTGACGGCCCTGTCTTCACGAGGCTTCCCCCCCGCAAGCCCCTGCCAACCGGACGCTCTGAGGTCAGAGTTTCCCCACAGCTGTGCTGTCAGATGCCCTGCATCGCCAGAGGGGATTCTGTCTCTCTGTATGCGGGCGCCCTGCCTCTGTCCAGATCCCCCCAGGCCTGTGTGGCACGGACCGGCTCAGCTCCAGGATATCTTGGGAGTTTCTCTTCATTAACTGTGAGTCTGCATGTCCATCAGCAGCACAAAGAAACCCATTTTGATCTGTGCATTTAGTCGATGCACTGCAATTTCTGTTAGTACTTTTGCGCAGGCTATTTTCAATTTTTTTTCATACTGAAAATGCAGAGCTTCACAACTTTTCGTTTTGTGCATTATAAATGAAAATAATACAAGCAGGAAGGTCATATTTTACACGTACTTTAAAAGATATGGTTTAATTTTCCTGGGTGCCATTAAATGTGTATGCTCTTAAGGCATTTCTGGACATTACATGAGTTCCCATGTTGACGTTCACACACATGACTGATAGTCTGAGATCCAGGGTCACGGGGAGGTCTGGAACCCATCCTAGACAGCACTGGGCACAGTAGTGTCGGAAGTTCAGTACTCACAAAATCAGATTTTTCTGGTAATTGCATGTATTTCCAGGATCTGTAACCTTGTTCTTATTTAGATTTATGCATTTTTAAGAAAATTCAAGGTCACAGAAAACTCGAATTTTTGGATTTTTGTCTGTGGAGGATTTCTTCTGATTTTACCTTTTCTGTGAGAAACACACCAGCGTTCAGGTGTATTTAAAGGGATGGACTCCCTGGGTCAGTGTTTATATTTTCTGTGAGAAACACACTAGTGTTCAGGTGCATTTAAAGGGACAGGCTCCCTGGGTCAGTGTCAGCTGCTAGTTTATATTTTCTGTGAGAAACACACCAGTGTTCAGATGTATTTAAAGGGACAGGCTCCCTGGGTCAGTGTCAGCTGCTGGTTTATGTTTTCTGTGAGAAACACACCAGTGTTCAGGTGTATTTTAAGGGACAGGCTCCCTGGGTCAGTGTCAGCTGCAGATATGAGAGTTTCTGTGAGTACAGCTGTGCTTTGTTTCTGTGCTCCCTCCAGTGTTGCCCTCTTGCACAAATGCCTCATGGCTGATAATGTCTTTTATTATCTTACTTCTCCCCCCTGGCTGCTTTATGTGTGACCCTGCTGTGTAGCTGGGGAGAGCTCACGGCTTTCCCACACTACATGATGTCATCATATCTATCCCCCGGCAAGAATTCTGTTCTTCACGTCCTGGATTAAATTAATGTATACTTTGTTAAAGAACCAGAATTTTAAATTGATTTGCAGGATGTGAAAGGGGATTTCAGTGTACATTCTGGGCAGGTAGAGATTTTATATGTTTTATATGTGTGCTGTTAAAGTTCATCTTGATTTAAAGGCTGTAATTTTAAAGTATTTTTGGTAAAACTGTTGTCCCTCTTTGGAATAAATCCTCTGTTTTTAGCAGCCAAGCTGCTAGACTGCGTAGTGTAAGATGGAGTTCATATTTCAAAGACACATACACAATCATTCTGCTTTGGGGCCCATAATTTAGGGCTGTTCTGGTCAAACGTCAAGATCCTTAACCACAGTGCCACCTGCTGTCCTTTAGAGGCAGAATCAAACAGCCACATGCACCAGAACAACTAGGCTTCCTTCCAGATCAGCTGGCACCGGGCACTTGTGCCAAACTCTTGCCACCCTTGATTACGCTGGACCTTTAGCCTCTGCTGGCATGGGCTCCCCGCACAGCTCTGTCTCTCGTTAACATATGTTCATGGGAACTGTCTCCTCACTCACCCCCTCCATCTTACTCTTCTTCTGCCTCTGCCATTGATGCTGTCCTTGTGTAACCCCAGTTGCCCCGGCTTTCCCTCTGCTGTCGTCAGGTGTGACGGACTCTCTTTCCCCCTCCCACGCCTCCCACCTCTCCTTGTTTTTCATGCCAGGTCCTGCTCGGGGGGGCTCTGCCCGTCCCGCTTTATGAACCTCCTCATCTCCAGCCTCCCCTTATACCCTCCTACCCTTAGCTACTATCCGCCTGCTTCTATTTTCTCTGTCCCAGCCTTCCCTGTCGGCTGTCCCTGCTGACGCCGTCCTTCACTCGCCCTTCCTGTGCACCGTCGGATTCCGAGAGAGGAGGGACCGTGGAGTTACTCCCTGCATTTATCGTTAAAACGTTTTGGCCTCTCTGAAAGATTGTTCGCTTTAATAATGTCATTCCAGCAGCGGAAGATGACGAGCGGTTAATTAGTAACACTTCGGAAATCAAAGCTTTGTCATTCTGTGAGATTGTGGAGCAGTATCTCTTTTTTTCCAGTTTTTAGACTGTAATGAAATTAGTAGAGCTGAAATCCCCTTTGACTAGGCTGGTGACATCGTGCCACGCTCTCAAGGACAGTGCTGCTGTTAGTGACAGGTTCTGTCACCAAAATTAACTAGCACACACTGTTTTTTTACATTCTACTAGTATGATATCTGGTGAAAGCTGTTCATGGCAAGGCTGCAACAACATGCCACATCCAGAGACAACTGGAAACTTTTTGGTCAAGTTAAGTTTTCCAGATCCTTCATTCTTATGTTTTTTTTGGACCGTAGCAGCTGATAAAGGATAACCAATCATTTTACTGCCTTTGTGAGTCTTTAGCGGGAAGGATGAGGAAGCCATCAGGGTGATATGGCCTGTCCTCGGGGAGGCTGGGTTGTACTTCACTGCTTATTACTGTGTTTGGAGGAGCATGACGACAGAACGGGGGGGGGGCTCCGTAAGCATGTCCTCGCAGCCTCGGGCATCCCTGCGTCAGAGGGCCGTGATGACCCTCGTGTCAGACTGCATCGGGGCCGGGGCACTCGCTCCGTAGTGGTCGCCGTGGCAGCCGAATGAATCACCCTGCCAGCTTCCAAGGGAAGGTTCTGGCACACGATGAGAGATTTGGCGCTCGAACGCGTCTGTAATACTCTAACCCTCTTCGAAACGAGCCAGCCCCGCCCCCCATCCCCGTTTGACCAAATCTGCTGTGCGTTTAATTGTCATGCGCGTCTGACTGATGCATCAGTCGGCTTTCTCTTCCCCCATCAGCCATCGCGACATTGTTATGAATTTTGCCACATAGTGATTGCAAACTGCTCCAGGCCTGAAGAAGTATGTCAACTGGTTGTATGTCTATCTTTCTCCTTTTGACACTTTTTCTTTTGGGGAGCGAGGGGGGGTGACTCTGCATTGGAAGGATTTTGGGTTTTTTTTTTTTTCTTTTTTTTTTTTTAAAATCAGTATTAGTGGGAGGCATCGAGAAATCACTTCATCCCTTTTAATACGTTTCAGATTTGAAAATTGATTTCAATAATAGGCTTTACTCTCAATTTTTCTAGCTAGATTATCTATCAAAAAAAAAAATCGGAGAAGACGTCGCCAAATAGCTTATTTTATATGGTTGACTGAACCGAAATTAAAATAACTCCTCTTACTGAAACGGGTGGTTGCCGCCTCCTTTCATTTCGGTAATTATGAAATATAAAGTATGTTCCATAACCAGAGCTCCTAAATTTAATCACAGAAAGATTAAGGAGTTTTATGTGCTAAATTTATCAAAATTCAAAGTTCCCTTACAACTCCCACGGTTTATTTGGTCTCCAGTGTGCTGTGAATATCTCTAGTGTGTCATTAGAAATTGCAGGCGTTTACGATCTCTGACCTGATTGTCTTTTCCAGTCATTCAGGGAGGGGGGTGCATAAGAATAAATAATATGATGCATTTTAAATGCGAAATACTGCAGCCCCTGCATTCATGTCTGACTGTTACAGGCCTGGCTGAGGCTGCAGCTTCTCAGATTGTTTCAGTTGATTGTGCATCAGAAATGCAGGAAGGGCTCAGGAACTTTCATAAATGTAACAACATGGCATAAAAATTTTTACATACTGTGTCATTAATAAAATGCTGGAAATGCACTGAAGAGTTTTGAGTGGACATAGTGCAATAGTTTTATTAATGGTAATGATTATTTTAAATTTAATTTAAAATCATTTAAATTTTTTTAATAATAATTATTTTAAAAATAATTAATTTAAAATTGATTTTGATAATTGGGCTGTGCCCGTGCATGCAGATTTGAATCTCCAGACTGAGAGAGTTTTAGAAAAGGGTCAAATGTACAAGTACTGTAAGATTTGCAGGGTGATGCTTGTGAATGTGTCTTATAGGCAAACACATTTAATAATAATCAAAGATGGTGTCACAGTGGCGATTTTTATTTATTTATTTATTTTTTTTGCTTGATCCCTCCCTCTCCTGGTGCCATGACAGATTCACTGGCTCGGTCAATATCCCATCCTGCAATTAAACTATCAGGAGGTTTACTCGGTGTTTTGCCACATCCTGGGAACCGGAGATTGCAGCTGAAACAATGGGGCCTCCGAGCCAGCGGTAGCGACCGGCATCTCGGTGACCCAGATAGGCTTTATCAGCCTCCGGCAGCACATCTCCCTCCCTCGCTGGCCAAATGTCGGGGAAGGTACATGGGCCGAGGCGAGCCGGTCTCAGAGAGGGAGGCCTCACAGGCTGGACACATCCACCCGCAGCCCCGAGGAGAAGAACGGCGCTTCGCTGCCCTGCTCGCGCTCCACGCTGACGCCTGCGCCGGCGAGATAAGGGGGCGGCGGCATGCCTGGCCATGGGTCTCCACTAACGCTGCCTGCTCCCGAAGCCATGCCGCAATAATGACTGTAGCTGCTTGCTAAAAGCCTATAATTAATTCTGAAGGGAGACACAGGCTACGCTGAAAAGCCCAGCCGCAGCTTTCCAGCGGGACCGTAACCCTGTCCCATCCCGGGGATGGATCCCAGATGCCTCCCAGATGCCTCCCAGATGC
>JAODKF010000103.1:14607982-14620817 GCA_026779585.1 Mormyrus proboscirostris
CCAAAAAGTGTGCCTGTCATCTGCATGATAGACCTCCGGCATACTAGGCTTATTTATTTGGCTTCCTGTGAAAATGGGAATGTGTGTGTGTGTGTGTGTGTGTGTGTGTGTGGGGGGTGGGGGTTGCTGTTCCTCTGTGCTCTGAGACAGAAGCCCGTGACACCTCATCTTCTCCCCCCAAACCTCCATTCAGACAAACTTGCTTTTCATTCATTGCCTTGTTGCTTGGAGCAAATGTTTCATTCTACTTTTACTTTTTCCATCAGTCTGTAGGCAGAGTCTGTTTTGTTGGGTGTTTTTGCAAGTGATAATTACCTTATGTGACTCGCTTTCCAAGAGTGTTTAATTAACCACACTTGCGTTGTGGCATGTTTTGGGTTTTGAACAGTAGCGTGCAGGTAGAAGAGCATGTGGACACTGTTAAGTTTATCCTCTCGGTAGAGGATCTGCCATCTAAGGCCAGACACTCTGTTGCCATGGGAGTTAACGTGTTTTTTTTTACTTTTGTGGTAGACCCTTCAAGGGCTTCTTCTGCTAAGGGTTTCAACAGTCATTCCCTGTACCGGTGACATCACTGCAGTTGCCTGATGACTCTGGGATCGACTGCACTGTACTGAGTTAACCGGTTTGCTTAATTCCACGCAGGGATAACAGTGATGGACATCGCAAGTTAATAACCTAGTTTCCAAAATTTATGATCTTGAGTAAACTAGAGAATGGTGGGTCATATGACTAGAGAAGTACCACTCAATTTAAATAACACCCATAGAGGCGCTGACTTCCACAAAGCCACTGATTGTTAATCCCCACACTATTTTATAAAAGCTTATAAATAATAATAAGTAAATGAATGACATTAAATCGACAATCATGTAGCCTGCTGGTAAGGATTTGAAAATTTCAAGAGGGACCCTGAATCTTTACAGTGAACATATGCAGCTTTATTAAAAACAAAAGTCACCCTGGATGAAAGTGTCAGCTAAGCAGTTAAATGGAATGATTTGCACCCGTGCATATTTGGGTTGTTGTTGGGTATTAAGATGAGCCTATTAAACAGATGCTGCAGAGATTGCTGGAGTTGGCAGAGGAGGGAGGATGTAACGGTGGTGGGGGTGGAGGTGCAGATCTGCCCTGGGGGGGCATGGCGTAGCCGTGCGGTGCCACTAATCTGGGCTGGCTGACGGCTATGGCAGCACAGAGTAGCCAAAGCCTCCCTCCCTCACCGCTGCATTTCCTCCCTTTCTCTGGCACGCAAACCCGAAAAAGGGGGCTTTGGGCCACTAGCTTAGCGGCCCGTGACAGAGCCAGCCTCCCAGAGCCGTTAATTAGCCTAAAACGGGCTGGTATGTGATAGTGGGACTCTATTCGCGGGGCTCGCAGTGTATGCATGCGTCGCCGTTAAAAAGCATGCTTCTACTCCAGGCACAGATTTCCTGACCTGCGATTTCTCTTACAAAAAGAGGTTGAGCACTTACCACCAACATAACACCCAATGCCCAACAGAAGGTGTTTACAAGGGGCCAGACCACAGATTACTGGAGTTCTGTATTCAGTTTAACCACCCTGAGAACTATGCAGGATTAATCACAGCCACAACAGCAGCTAATCATGCTACTCTGCTGTTCTGCTCACTTATTTATTTTTATAAGTTTAATTCTAAGTAACCTACTTTCTAATTACAGCTTTTAATATTTAATAGTTGTAATTATCATTAAATTGGTAATTAGAGACTGGATTTTAATCTGGTAGTCAAGCTGCATTTCAGAAGTCTTTCTATACAGTATGTTATCCCTTTTGGGGACCTGCTCACCAGTTCATTGAAAAGAAGCATGTTGCTGATGACTGTGAATGTGTGTAGTGAAAAACAAATATACTCAATATTGGAACGTGGTTTCACTGACAGCAGACTAATACAGTGTGTCGCTTGGACATCGCTGACAGATGTATTCGCCTTACTCTACTTGTTATTTGACTTTCAAGCGTGTGTGGACCATTACACAAGAGTCAAAAAGACATGATGTCTGTCAAATCCTGAAGGAATGAGACAAAAGGAGATGGCTCAGTGGTTTCATATATGACTAAGATAGTCAAGTGGAAAGACCAGGTGTGTGCGTACAATTCAGAGAGGGTCACGGGGGTCTGAATACTAACCCAGACAGCATTGAGCTAATGGTAAGGGGAGGACCTGAATGGGATGTGTCCGTCACACAACACACACGCATTCACATGCTCACACGCTACAGGCTAAGACTCCAGTTCACCTGACACCTTGCATGCAGGCTGGAGCTGTCAGTGCTATACACTGCCCGTAGTGTATTTGTTATCACTGAAAATGCACAGGTACAAAATTACAAAAGATCACACACACACACACACACACACACACATACAGTACATATCTGTTCATCATAAGTATCACTAGAGATCAGTATCAATGTCAATATTAATGTGATTATTTTGTTAACCAAGTATCCCTGCGGATAGATTAACATGTACTGACTTCCATGGTTGTAGTTAGTTAGTAGTAATCAGCTTCTGGTGATGCATCCGGAAATCATCTCAGCTTCCTTTTGGCTTTGAACTCTCTGCTGTCCACCGCTGCCCACAGTCAGAATAAATGCATAAATAAGTAAATAATAAATAAATAAAAGGCTGGACTGAGATTCTAAATTGACCCTATGGACTCACAGCACATGGTGGTTGTCCCACATGAAGTTTTCTGACCCACAACCCCATTGGCTCACCAAGATAATGCACAGTATGCCAGATGGCCTGTCTAGCCCTGCATGCCGATGAAGTTAGTAATTCTGATTTATTTTTTGTTTGCACTGAACTCCTTGTTAAACATCACATGCCATTCTTTATAAGATTTCTACAAATTACTGATCAGTGTCTATTCTAAAACCATACGTGGTCTAAATGTTCCACAATGTGTTAATTGACTGCATAAGTAATCGATTATTTCATTAGCCAAAAAAACACTTATCTCTAGTGAGCACTCTGATGCAGCTGCCATGGTGATGTGATGTCACACTAGCAGCCATGGTGATGTGATGTCACAGGGGCGTTTGTAGCTATGTGACACGAAGCTGGCTGCCATGGTAAAGTAAGTCAGACTGGCTGCTGTGGTGATGTGACGTGAAACTAGTTGTCAGGATTTCGTGAGATCAGTTACCCATAGAGACTGCGAAGCTTTTAGTGTGAGAAAAGTACTTTATTTATGCCAGACATTTGTCGTCTTCTTAGGGAAATTGGAATCTTCTAGTACTTGACAGGAATGTTCTTTGGTCAGTAGTGGAATTTCTAATATTTTTTATTGTAAAGAATTTTGAACTTTGAATGAAATCATTTCTGTTACAGCTGGTTTGTTTTTAGTAACATTACTTCTGTTTTGCCTGAAAGTACTAATGTCTGCTACATTTGGTCATTTCATGTAAGCCTTTATCATCCTTACTAAAAGGATGAGGGATATGTCATCTGTATCAGGACTGCAGGATTGGCTTGGTGATAAATATGTCACTTAAGAGCCACACTGTGTCCTTGTGAGCGGGAGGGGGTTGCAGAAGCATGAATTGTGCGTGCATTGTCATGCACGGTGTCCACACTCATGGATACTGTATTTAAGGCTATCTTGGCTGATTATACGATATCGTTAAGCCACTGAGTCGGTGGAAAAGAATGTACAAGGACAACCTAGTCTCATTCATTCTCCCAAAAGAGAAGGAGGCAGGTCTCCAGGTGCAGCCCGTGATATACGATATGGTTTAGGAACGTGCATGATAGGGTTAAAGGTCATAGAGGTCATCATCACGAAGCGTGAGGGACAGCGTCTGTGACCCACTGCTACCAGGCAATGCCCCAGCAGCACGATAGCGCAGTAGGGTGTGTTTGGGCGGGGGCAGATAGACAGCAGGGGATACACAAGCAGACAGCGAGGGCAGAGAGACGATGCGAGGAGCTGACACATTTCCATATCTGTGCCGTGCTCTGTTTTAGCGGGCGGCACGCTCCTCTCTCCCCTCTCCCCTTTTAGTTCTCCTCTGCGTCTCTCTCTCCCACTTTCTCCAGCATTGTACTCGTTAGTCATCTCCTCTTTCTCCCGCTCCTATTCAGCTGTCATGCGCCCAGCAGTTCCGTCGCCGCGACTCACACTTCACTTAGGCTCCCTTGTACACTCCTCTCCTCCCACTTCTCCCTCCCTCGCTCCCCCCCTCCCCGCCCATCTCCCTCCGCGATTTTCCCTGCCAGTGTGAGAGCTGAGGGAGTAGGGGATGGATGGACGGGATGTGTGCGCGATCCAGAGGAAGGGGGCTTTGAAGCATGCCGAGGAGCAAGGTGGGAATGACATGCCCCCCCCCATGCTTTCATTTGCGTCTTTGCCGGTTTTATCCATCCTGTCCTCACTTGTCCCGCTGTCTTCATTTCTTTACCCGAATGTCTCTCTGTCACCGTGTCTGGTCATTCTGATGTGTGACGTCCTTTGGTCATGTGACGATAGACCTGGTGTGTGTGTGTGTGTGTGTGTGTGTGTGTGTGTGTGTGTGTGTGTGTGTGTGCATGCCTGTCCCTGCTTGTCTTATTTCTGACCGTCCTCTGGCAGGTACACAGTGATGCATTTCTTGTCCGGGTGTCCAATGGGTGCCGTCGCTAGATACTCTGTGCTTCATGTTGCTGCTTTGGATCTGTGGCTGCATGGGATCAGGTGTGACCAGGTCTACACTTTAGCCTCGGGTCATATGGAGCGCTGCCCTACTCAAAGCCGTGCTGCTGCCAGATGTCCCTGGGAGATGAGCGTCCCCCCTGTCCTCCTCCAACACAGCTAATCCCTGGCTTATGTAATCAGGTGTGAGGAGGAGTTTTTCAGAGGAGGCATTGGCCAGCAAAGCTTGGTGAGGGTCTGGGGGTACACAGAGCTCACGGTAGGGTGTGAGAGCAAGGGTGATCCTCTATCCTGAAGAACACCAAAGAGGGATTTGGGAAGCACAAGAGGGAATCTGCTGGGTAGGAACCTGCTGCTTCGTGCTGCAAGCGACTTCGACCCCCCTGGCCGCTTGCTGATGGGCGGGTCATCGACAGTGCATCAGCAGCAGGCGTGTACTGAGGCCCTGCTCTGGGCCGTGGCGGCTGACACACACAGGTGGGCACGTCTGTTCTCACATTAGCACTAATTAAATCGGCCTGCTCCTCCAGTCCCTCGGCAACTCTGCTGACGTGACGCCGCTTTCTGTCATGTGCGTTTATCTCAGACGGGCTGCTGTAACCTGGTGGTGGAGCCGACTTGCCTGCTGAAACACTCGTTCCCGGTCAGCCAGGGGGCATCCTTCATTCTGGAGAGGAGTAGAACGAGTGCCTGCCTGTTTCGCATGTGTGGACTGACCCCGTCAAATGATCAGCTAGGAAACAGGGAATTAGCCACATTGTAACCCCATTAACTGTCGCCGAGGGAGGCGCCGGGATGCACACCTCTGCGCTGATCCGCCGCTCGCTGCCTGCAGAGTGATCTATCAGACGCTGGCAACTAGAAATTTGCCAGAATCTGACTGCAGCCGTATCTGTATTTCCCTATTAATTACCATGCAGTTTCTGTATTCATACCATCTCAGGTCGTCTGAGCCGGTCGAAGGGCTGGTTCCCGCTCGGCCAATAACTGGATTCTAACTGGGGACATTAAATTTCATTCAGTTTCTTTGTTATTCATCAGAAGCAGGTCTGTGATTCAGCTGTTTTGTAATAGAAGCTGGAAAAGTTCATTATCATTTGTCAATGAAGTAAATTGTACCTGTTGCGTAATGTTTTTCTTAAGAAAACTGACAAGGACATACCATAGAAAATAGAGTATATAACCTATAATGGTCTATAATATTGTAATTGTCTATATGCCATTGATTACTTTGAGATTTGCTTCATATGAAAGGACAGAGTAAGTTTGCAGCACTTTCTACCAGTACTTCTTCATCTTGTGTTGTGTATTTTATGTTGTGTATTTTATGTTGTGTATTCTGTATATGGCAGAAGCTACATTTAAAGCATGTAGACCTGGGCTCCATGACATATTCTGCTGCACATTAAATCACAGCAGGAGTGACTCAGGTCATTTGGGAAGCCCGTGACCTTCTGTGGGTGGTGACCTGGAAGTGACAGGTCATCCTGAAACTGCATCATGATTTTAGGCACCTTTGCACTCTGATGAGACGTGAAAACTCTGCACATTTCAATCACTTGCCAAGAAATGTTGAAATGCTGGTACATTGTTGTTATAATCATTAATAGTCATTTATGTCATTGCTAGGGCAATGTTTATGGTTGTATATTTTACCGTAGCACACGTAGATAATAGACAGTATTTGTAACTATTGGACAATTTTGTAGCTGTATATCAGGTGGTACAAGCATATTATGTGTTATATCATCTGTCTTCCACTTATAATTCAGTTTTGTTTGAACAAATACAAAAAAAATACTTTTTTTGTATCATTAACCATACATTTGATATATATATATATATATATGGAAAAAAATGTACGTTAGCCATTTTATTTGTTTGTTTTCATTTTGTTTGTAGGCAATTTATACTGTTGAGTCCAGTGTTTTCCAACCCAGTCCTTGGAGACCGACAGACAGTCCCTGTTTTTGTGTGAGCTGGGATGGAGATCTGCCAGGGAGCAAAAACATGGACCGGCTGTGGGTCACCGAGGACCGGACTGGGAAGCACTGCTGTAGTCGGCTGATGCATGATTTTGGATTCATAGATCTGGCCGAGCTGCAGGATCTTGCTTCTTTCTATTTTGTAGATAAAGTCTGAGCGTGTGAGCCAGGGCACCAGGTCTCCTCTTAGGCCTCTTTCAGAGCCTGTTCCTTTCCCACGCAAAATAGGATGTAGAACTGGGACTTCCTGCATCCTCCACATGGCCACAGTTGTTCCTGGAGCTGCCTTGGAAACCTGAGGCAGGAAGAAAGAGGTTAGCCGTGGAACAGCTGTTCTAGGCCATTAGCAGGATCTCTCAGAGGTGGCATCGCAACAAGAAGGTGTTAGGAGGAGTGGGAGGGGGGGGACTGAGATGGCTGGGACAGGATCAGAGGAAGAGGGGGTGTTAAGCTGTGGAGAGGCTGCTGGAACAGTACTGCCAGGTCTGGTTACAGGTCCCTGTGATCTAAAGGGTCCTCACCAGAAGAGTTTGACAGCATCCTAGAAGAAACAATGTGTTGTAGACTGGATCACCATGAGGATGGGAGGGTGGCTTTCAGCTGCTTTTAAATACTGTGACATAGAAAAGTAGAAGAAACACAGACACAGGGCAGGGGGGTGGGAGATGTTGAGGGCATCTCTCATAATAGAAGAGAGGTTGAAAGCAGGTTGATGGAGGATTCAAGGAAAACATGAATGGCAAGGTTTAAGTGTGTAGTTGTTGAGTGGGGATAATGTTAAGTGCTTTGAGACGATGTAATGTTGTGAAAATGTGCTATACAAATAAAACTGAATTGAACTGAATAATGACCAATCCCCAGCTTGTGATGGGAAGTGCTTCCTGATACCTGTGGGGTACGATATGACCCCGACACATGTTTGTTCTGGAGGTCATCCACAGATGGCCAATAAACAACCACTGTGGTTTTCACACACGGGTGCCTGTGATAAGCTAAAGCAGCTGGATTGGGGGTGGTGCCAGTGGTAGGTGTCTTAAGAGCTATACATTTAGCCAACCTGAGGAAGATCCCACCAACTTTACCATCTTAAAATAAAGCAACCCAGCTCAGTATAAGAAAGCAGTTAAGTTGAAGGTGTTGATACTGTAGATATGTAGTTTAAGTGGGTAAAAACAGCGAAACCAAAGACAATGTATGATGGTTGAGGTCTATCAATGGTTACTGCCCATCCATGATTTATGTGACAGAAACATTTTTATTTGTGTGTCTGAGTCTGTTGTGACACGAGTGTGCACTGCTGATTGGCTAGTGTGGTGACCAATCAGGGAAAACGGGCCGGGGTGACAGATAGTGTGTGCGTGGGAATCCTGCAGTGTGTGACAGCCACCAAATACACAGTCAGTAAAAGCTGTGTGGCTGTGAAATGAGCAGGAGAGAAATCAGCAACTGCTGGAGCAAGGATGAAGGATAGTTTGAGACTTGGTCTAAGCATATTTAGGTCTTCCATACAGATTTAAGGCTTTTTTCCCTCCTCCCCAGTCAAGGTGCCAGAGACCTTACAACTATTTATCTTGTCTGGCTATGAGTTAAGTTAGTGCGAGGGGGCAGAGAGTGCAGGTTTGGAGAGGCCGGGAGCGGCACGGGCACCGTCTCCGTGATAAATAGATACCTCTCGTCTTTCGGGACCCCGGTTGGCTGGCAACCGCTCTGAAGATTCGCTTCATTATTTATAGCCAGGCTGATTCTCGGTGTTGAGGTAATGAGTTTCATGTGACAAATGCCTTTGTGGTAGCCACGCTCGAGTTTCAGATGCTTCATTTTGCCTCTGTGTGCACTCCCAAGCCCCCCCCCCCCCCCAAAAGCTTCTTGTCATTTTATCTCATTTTCCGCTTCTGTTTTCCATGTTGCTCCCACTGGCCCTTGCTTGTTTCGCCCCTCACATTCCTTCCACTTGACCGCCCCCCCCCCACAAACTCCTGTTTCTCACCCAAATCTAATATCCTGCCGGCTTTAAGCAGCTTCTCAATGCGCCCTGTCAGCTCTTCGCACTCCTTTAAAGCGGTAAAAGTCAAAATCGCAAGGATTATACTGCCGCCGCCCCCCTGTGCCCTGACATATTAGTGGGGCACAGAGCTCTATCACGCTGCTGCTGAAAGAGGGAAGGGTGCCACTTGCTGCTCCTTTGGCGCACAAAGGGTCTCCCTGCAAGCCTGGCCTCCTGACCAAATGGATTCGGAATGTGATTGGCTGAGACCTTTGCAAAGGACACGCTCTTCATTTGTCAAAGTCCCCTCCAGCAATCTCTGATGAAGGCCTTGGCGGCAGGCAGAGCCAAAATTGTTATCAATTCGCCTCATGTAGCATTGGAAAATGTCATATTCCCTGGGATTTTAGCTGACTTGTGGCAAAGCAGGCCTCCCTAGCTCTGCGATTGACCGTGATGTCAGACATAAAGGCCAAACCAGCAAGTGCACATCCAGTGTTAGTCCGGGGGCCTGAGTTTTTGGCGTATTTATTTGTGTGTGTGTGTGTGTATGTGTGTGTGTGTGTGTGTGTGTCGTTCAAGCACTTCCAGAGTAATTTACAATTTGCCCTCTTCTGTTTCCCTTATTTCCCACACCTTGCATGACTTACTCCGTCTACCGAAATGCAGAATTTGGGGGAACTTTGTAATCCATAACCTGCTGCAGTATAAAATAATAGGCTGCAATGAAAAAGCTTTATAAACAATCGGAGCAGTGCTTGCCTAAACACTGTGAGCACTGAAATATACTGTAATCACGCAGTTGCTCTTGCTGATTTCTTCACATTATTATCTTATTGTACTTATGGTGACTCTCCCCTCAGTGAGCATGTGTGCATGTGAAGGTGCATTAACTATGTGGCTGTGGCCCCTGACTCTGTGTGTGGAGTTTGCATGCTCTCCCTGTGACTGTGTAGGTTTACCCTGGATGCTCCAGTTCCCTCCCAACAGTTAGTAGTTAGGTAGATGAATGACTATAGTGTTTCCCCACCAGGGAGTACTCTTCCCTGTGCTTCCTGAGGTTGGCTCCAGGCTCACCATTCCAGTAATATCCAACCATATCTAGTGACCAAGTGATGCAATGTGCCCATATGCCACTTGCCAAACCCACCTGTTGCCACATGTCAATGGGGGGCAGCATGTGGCTCAGTGGGCTAAGCCTGTGTGTCTGTAATCACAAGGTCGCAGGTTCAAACCCAGCCTCAGCATGTCTCAAGGTCCTTGAGCTCCCTGGGCGCCCCAACAGGTGGCAGCCCTTCGTGGACAGCTTGCTCTACAAAAAGAGCAAGTTGAGGGAGGCGTAAAAAAGAATTTCCCCACGGGGACAATAAAGGGTTCAATTATTATTATTATTATTATGTCTGCATGTGTCTGCCCAAGATTCACTGGAGGTTCTGAAGTGAAGGCTCCTCTTTCACAGTTGCTACTGTATCTAGCTGTAAAATTTCCCGAGGGTGGTGTTTGGGGGTGGGCCAGTAGGCTGGGGCTGGAGTGGTAATAATACAAGATGACTTGGGTGCATCAAAGGTGCTGGGAGACATCTGGCTGCGCTTAACACGCCATTTGGAAAAGGGCCATTGTTTCAGTGCTCCTTGGACAGAGTCCTCTCTCCAACACCCCGCACTTACAGAAAGGGAGCAGAATTATTCTAGTCCGCCCCTCCTTTCTGTCTTATCGCGCTCCCTCTTTGCAAATCCACTCTTCCTTTTCCTGCTCATTTCCCATACTTCTCTTATCTGCATAATCTCACCTATTCCCTGGGTCCATCTTTTTCATTTGCCTCCTCACTGTCTAGATGCAGGTACGGCGGAGCGATTTTGCTTACCTGCACAAATGGAAATTGGATGCTGGAAGCAGATGGGCCAGATTGAGTAGTGAGGGAGGCAGGTAAAGGAGCAAGCCAAAAGAAAGGGGCTATCTCTGACTGCACAGATATCATAATAATCACATAAGGGTTTGGTTTTATTATAGCTCATTGCCACTGGCGTTTAAATGACATGTTCTTACGTATAAATGCGGAACAAAGTTCTAAAAGATTTTACCTTTGTACCTAATGAAATTTGTATAGGCTTTTTCTTGTCTGAGTCTTGGCATTTGGATAAATTAGTGTGTATCGTTTTTGTGGGCGTTTGTTTATTCATCCGTCTTCCAAAAGCTTATGGAAGCCGGGATGCCCTGGGTATGGGGTCTCTCCAGATGGGATGCCAGTCTATCACAGGGCACACACACTGTGTGGCAATTTACAGATGCCATTTCAACTAGTATGTTTTAACCTGCAGGGGGAAACCCACACAAAGCGGCGAGAATGTGCAGACTACACGAGAGCGGAGATGTGGTATGATTCCCTGCCCGACCGTGGGGTTGCTTGGTGACAGCGCCACCTACTGACACACTGGGCCCCTCTTGTATTCAGCGTTGATGTCACTGTATCCGAGCGGCACGCCAAACTCGACTGACTGCTGACTGGCTTCCTTTAATAGTGATTGACAGCCCCCACATCCCTAGTGATACCCCACCCCTCTCTAGGCCGATGGCTCTCCTGGCAGTCAGGGCCCAAGGTGCCAATTCCACCAGGTTCAGAGGGTTTCTGGATCGTGGTGCTTCCGGCTGCCCCTCTCCCAGGAGGGCCGACATCGATCTTGCTTGCCTCACCCTTATGAGATTCTCTGCTTCTCATCCATCCAGTAAGGAATTGCTGTACCGTCGCTTGTTTAATGATCTGCGTTTAGGCAGTCCTCCTTGATCTGGAGGGGAATGGGAGGGGCGTCCTGGAGGACTCTTTCAGTCGCTCCTGTTTGTACTTTGTTCCTCTGTCTACATTACTTCTGCCAATACGTGTGTCTTAAATGAAAATAATTAGTTGTCAGGAAACCAAGCTGACTACCATTGTGAGGATCTGTCCCGGCAGGGAAAAGTGAACCTGTTTCCTTGGAGACGGCTTAGCAGTATATATATGTGCTCATTTCCAGTCAAGCCAAGCTGGTTGTTTAGTTTTCACTATTTTATTGACTTTTAATCACAAAGCCCTGGAAAACACAGTTCCAATTATGTGGCAAATGGAATTTCAAATGTGTTGTTACGCTGATGTTTTTTTTGTTTTTTTTTTTTGGAGGCAACACAAACAGGGTGTTCTTTTAAGCCTTATATTGTGCAAGATGGATCGTCTGCTGGGGGCGACTATAAAGCACTGGCAGAATGTGAGCAGTCAGAGCATATTTGTGTCCCACTGCTGCTGTCCTCCCCCTCCCCCAAACACACACACACACACCTGCCTCTGACAGCTTGGCTTGTGGTCGTAACCTCTGTGAGCTCTCGGAGTGACTTGGATCTCACATCGTAACCAGCATCGTACAGGCCCTCGTGGTGACTTTGGGAGCTGTCCAGCGCCCATTCATGCAGGAACATCACCTGCATCCAGCCATAGTTGCAATCAGTTTGAGTTGACAATTGAGCTTCAAGGATGCCACTGCAGGAAATGACGTGGGCGGTGACTGACACACGGTAGCTGAGGCATTTGTCGGCTGGGAAAGTCATGTGTTGCCCGTTTTTCTGGTATTTACTTGTAGCACTTAAGCTAGCGCTTCAGGAACTGTGTTTTTTATTTATATGGTAACTCATTTATTGATATGGTAACCATGGTCTTCATAATGAAGGACAACAGATAAAAGCATTGCAAGAACTTTTACACAAACCATCATTCTTTCACAAATTGTGGAGGACCTCATTATAAATTTAGCAAAAACATTGTTGGTCTGCAAGACAACAGTACAGAGAATGCATTTATGGATATTTAAATTAATTATTTAGTACTAAATTGTAGAACTTATTTAATGGAACTCATTACTTATTTAATAATTGCCACTAAACATTTCAGTGACTGAAAAATTACCTCATTCTCATTAACTCAAGTTAAATTCAGACCTGAGATCCATCCATCTTTTGACAACTTATCCAGTACAGGGTGGTGGTGTTTATCTTCCAAGAAGCACAGGACACAAGGCTGTGGCACCAGAACGGGATGACAGTCCATCGCAGGGCACAAGGCTGTGGCACCAGAACGGGATGACAGTCCATCGCAGGGCACCAGAACGGGATGTCATTCCATCGCAGGGCACAAGGCTGTGGCACCAGGATGGGATGACAGTCCATCGCAGGGCACAAGGCTGT
>JAODKF010000103.1:14624220-14640102 GCA_026779585.1 Mormyrus proboscirostris
AGCCCAATTTGTAATCTCCCCAACCTTTCACACCACCCGCTATGAACATCTCCTGCTCGTTAATATGCAGTGAGATGGAGGGCCTTTTAAATACTCCGCTTGTGGGTTCATTTTTTTTAATGCCGGCTGCTGAATTTTTTATATAAACTCATATAAACGTTGTCAGAGTCCCTGCTAGCATTCCTTTCAACCTAATCTGTATCAGAAAGACGATGAGGTAATGAGCATATAAAATATAATTCTCCTTATGCTGCATGGTGATTATGATGAGACAAATAACTAAATTATCAGTAATCCGCCAATTTCCCATGAACACATAACTCATACTCCTCCTTCACATTTAATATCTGCTCTTGTTCTTGTCTAATACATGTAGAGAGGACGGTGCATTGTTAGCCTCTCACTGTTTGTGTCTCAGCCAGACCCGATTTGTGTGTCTGTATGCTCTACAAGAATCCACCCCCATCCACCAAAAGCCATCATCTTATTGAACGTGCCCGCATTGCCTGCCACAAGACCAACAGGTGTGTGCTGTTATTCACTTCTTCATAAATACAATTAGCAACTCCAACTGAAGGCCTCCCTTTTTTTTGCCTGTCCAAAAGTAATTCATATTTAACCCAATAAAACTTTGCTTTGATTTGGGGTCTGTTTTTGATTTTGAATTTAAATGCCATATGATACCTGCCCCCTGTTTACCAATTATGGAATTGCACCTTTGTCACATCTGTCCCCAGTTTACCAATTAGGGAATTGCCCCTTTGTCACATCTGTCTCCGGTTTACCAATCAGGGAATTGCACCTTTGTCACATCTGTCCCCGGTTTACCGATCAGGGATTTGCACCTTTGTCACATCTGTCCCCTGTTTACCAATCATGGATTTGCACCTTTGTCACATCTGTCCCCGGTTTACCAATCAGGGAATTAGACCTTCGTCACATCTGTCTCCGGTTTACCAATCAGGGAATTGCACCTTTGTCACATCTGTCCCTGGTTTACCAATCAGGGATTTGCACCTTTGTCACATCTGTCCCCGGTTTACCAATCAGGGATTTGCACCTTCGTCACATCTTTCTCCGGTTTACCAATCAGGGATTTGCACCTTTGTCAAATCTGTCCCTGGTTTACAAATCAGGGATTTGCACCTTTGTCACATCTGTCCCCGGTTTACCAGTCAGGGAATTAGACCTTTGTTACAGCTGTCTCCGGTTTACCAATCAGGGATTTGCACCTTTGTCACATCTGTCCCTGGTTTACCAATCAGGGATTTGCACCTTTGTCACATCTGTCCCTGGTTTACCAATCAGGGAATTAGACCTTTGTCACATCTGTCTCCGGTTTACAAATCAGGGATTTGCACCTTTGTCACATCTGTCCCCGGTTTACCAATCAGGGAATTAGACCTTTGTTACAGCTGTCTCCGGTTTACCAATCAGGGATTTGCACCTTTGTCACATCTGTCCCTGGTTTACCAATCAGGGATTTGCACCTTTGTCACATCTGTCCCTGGTTTACCAATAAATGAATTGCACCTGATATAGGCTGGACTCAATTTCAGCTCCACCTTCTCACGGCTTCATCATCATTATTGCTCTTCGATCATAGGCCTTAGTTGCTTCCTTGTTAGAGGTTTAGTTTAAGGAACTTGCTGGTGTCCTGTCCTCTGGATTTTCTAAATGTGTAGTCCTGTTTCCTCTCTGGCTGTCAGCCCCATATGCTGGGAGTCCAGGGTGTCACATACTACCCATTATGACCCATTTTCTGGGACCGAGACCTCTTTAGTATGCAAAACATGTATGGTTGTTGATTTGTACTCTGCTTCTTTCTCTGTTGCCAGCTATGGATGATACAACTATAAAACTGAGACTTAAATTCCTTTGCTGTAAGGAATGCTAGTTAATGACAGACAGAATAAAAGATTATGAAGCGAATGCATGTAAACCAAGCAAAAGGTCCAGGCAAAAGCAGACCATTCATTATTTTTATTTTTTTCTAGAATAATGCCTGAAAGCCTTTAATCATAGAATATAGACATTTTGTATGGTTTTTGGAATCACATACCCAAGTTTTCAATCATTTGACAGTCTCTTTCTGAAGCATATAATTTTTTTACACCTCATGAAGGAGAAGCGACTTGCTTTCTTCATTTCTCAAATGCACCTACGATTAGTCGGTCAGCTATAATCATTGAGTAGATCACAAAGCAAAATACTTTCCACCTAGGATCAAATGGTTCTGACTTTGATTTGATGAGCAAAAATGCTTTGGCCACATGGTTAGATGGTATGCCCTGGGAAAGTCCAACACATTTTCAACCCAAATAACGCCACCAGTAAAGTAAAAGTTGGTAGTGGCAACCTTCAGCAGGAACTGGGGCACTTGTAAGGATAGAGAGGATGGGTGCTGCAAGATACCAACTGTTTCTTGATGGAACCCTGATGACCGCAAGGATCCTATACAGGGTGTACCCCGTACCCCTATGCTCCTTATACAGAGGTTTGAAGGATTGATGGACTAGTTATATATGTATAATATCAAGCCATTGGAACTGACATTCCATGAAGTCAGGCCTGAGAGAATTTAGTATGTATGACCGTAAACATCCTGTGAAAATCAGTGTAAAAGTTAGCTTGTCGGTGGCGGTGGTGGTGGTGGTGGTGGGCTTTGGGCAAATTCAAGTTAGCGCAGGTCCAAGTGGGAGATTCACTTCAATTCAATATAACAGGTTGCAGCAAAGTTCTAATTAACGGGCAGCACTGAAGAGATGGGGGCAGCTCCAGTCTGGTTGAGTTTTATGCCGGCTTTTATTTTGAGGATCAAGAACGACTTTGAAGTCCCTGTTTGGAATGTGGCACTCATACGCGTCTCTTTTCTGAAAGTATCTTGGAGCGGCAAGAAGGCGCCCCTGAGCTGATATTGTTTGCCTCAGCTAAAACAAGGACTGACAGATGTGGTGGAAGCTGAGCATCTTCACGGCTGTTATTTATGCGGCCTGGGGAAAGATATCAGTAAAAATGAGCGATAGGAAGCAGGAGGGGTATGCCCATGTGGCAGGTGGAGAGGTGAGAGAGCTCAGGTCTTTCACAGTTGACTGTATGGCCGCCAGGAGAATCACAGGTGGCTAAGAAAAATAGACAGCTAATGGTCGAAATACCAAAGAGACTCATATTCTAGCCCCAGTTCTTGTAGCTGCCAGCTTGGTCCACTACAAAGAAATCATTCATGCCTTCCTTGTGTTCATCTTTTTACAAAAGCTTTTGAAGACCTTTAGTCAGGTTCCAGTCAGGTTTTTGTCCCCTGCTAATGGGTTATGTCTGTCCAAATCCCAGGGCCATGCAAACAAAATCCTCATTCCTTCCTTTGAAGGTCCGTATGTTGCAGCTGCTGCTCGTGGTGGGTTGAATTGATGCTCATTTGGCCCCATGTTGTTATTGGTGACTCTGAGGTTAAATTAGTGCAGCAATGTAGTCCTATAATCAAGAAGCCATACAGTAACTATAAGACCGCAGGGCAAGGGAGGAACCATTCAGGAGACCGATGGGGGGAGCCTGGAACGATCAATGTCCAGGCTCTCTTTATATCTCCTGTCTGCAGTAAATGGAAGCAAAATTCAGCATTCATCACTGCTAGGCATTTCAACACAACGGTTGCCATAGGTAACACAGACGGGCGTGTGTTGTTTACCAAAGCACTGCAAAGTGTAAACGACCCCCAGGGAGAAATGTAGAACAGGTGCATCAGGAATTGTCAGACATCTTGTGATGGAGTCGGCATGTCAGATTTTCTGACATGCTTCTGGTCAGTTTATTAGCATTGACCTGCTGGCACGCTTTAGAGCACTATTGAGAAAAGAGGGGAAAATTGCAATGAGTTAATATAAACCTTTACAAGGGTATTAATTGAAGCCAGAATTACATCCATCCATTTTCTGTAGTTCTGTTCAGGATCACGGGGGGAGTTTATCTTGGAAGCTATAGATACAATGCAGGATGGGATGCCAAACCATAATAGGGCACATGCACACCTACAGGCAATCTGCTAACTCCATTTCACCTTAGGATGTTTTTGGACCGTGTGGGGGGGGAATCAGAGTGATCAGAGGGATCCCCACAATGACACAGGGGGAACATGCATGGACTCCACACACATGGAGTCACGGCAAAGACTCAAACCCTGGTCCCAGAGGTGTGAGGCAGCAGGGTTAATCATTCCATGTTCCTTAAAACTAAAGGTTATATCTGTATTTCTCAAATACAAATAGGTAGGTGGACGTGGCGTTATGTCTTCCGTGGCCCACGATGCTGTTTTTGCTATGCTAATTTAAAATCATCTGGTACGTACAGTTCCAGTGTACATGACTGGATGTCCTTTATGCATTTCTGCATTCTGGGTGTGATGTTCTGCTCATTCACTGCACTTAGAACTCTATGAGTAGATTCCTTTGTTGTTTTACCCATACTATCAAAACTTCAGTGGCCCCTTAACTATTCCCTGACTGGGAAAAAGTCCCCCTGACATTCTGCTACCCCTAAAACAAACACAAGTCAGTCCATGCTGCAGTACTTGCCCCACATCACTTCCTGGTTGGGTCACAATCGCTTGTAACTGGTTGGTGTTAATAACCCAGAGCACTGCTCCAGGAGGTGGGGGGGGGGGGTCTCTAGTTGTTCCTCCCACACAGTGTTTCAGAATATTTACTGCTCCATCCTCTGAGGATGCATGTGTCTGTCTGTGATAATTCAACCACCACAACTTCCTCTCTGGTTCCCCCCAGTGAAAAACACAGATGACAGTGCAGTGCAGCCCAGTGAAATATGGGCCTTTATTTATTTCTCAGACAGACCTAACTGCTGCTGTTGTTTGATATATCATTTTCATATTTCAGATGATTTAGGATTTTATTATTTTTGATATACTTCTCAAACGTGTATGATGTTTTTCTCTGTTGCCTTTCACAGCTTGCCTCTTTCTTTCCCTCTTCTTGCAATACCCTGCACATAAACCGAATCAGAATCCTTGTAATTGCCAAGGATGAAACGTACAATGAATCTGTTTTGGTGGCAAGAGATATACAATCAAGATAATTACAAACCAAAAATGGAACGAAAAATAAAAATAAGTAGAAACAGAGAGAATAAATAGAAAATGTGCAACAATCGGATGTGGGGTATATGCAGCTTTGCGGCATGTAGCTTATAAAGTCAATAAGAATATAAAATTGTTACAGTGTGGTATTAAATATGAAACAATCTGCCAGCATGCTCCTTATTTAGGAAGGCAATGGCCTACGGAAAGATGCCATTCATGTGGTGATTAGTCCTTGGACTCAGGACTCTTATGAGAACAGAGATGCTGGGGAAGAAGGCAGTGACTGGGGTGCAAGGGGTCATACATTATTTCCTTAACCTCGTTGCTCACTTTTGATGAGATATCTTATCACTGTGCACTGTAACACTGTGCTTGGATGTCCAGTGACATCGCCTTCAAAGGCAAAAACAAAGCTACCCAAACAGGACAGCAGGATGGCAGAAAATGGCTGGGGATGCGGTTCAGGGGAGGGACCCTCAAGCAGCTGTGTCTGCTGTTGGTCGGCACATGAAACTCCCAGAATGTGGTTATTCTCGTGGGTGGGAGTTTTACTTACACAAGACTGTTCTGAGGGCAGAAGGAAAAATGGTTTAGAGAGATCAAATTGTAGAGGAGGTGGGTCCAAGACATCTCATTGGTTGGTCACACCTCCTTTAAAGTTTGATTGGTTATCTCTCAAAACCAGTTATTTTTCCTTCTTCTCTCAGAACAGTTTTGTGTAAGTAAAACTCCCAAGAGCGTTATTCATCTGATATTCAGGAACCTGAGGTTTACAGTGCCTCTGGGGCAGTTCTGGGAAGGGGTACGTGGCCCCAGGACAACATACTTGCCTCTCCTCCCATGGCTCCCCTAAATACATATGTTACTTGGGTCTGAAATAAATGTATTGTTTTTATTATTATTACTGTTTTTTATTATTTACATTTATACATATTGGCAAAAATTTTGTGTGCTGGGAACAGGTGACAGACAAACCCAAGCACGTTTTCTTGATGGACTTGGTAGTTGAGTTGCTTCAGGTGGTGAAAAGCAAAGTTAAAGACAGAGAAATATAAGCTTGTGGAAGCAAGACAGTCTAAACAAGAAATCAGAGTGAGTTACATATTTGTAAAAATTGTAAAATGTAACATGAATGTAGTGTAAGTAGATGTTACATAAATAACATTGATTTTCAAGGTAGTGTCAGTAATATTTGGAGGACACTTAGATCAGATGCATCTGGCCCCCCTAACAGAATAACTGGCACCAGTCTGGCCACATTGAAATGGTCTAGAACCTCTCTGACCCTAACCCTAACCCTAACCCTCATGCGACTTAACGGCACAACAGAGAGATCTGACACTCCACAGGTCTGTCTCCATGTTCCTCCAGCATCTCACTTATCATGGCTCATCACCATCATCTGCAGTCTGCCGATTTCACATTTGAGATCCTTCGGCTGTAAACACAAAAACTACTAACAAGAGACAAAAATTTTTCTCCTTGAAGAACGCCCCCCCCCCCCCCACCACCCAGTAGACTGGCAGTGGAGGGTCAGAGTCTTACATATGTGCTTAAGATATGGTGTTGACAAGCTGTTCGGAAACGCAGAGGCGTCGATCACTGTTAATCGCTAAGAAATCCCAACGCCCTAGTGTGTGATTCTGTCTCCTGTTGTTCCCGCTTTACCAGATGCCAGCCTCTGGTACCATAACACTGTGAGAGTCTGCTGGTACGGCAGGAGATCGGCCCGCTGGCATGTTTAACCGAAAACCAGTTAAAGCAAACGACGGACCCAAACAAACAAGCCATTGAGGACTTAAACATTAATAGTGCTCCTGGGAGTCAATGAGCCTGCCCTCTCTCTTTTTATGGGCTGAGGTACTGATTACAGGCTGCCGAGATCCTAATTTGGGTCGTCTCTTTGAATCCCTAGGCTGGGATGGAGCTGAATGTGACCAGGGCAGATGATTCTATGGGTCATATGGTGATAGGTTGTGTGTGTGGGGGGGTTGGGGTGAGTTTAATTAAAAAAGGAAGCCAATCTTATTAGTTTGTGTCTTCAGATAAATTTGCAAGAAGCTGTCAAGGTGCGATGTGTTGATTTATTTGCTTTCCAAGTTGTTTTCATTCAGCATTGACAAAGACATCAGTGAGATGACACAGGTGTCATTTCTCTTTGATTGATTTATTCCACTGACTTTTTTTCCCCGGATCTCCTCATACTGAGTTGCAATTAACTGACAAGATTTCTTCTCTTGCTCGATTGATAACTCCCCCCCAGCCCCCCACCCCACTAGATGCTCCCAGTTAATGTGTGCGGAGCAGGGAGGAGAGGCTGTTGACCTGTGTGGGTTCAAACTGAACTGTAGTGCAGATGCAGTATATATTGGTTCTGTTTGTCTGTAGGGTGATCAATAAGCATTTTGTGTAATTTCTGTCACTTGGACTCATCCCTGCTCTGTTCCGCTGAATTCCTGCCCTTTGGACAATTTTCTGTGACAAGACCGTATTTTTTAAGAAGCTGTCATGGATGAAGGATTTACATAGGTGTTTGTTGTTAGTTTTCCCTATGTGTTCAGTCTAGCTTTCTGCATTGTAACTTTCCCCATCACGATTTTTGATATATCGCAGAATCAGCATCAGATATTAAATGGGAATTTTTTCGTGAATTTTGTGAAAGTTACAGACGATGCACAAAGTTTAGGAAGTCATAAATGTGTACATTGCTGGTTTGGAGGACAGCAAGTGTGTTTATTGCAGCCTCTACCGTGATGTCACACAGTGATCCTTGTGTCTTTTCGCTTCGCATTTCGTGGGACCACAAAATCTTATGTGGTTTTGCCAGATTGCGGGGGGCCTGCACCTCTAACCCCTGCAATGTAGGAGGGTCACCTATAAATAATTCTGCAGGGGCTTCACTGTAGAAGACTTGTACCCTTATTTCATATTTGAGAACTTCCCTGGTAGTTAAACACCTTTGAAAGTGACTCTATACTGTACTTTCTGATTCTAAATAACAAGCAGAATCTCGTCCATCATGACAAAGCTAATGATGTAGCTTTCGCCTCTTGTTTTATGTTCTCAGAAAAGCCTATTCTAATATAACTGAATAGAAATATGACCATCAAGTAGTTTTCATTTTATTTAAAATCAATGAAATGTTACTGCCAGAAAGATAAAGTGTGATAACAGTAACAGAATAGTAACAGAAAGTGATGAGAACATTAATTTATGACAGGAGAAACAGGCCTGTCTTTTATCTTAATGTAACATTTGTACCCTAGACCTACATTATCATTTCAATGCTCTGAAAAAGCAGACTGTAATCACTCTCGAGCTGTGAGCAGTGTTCTCCTTAAATATTATTTTCCTTTTCAGATGATGTGAGATGTTCCTTGAGTTAGCCATAGTAATTTTTTTTTTTCAACATTTAACATATGAACTCACATGTCACATAGAGCTACATCTGTATCATCTGTGCTCATCGGTGCCAGCTCTCAATGACCCTCTAACATCGCTCCATCTTCCGGAAACGTGGTGGATGGTCTTCCAGGCAGCCACAAGACCCACACTCCGCATGGTGTGCAATTTAAAGACTTCAAGTCAGCTAACTGCCTAGTTTTTCAGGAAACAAGATGACTTAGAGGAGAAACACACAAACACATCTCCCATTTGTTTATTGTGACTGCATAGCAGTTATATAGTTCTACCCGGGACCAGGATTAGAAATAGGTAAATATAAATCATGATGCTTTCTGTGCTGAGCAGGTCTTTTCGCTTGTGAGTGACATTAGAACACAGGAACGGGCTTTTAAACGACCTGATTACCAGCTGTGGGAGGCTCTGTGCTGAGAATTCCTGCTATGTAAGACTTAGCAGAGATTAGCGTACGCCCTAGGGACCCGCCCTCCGATCTGTTATGGTGCGTCCTCATTGCCCGCATGCAGTGTCCTTCACCACATAGCCTTTCATAGATCGTCTCCTGCCTGCTTGATCATCATCAAAAGCCGCCCCATAGAGACTCCAGTGACCCACAGCCCCCCTGATGTGGCATGTGACCAGAGTACGGGTCTGATATGTTGATTGAGTCTTCTGGCGTCCTGGGAATAACATTTCTTTCACACATATTTTCAAGGTTCAGGTGCAATTTACTCCTAGGATGAAATACACTGTTTGAAGTACCTTATCTGCTAAATTCTATGACACTGTACCATACCATAGGATGATGTCATAATCTTTTAGAAATTATGATGTTTATACCTGCTGCAAAACTTCCAGCACAAGGTCACTATCTCGGGCAACATTGGTTTATTCTGAACAGAATACTCGGGATCATGATTATTCAAATGTAGGTTATAACACACCAGACAGAACTCCTGTATTTGTGATTTCCCTGTGATTTCTGGCAGAGTGAGATTTTGCTGTCTTCGCATTTTCAGCTGTGCTATTTGTATGCCTGCCTGTCACGGACGTGTTTATTAAAATGTCAGAGGGCTGTTCGGTGTGGCTCCCAGCAGCTTGACTTGTTTTTGCCTCTGGGCCTGTCGCTGGTGGCTATTTTCTGCCCCCACTGACATGCGCCCTCCCCGAGCTGGGTGGATATGGCGTGAGCTTGTGCATAGCGCATCATGTGAGGATCTCCCCCTCGCATGGGCAGCCCGGCAGTCCCTTACGTCACCAGACCTGCATGCAGGATGTCTCCAGTCGCCAGCAGTTGGGTTTCTCCAGCCCTCCTGTGGCAGTAGCTGTACGGTGTATGTGCTCCCTTTTGCTCAAAAGCTGTGCCTCGCTCCCCCTAAGGCCACTCCGTGTTATAGCATGAAGTGTGGTTTCACTGTGGATAGCCACATCTCCTGCAGGAGACCTCAGCTTTGGGTTTAATGGACTTAACTGGAGGCACGGTCGCCTAACGCATCATAAGTCGGAAAATCAGAGAAACGGGATCAAGGCTGGAGTCGCTGGAAAGCTCTTCACATAAAGGCTCTTCAGATTTTTCCAGACTTCATAATTACACCTGAAGGAATACCTGGCTTAAGTATTATGGTGATATAAATTGATTTAAAAGAATGGATTCACCCCCCCTCCCTTTTGGGACACAGGGGGATCTTTTGGGATCAGTGACTGGAAGGTGGATGAATGGCTTTGAGAATATATTGATATTCATTTTTCTTATAGTCAATAAGCATATTAAACATGTCCTCACTGAAATATCAGCCAATGACAAGGGGAACTATGTTTTGATTGGTCTATTTTGCAACATTCCAGTGCTCCCTGTTTGACATGCTCACCAATCGGCAGCCAGACGTCGCAGTGGTAAAGCACAGCAGACCGGCCTCATGTGACAGATGATGCCACCTGCTGGTGTCTCCAGGTTCTCCACAGGCAAAAGACTCCCATGGCGGCGGCATGAGGCAGATGGTCACCCAGCAGGGGGGAGAGGGGGCCGCCAGTCCCACGCGGGGGCAGGTGGCCGGCCGGGGGCTGGGGTCTGCCCGCTTCGATCTGCAGTGCCCATTCCGATGCAAGGCGAGCTGCCCCATCCTGCGCAGCAGACCTCACAGGTCCTGTGCCGACATGGGGAGCATGCAGAGACCGTGAGTGGTGGTGGTGCACCTGCTGTGAGAACCGTGTTCATTTAATGAATCCTCCAGGACCACAGGAGTCGTGTGGACCCGCTCTGCTCACACCTTCTGAGGCCGAGTGTGGCCAGTTCGGCGCTGGCACCCTTATGAAGTGATGGAGGTTTCATCTTCTCAGACACACCAGGCTCTTGGCTCCCCAGTTCAGCTCAGAAACCTCAGACAGCCTCCCTGGCTCCTCTGCAGTCATGCATTAGCACACACTGCCCAGGACAAACTCTTATGCTTTTCCATCCATCTTCCATAACTGCTTATCCAGTAACAGGGTCATCGTGAGCCTGGAGCCTATCACAGGAAACTCAGGACGAGGCAAGGGACACTCCGCATGGGATTCCAGTCCGTTGCAGTGTGTTCACTCAATATGGGCAGTTTTCAGAAATTCATCTTGCTTGGGCGCATGTTTGAGTACCCAGAGGGATCCTGGGTATCTTATTGCTGTCTGCATTAAGCACAGTGACTATGGCTCTGGGACCAGAACATGTCGTCTGTCTGATTTTCTATGTCTGCCATCTCCCTGCATTCCAAAGGCATCAGGCTGGCTCCCTTCTTCAGCATTAAGTAATGTTGCAGAGTTGCAGTTCATGGGTGATATTTGCTATAGTACTCTTAGTTCAGGGATGACCACTGCAGCATACGGCTGATTCCCTACTTTCTCCTAATGGATCCAGAAGATCACCTGAAATAGACATACAGGCAAATTAGCCAAAAAAAAAAAAAAACATACAGTTTTTGTCAGTTGGGCATCGGTAAAAGCTGACTGGGACTTATGTGTCCCAGTTTCAAACAGCTCCTGTGAAGTGTTTCTTTTTCTGCAAACAGCTCCGGGACAGAATTATTTCCACATTCTGCCCTTCCTTGGAAGTCAGTAGAGAGAGAAAAAAATAGCATTTTCAATCCTCCGATGCGGGTAAATCTCTCCACTTAGTGCACTTTACTGGCAGAGCGGAGCTCAAAGTAACATTTTCTCAATCCCAAGAATTTGGAATTTGTACTTGAGGAAAAGATGAACGGTGGTGTGCATGTAGGGTTCATGCCAGCTATGTCCTCCATTAATCCACTTCACGTTCCCCAGTCTTCACAGCTGCCTCCTCATAAGATCAAGGGGGTGTTTTTGCTCCCGCTGGAATCTGAAGTCTGTTTTTCAAAGCTGAATAACCGCAAACTAAAGGCTGGATTTCGTGCTGATATTCAAAAGGCTGTTAATACCCACCTTTGGTATTGAACCTACTCCTTTTGTTTTCCTTCTCTGGCGAGTGCGGTTGTTTGCAGCCCATCCATTGGCTAGAACATTTTGGGCCACTTTAAATCTGTCATGATTGGTTTAGAAGTGTCGACATCTAAATTCGAAAATCTGGAGTGTGTGTTTTTTTTGCCCTACTCTAATTGTCACATGGGCCTTGGTCCCTTGGCGTAATTACTTTTTGAAAGCCTTTTTGTTTCAGGAAGCAGCAAAGGCAACTAAAATTACAAAAATTGCAAAAAGTGGGAGATGTGTATATTAAATTAATGTCTTCTGATGTATCGTAGCAGCATGGTTAGTACTTGTATTCTAGATTGTTCTATTTCTCATACTGGGAATCAGTGTAATGACAACCTGACTGTCGTTCAGGCTTGATTTGCTGTGGGGGGCGTGTGTCTGACTGTTTGGGTGGGGGGTGTTCGTCTTACTGTCACCCCAAAACCCATGCTGACCTGACCCCTCCCTCTCCCCCCGCAGGCTCAGAGAGCGGCGGAGGTCACATGATCTCAACGGACGACGCCGAGTACCCGCGGGAATACCGCACGCTGGCCGCCGGAGGCTCACGCCGCTTCTCCAACGTGGGCCTGGTGCACACGTCCGAACGGCGCCACACGGTCGTCGCCGCCACCACCGGTGGGCAGGGTGTGGAGCCCAAGGCGGACGCAGAACGGAAGAGGGACACTGTCATGGAGCACCTGAAGAACAAGTACCCCGGGCACCAGGGGGGCGCGCACACCCCCTCCTACGGCAGCCTGCGGGTGCCCATGGAACGGCCCCGAGAACAGGTATCTGAGGCGCCCCCCCCCAGCCACCTACACACCTCATTTTACCTGTCATCTAATTATAAAGCTCTTGACCGCTCTGTGGGTGGACTGGCTAAAAGCACTGATGAACAAGAGAAGCTCCAGAGAATGACCAGGACGAGCTGCTCTTCAGGCTGTCTGCGGAGAGGCTGTCCCTGCTCACTCCTCTGCCCTTCACTCTCCTGCTCTCACCCCCCGCTCTATATCATCCCTCACTCTATATCTGTGCCTCGGTAGATGGTGCAGCTCTCTGAACTGCAGTCCTGTAAAAGTGGCGTTCCGCCGCAATCCGCAGACCCGAGGAGAGACTCTCAGGACTGCTTCCTCTCTCTCGCTCTCTCTCTCCATTACCTTTCCCTGAATTCCACATTTCTACCTACTCACTGTGTTGTTACCCCACACCATTTCCTTATTTTCTCTTTTTCCTCTTGCTTTCTTTGTCTCTCTCCTTCCCTCTGTCTCTCTCTTTAGAGTCAAATCCACCATCTTTACAGAAAACTGAGAGATATGGAAGGAGAGACTGAGAGACAGTGACAGAGAGAGAGAGAGAGAGAGAGAGAGAGAGAGAGAGAGAGAGTGAGAGACAGGTGGAGTCCGCGGTTGCTTAGCAACCTGTCCCTTATAAGGAAATCAATGATATCACATAGCAGAGGCTGCTCTGGGAAGAAGGAGGGACAGAGTGCGGCGCACGGAGGGAAAAAGGAGGCAGACAGAGAGGAGAGCCGGACTCGCCGTGCTGAGGGGAGAGCCTCAGCCACGGGCATCTCTGCGCCACGTCGGCGTGGGAGAGTTAGTGAACGAGGGGGAGGGGTGCCAGGGGGCGGGGCAGACAGAGGGCTAAGCGTTATGTGGATTAATTAGCTGCAGAACGAGCTGTTCGTTAATGAATGAGGGCAGCAAGGAAGCGGCGTGTTAATGAAGTGTGTAAACATTTACGGGGACGCGCTGGCAGTGGAGGCGGCGGAGCGGTGGGTCCGGCTGCAGGGTGGAGCGTGACAAGCAGCCACACCTGAGCGACGTGCCTTGAGTTGAGCACCTGGCAGAGGGGAGCCACACGCAGGTACCAAGCAGGTGAGGAGACGCCCTGATTGGGGGGTGGGGGAGGACCTGCTTGAGATGCGGGTCACACAGCATTCCCAGAGCTCATGCTCCCGATCGAATGCCCGGTCCTCACCCCAGCTGTGTGTCTCAGATCATACCTGCAGCGGCGAGACGCTGAGCTCTCTGAGGGGGCTGAGACGGTTAAGGGGACTGCTGTTGTACCCTTGAGCCATGTATGGTAATCGAGATCCCCGGTTAATGCTCAAAAGCACTGCATGCCGTGGTGATGACGCTTGCTGAAGGTCAGGGTGCTTAGGGTGAGTGTGGCACTTTTATACAGTATTTTGTAATTTAGGTTTGGGTATGTGAAAATCAAGTAGAGGGACTTGGCTGACCGTGGAAGACGTGGGTCCTGTTCTGGGACATCATACACAGCAGCAGGCTGAACATGTAAACAAGCTGGACGCCGACTCTTGGGGCTTTTTGTGCTCCAGATATCAGGTGTTGTCAGGTTGCCTGTGAGACAACCATTCCGTTTTCCGTTTTGCTTCAGAAATCTAAATAATATATCAACAGTGTATATTTACCTACATGATTAACAATTCAGTTACCCACAGCATGGTTACAATCATATGTATGTAACTGTTATGATATGTGTGGCCCATGATGGTTTGCTCGCGGTTTCCCCTGACTTCCTAGAAGAGGCTGTATGACCTTGTATTGGGGAAGCAGTTAAAAGATGGGTGGAGTGCTGGCTGTGAGAGATGGGTGGATGGTTATATATGATACATTTGTAAGTAACAAGCTTCTTTCCTTGGTGTCCTTTACCACAATGCAGCAGTAGCATTCAGGATGTCTAACTTTATACTACTATCATCATTAGTGTAGACTGTAAACGCCTGGGGGCAAACGCTTACTGTGACCCTCTGGGCAGACTAGCAATGGTGTCCAGCGGAGAGACGCAGTTTGGTGGGGGTGGTTTGGGCCTGATACCCGATCAGGTAGGCCGTCACTCAGGCAGGTCTCCGGGAAACACGAAGAGCCTGTATGTGGGTCAGCGCCATGCACAGGCTGCCGTCTGTTCCCTGTGTCTCAGGTTTTCCATATGCTATTGTCAGCATCCTCGCAAGACCAAGTCGTTCCCAACGGGGTGCGTGTGAGAGCCCGTCAGGGGGTGCAGGCCTGCTGCTTTAGGGAAAAAGAACGCGAGGGTGACACGTGCCGTGGGATTCAACGGGAAAGTGAAGAATGTGGCACCTCAGACTGGGAAGCAAGCGGAGATCCCAGATCCCCGGAATTGGTGCAGGCCATGATAAATGGAGCGCTCGCTCACCTTGGGCCCGCCGTACTCTTCTCCGTCTGCCTCTGCTGCCCCCTTGCTTGGTATCAGTATTTGCCTTCCATATGTCGTCCTCCTGTCGAGTATAGAAAACAGGCCTCCCACCAATCTGGTCGCTGAGGAGAAAACAAATGTTGCCGGCCTGATTGTGTTGCTGCACTGGAGGATGGAGATTCCATGCTTTATTTCCATAGGCTAACAGTGTCGCCGTGTCACTCTTAATGGGCTTATCGCTTACCTTGGCCTCTCCGTGCCACAAATATGCAGATTGTTTTGTAAATTTGCATAACAGATGTTTATGTGGTGGAGTATACAGCTCACCTGAGGTTAATTGCCTGCATCAGTGGGTGTTCCCCTTTTGGGATCTGAACCTATAACCCTTTGATCATGAGCCTCCTTCGAGAATTTAGCAGGTGCTGTCATATTTGTGGCCTTATTCTATGCATGATTTAAAATGTGCTGATGCTGATGATTGTAATCAAGATCTAAGATGAGAGCTTTCAAACTCAGATGCCACCTTGAATAGGTTTTCTCCAGTTGTATTTAACATCCATAAACACCTATCGAGTACAGTGTCCAGGGGAGCCAGGGCTGGGAATCAAACCCACAACCCTGGCAGTGCAAGATCATAGTGCTACCCACTGCATCCCACTATTCACATTTAAATCCTGGCCACAACCCTGGCAGTGCAAGATCATAGTGCTACCCACTGCATCCCACTATTCACATTTAAATCCTGGCCACAACCC
>JAODKF010000103.1:14642910-14653331 GCA_026779585.1 Mormyrus proboscirostris
GTCACCCTGTGCCCTGTCTCACCCCAGGCTCCTGTCGAGGGGGAATGTCACCCTGTGCCCTGTCTCACCCCAGGCTCTGGGTGGCCCCAGTCCCAAATGAACAAACAGTATCATTTGGTGAACTGATCGATGATTTCTGCGTATGCGGAAGAATGTCATCCCACTGACTTTTAATTAGAAGTTGATGCGCTAGGGACTATCCCACTGACCCTGTGACCCTGACCACAACAAAGCGGTTGAAAGATGGATGGATGGGTGGGTGGGTGAATGGATGGCTTTAGTCTGTCTGTCATGAAAGTGTGTATGATGCCTTCAGACCTTGAATCGAGGCAAATAACTTCAGCAGTGCCAGCAGCTGTATGTATTAAGAGCTTTCAGAGGAAACGACCCAAAAGCAGCGCCGTCTTCACACTCAACATCTTCACACTCAGCTGTGAAGATTACAGGTGTCTGAGAGATCACACATTATGAATTTCATTCAGTGCCAAAAGATTTTCCATCCAAGATGAACAAACAGAACATATTTCAGTTTTTTTTCTTTTCCTGTGGTTTCTCTGTATGTCTCTGTTGCGCCACATTGACCTTTAATTGTCTGCTGCAGAATGTCCTTAGAGGAAGTGGTGAAAGATCTCTGTGAGGTACAAGTCTGGGAGCACCGCCAGAGTTTTTAAAGAGAGCAGGCTTTTAAGCTCATTTTCCATCGTTTCATTGAGTGCTGTCATGAACCTAAGGCAACTGAATGTGTGGGGAATAAGGATCGGATGTGATATTATGAATCGGGTTTGAGGGTAATTCCCTTTGCGGAAATACATTTTATCAGCAAACAAATGTCATTTGACTCGCTATCCTGGAAAACAATCGCAATTGTAATTAGCTGTTAATGTTTCTGAAGTATTTTTTGGTAAAGCACGAGTTTAACCGGGCCTCAGTCTCCGTGTTAGCTATGTCTGTAATAGGCAGGTCCTTCTGAAATGAGAATGACAATGTAGTCATCGTCTGTCGTACCGTGTACCCCCCTGCCCAACCTTCACTGCCTGCTCCTCCATCGTCATACATGCGATTCTAATTCCCTCTCCTCCCCCCCCCCCCACCCCTCCCTGTTTCCTCTCTCTGCAGCAACAACCAAACTACTGGAGCTTTAAGGTCAGTGCCGTTTGCAGTGGGTGTCGCTGTGTCTGCCTTCTCTGTATGCTGGTTTGTGCATGCTTGTGTGTGCTTAGTGCAGTGGCCATTGGGGAATGCCTGTGTTAGCGGGGTTACTGCTGAACTGAGTAACTACTAGCTGGTTTTTCTCGCTGTGGTCTCCAGAACAAGAACGTTAGCTGTCGGAGCATGTTTGCCAAAAGCTATGTGTGCTATACGTTTATTTATACTTGTGTGTATGTCTATGTTTGTAGCGTTGTCCAGATATTTTTGCAGAGGTTGTGAGAGGATGATGCCGTGGCTGGGAGTGAGACAGGCTCTGATCCACAATGCCTGCTAAGCCTCATGTTGTGCTGGACAAACCATATGGCCCATTGACCAGTGATGGGAAAATTCAGGTCCAGAAAGTACAAATGCAGACCAAGGTTTTGTTTCAACGAACCAGTACTCTGTGACTGTGACTCTCTACACTCAACTGGTTGGTTGAAACAAAACTTTGGTCTGGATTTGTACTTTCTGGACTTGAATTTTCAACCTTAGTTTCTGTGGCATACAAGCGTTCTGGGCTCAAGTATTACGTGATATTCCCACTGCAGAGTTTATGCAGATGGCTGCAGTGCTGTGTTAGAAACAGAATTTGGGGATTTCAGTCCAAATTAATACTTTGTATATGCAGAATTTGGTTCCAGATGAGGAGTAGACCAGGGATTTCACCATTAAAAAACAATAATTAATGGAAAAAAATTGTGAATTAATACATTAATTCAATCAATCAGTGAATGAATTCATTTATTAATGAATTCATGCTTGTATTAAGTTGAATAAGTTAAAATCAATTCAGAATTCTTTTTGGATAATGATAATTGAATCACAAGAGTCAACCTTATTTGCACTATTATTCGGGCGTGTAAATGAACCATATCAGCATAAGAGGACCATTTTATTGCTTTATGCGCGAATGCCATTCTGTGTTTATAGGATTGTACAAGGTGCAGGTTATTTAAGAAGTTATTAGTAGATGTGATATCTGGATTGGCATTTTGGTGTAATAATGTTGAGTCTGGCTGGGAAAATTGCCACCATAATCTCCCTCAGGACTGAAACAGGCAACACACTTACAGTAGCTGGACTATAGACATTCGCATCAAAGGTCCTCTGATCATGCTCAACATCGACTGGCGATTAACTCAACGTGATATTGATGTCACAGCCTGCATCTGGACTGGATTCCTGGAACAACTGATCATGTTTGTTCTGTGTTTGTGGGCATCTACTTTAAAGACTTACAGTCCTCCATATCACAAGGATTATATCCGATGAGATCATCAGCAAAATCATATACAACCCTAAATATAGTATACATCAAACACTAACTATTTCAATATATAGAGGAAATAGAGGAAAATTTTAGGCAATGTGTGCCCAGATAGATGATGAGTTCACATATTATTGTACAGCTAAAAATAGAGAAGAAATTACTTTAAAATGGTCCTGCACATGCAGTATTGTTTACTATTAATTTTTTCACTCTGCCCTTGAAATGACAAACTGTCCTGTAATTAGTTATTTGTATTAATGCTAAACATATATTAAAGGTAGAATTATTTTTAGTGTGGGACTGTATTTTATATAATTCTTCACATTTTTAACCCTAACCATAACAACGTATGCATGTTTTTTTTTGTTTTTTTTACAATAGTGCCTCATAATGTTGATATTTTTGGCACCTTATTTAAAGGTTTGCATGGCAGAAAAGTCAAAGTCAGTTTGATGCTCCCGTACAGTTTTGCAGATATTGAAAGGCCTCCTAACTTCCAGCAGCGCACAGCTGCCACACTGCGCAAGGTCGATTCTGTTTGAATGTGTGCATGACCTGTTCCAAAGCATTGTGGGTAGGTGGTCTGTGTGGGTAAATCTCAGCTCCTGATTAAAAGCTAGTCCCGTTTGAATTTCTGCTGATCTCATCTTATCCTCCCAGTCTTGCATTTCCTTCCTTTCCCACTGGCTGAAAGATTCATTCCATATGATTGACTCCTCCTCACCTGACCTCTTAGACTTGGATGAACTGAGCAATACATAGAACATACAGATGCTGCTAACAGGATATCGAGAAATGTGGATCTGTGGCTCTTAGCATATCAAGATCAAATTCAAAAAAGGTCATACATTTAGGCCCCAACTATACCTAAAATTCGGTGTGTTCTCTGATTGATCTTGGACCACTTAACATTGCGGTCCTCCGTGGCTGCCAGTGGAGGATGTGGTGGAGCTGAAATTTTCTTGGGCACCAGCTGCTACGCATGTATACACACACTTAGGACACTGTGGATGAGTTGGAACAGTATGTTACGCAACAGGAGGTGTGCCATCACTGAGGATTTTTATTAAGTCAAATACACCAGCTAGAACAGGCCAAGAATTCATAAAGAAAAGCATCCAGCTGTGATAGCAGGATGAAGAAACAGATATGATGGGTAAGAGGGTTCTACATCCCAATGGGTACCAACACCAATTTCAGGTGACCATCTAAGATAAAAAGAACAGTAAAAAAGTGTGTGCAGTCACAAGCACACTTGTAAAGCATCGTCCTCGCACAGAGAATGAAGACAATAGGCTAACAATGAGCAGAACTGTGTATCTGCATAAGCTCATAAGAGATACAAGTTATAATCTATTCAGTCGGGCACCTTGGGGACACAACTGAATGATAAGTTGTGGCACGTGTAAATGGTGCTTAGTGCAGTGGCCTTTGGGGAAGGCAGATGCACTGGTGAAGAGCTGCACCTATGGAAAGATTAGCATTTCTTATTGGCAAACAAAAGACAGCACACTGTCGTGTTGGTGAGATTCTCTGCTGAGCCCCAGAGCTGTTAGCGAATCACCAGCAGATTAATGAGAAAGTGAGATAACACAACTGAGGAAGGAGCTAACGGAGGATTAATTGTGGAATTCTGCTGGTGCTGTCCCCCCCATGAGGGGGGGAGGAGTGGGGCCTAACCTTTTCTCCTTCATGTCAATTTGCACAGTTTGCAATTGATGGGTTTGTCATAAGCTGCTAGTGACACCAGGCTATGGGTGTCTTCCACATAGCACGCCAGTTTATTTACATTTATATCTTTACCGGGCACTTTTGCCCAGAGTGAAATACAACTGAGGCAAACAGCACATTGCAGACATTCATACTAACAAGGAGTCAACTAGGCGTAAGTGCAGCCAGGCTGAGCTTCCAGTGAATGCCCAGGTACAAGTGTAAGCAGCACTGGAGCAGAAGCCACAGAACAGCTATACAACTACACAAATAACTATTAACAAAGTAAGAACCTCATTCAATGGCCAGTGAGTGTAACATATGAATATTCAAAGGACAATCAATATTCCATGAAAGATTCCCTGTGTTAAGTGTACTGGGTCATGCTTGCGGAGAACATGTGTCACATCCATAAAGGAAGGATGAAGTAAAGTGAGGCCAGTAGGGGATAGAAAAAGGAGGAGAGTTAAAAGGGAAGGTTCCTCACCCTGGAGCACGGCAAAGCAAGACGCTTGTGTTTCTGTTCAACAAGCTGGAGCTGAAACAGTGGTGTGGTGTAGGGTGCAGACAGAGCCCCGCTGGCAACTTCTCCAGGAAAGGTTTTCATCAACGGGCACAATGTCAACGAGGACGGGCAGATGGGGGGGGGGGGGGACGGGGGTTTACCTTTGGGATGGTTGTGGAATGAAAGGTGAGCATTCATGGCACCAAAGGAGGCCACCAAAAATTAGAATGAAATGCGATGGAGGGAGCGTGTTAAATCATGCGACGCTACTGGAGGGCATGACTCCAGCCAGACGCTCACGCCGCCCCATGAAGTCCGTACCGTCATCTGTCCTCTATTTCTCGCACCCCCCCCCCACGCATACACCTCATAGATCGGCTGCTTTCACACAGAAAGCTTTTAGGTTCTCGCTCCACTTAGGGTGGGGGGGCCTCAAATGGCACTGTCATGTTATTCTTCCCTTCTGGCCACTTCCTACCTCCTTCTGGCACAGAGACTGAATCACAGGCCTGCGCAATGTCCCCTAAACACACAACATAAAAATAGACTCAGTATTATTCACCCAAAATGCAGCTTTCAAATCTATTTTTGTTTTTGCGTGTACTCTCATCTCGTGTAGTAGGAACATAATCTGACACGCTGCAATTACATCTCCAGTAAGAAACATCTGCTATGGACAGCACAGAACATCATACAAGGTGTTAAAAATGCATGTTTTCTCCACATCCTCCTGAGCACGAACATTGTATAGAAAAACAAATTAAAATGTTTCATCCTATAAATTATATGTAAATTATAAATTATATGTAAATTTGCTGTCCCTGTATCAGTACTTATTCCGTGTATTTTCTGGTCTAAAGTGGTTTAACTGTCCAGTAGCACTGCAGCCTGAAGCTCAGTGTCACTCTCTCTGTCTCTGTCACTCTGCCCCCCCTGCTTCCCTCTGATGTCGTATAAATCCTCACCACTCCTGTTCTCGCGTCTCCGATAGCTTGCTGCTGCTGCTCGTCTGATGGCTGTAGCTGTGCTTACCCCACCCCTCTTTGCTCATATATAATTTAAGCATCACGTCCACTTACGCTGCTCAGAAGAAGTTTCTGAAACTCATGAGCCATGAACGACATTGTTTATGGCAACGAGAGGAAAGAACGGAGGGCACCAATCAGAAGTCGTCTTCCTCTTCTGTCTCCATTATGAGGGGACAGAAGCTTTTTTCCATAGTGCTGTATCTAACATCATTTTGTGCTGTATCTAACCTCATCAAACAGTATTCTAGCCGCTAACCTGGAGGGTACAGGATAATGGACAGGTTGGAGTGTATCCCAGGATGCACCTGGTGCAAAGCAGAGGCACCTTGGGCACAGGGTGGACACAGGGTGGGCACTAGGTGCCGGTCTATCTCAAGGCACACACATGCACACACGTCATGGGCAATCTCGCACTGCAGTGGGGGTGAGATTCAACCCCCCCCAACCTGTCAAGCTACTCTGCTGTCCTGACTGTTTATGAAAATGAGGTGAAAATGTGAGAAACGCATAGTATTTTTCCCCGGTTTTGATGTCTTGGTTTTGCCCTGATGGCAGGTTGCTTTCTAGGTAGGGTTCTTGGCAAAACTGACCAGTTCTGACACCGTGCTGCTATCATCTTCTGTGTTGGTCCATAATGGAGGGCTACATGGGGAATTTATCAAAAAAAATCTTGAAAATATAAGCCAGATTTCTGTTGAGTCCCCATATGTCTGGATGTATATGTATATATACACACATATATATATGTATATATTCACACGTATATCACTTCCTGCTCTGCCTGGCTGGTGAGAGACATTCTTCAGGTTCCCAAATACAATCTTGTCCCCAGTTTCCTGGGGAGGGTGTGTGGGGGGGGATTTATTATACTCAGCTAAAACGCAGATGGGGTCCCTGTCATCATCTACGAGATCATCCGCACATGTACAATGTCAAACATACCCAACTGTCATACAAACTAAATTTAAAAATCAACAGAATTATATAGGAATATTTTACAAACATTTCTTTCAAGCTATTTTTAAAGACTTATCCTTTATTCTGGCCGGCTTTCTTTTGCTCTTGCAGAGGTATTTAAAATAACCACTTCATATTACTCCTCCAGTACAATTATGGGATGCCTGTCATTCACCAGGCACACTTTCACACTAAAGGCAATTTAGAGACAGCAGGTATCAGAGGCGGGCTTTTTGGACCCATGCACACTTCACACTCCACCAAGCCGGGGGCCGGATACAGTACACAGGTCTGGAGGCTGCAGTGCTTCCCACTGAACCAGTATGGCACCTCTGTGCTGTGAAGTTGAACTCAATTCGCTGATAATGACATACTGGATGTACACAAGAGATAATAAACACCACTTTAGTGACGGTTTTAACTTGTGCGTGTTCATGTAATACTATTCATAAATGTTGTTGTGCTGTTAAAAGAGAGACACTATCTGAGTCACTAAGTGTGTTTTGCTTTGTGTTTGAGGAAGGCAAAGCTCACGGAGTAGGTGCTGTCAGGCTGCCATCTTCGTTGCATCTTCCTCATTTCATTTCCAGGCCTATCTTTGATATTTCCTCGGTCAGGGAATGATGTCGCTGTGGAATGATGTCACAGTGTGGGATGACATGGTAGTACTGTTGCCTTCCGGGTTGTGGGTTCAAATCCCACCCCTGCTCTTTGTGTGTGGAGCGTGTTTATTTCTGCATTGTGTAGAATATTCTGGTTTCCTCCCTCAGTCCAAACAAATGCAGTTAGGCTAATTGGCATCTTAAAATTTCCCATACTGTGTGAGCGTGTGTGTGTGTGTGTGTGTACTGTACCACGTGATGGGGTGGCATTCCATCCAAGCCATACCCTTGCCTTCCTTCTTATGCTGTCAGAAATAGGCTCTAGACCCCCTCCAGGCCTAAGCTGGATAGGCAGCTTGAAGATGGGCGGATGTTATCACAACGCATCACTGTCACAGTAGATGACTGGTGTGTGTATGAAGAACACGGGAGAAGACAAGATAGCACAGCTGACAAATATTAATGTAAGGAAAAATAGCAATTTTATCAGGGCAGGTGAAATAAGGGATCTATAGACATGTCAACTGACATTTTTATGGCAACATTATGCATGTTGAAGCCTGTTTTACATAATGTGGAATGCAAACAGCTTAGTCCGACAACTGTCCTGGTGTAATCATAGATGATCGAGCTATAATGTATGCATGTGGACATATGGTGTATGGTGATATGTAGTGTGTGTTTACAAATACAGTATGATGTTTATGGGGAATTCACACATATAAGATGATGTATAGGGTGAATTCAGAGATTAGTGGAGAATAAGGGTAATGCATAGTATGCATTTACAAACAACGTGGTGTATTGCGGCTTATATGGTGTATTCAGACATACAGACTCGTGTTTCATGTTTTAATTAAAAAAGGATGATATTAATGTGTATGTACAAATATGGAGACATTTAGACTTAGTTTCATACAGTGTAGTGTGTACAGTATGACATAAGCAGGATATTAGTGTGAATGTGCACGTTTGGTGACAAGAGTCTTGTGCAGTCAAAGAAAATGTCTGAAGCTTATCTTTTATCTTAGTAGCCTGTGTATATTTGTTCAGGAAAAATAACAATTCGATATTAGAATGTCTTCTTCTGTTCTCCCAAGTGTTACGCATGTCACCCCTAACACTAAAACCGCTGAGGTGTGAAGTTTAAAGCACTGATTATCGTGTTACAGTGGCACCTGGCAAGGGCACCATTATAAATTAGGCAAGTGAACAGTCAGTTCTTCAAATTACACAGATCTCACTATGATCGAGCATCGCTGGGATGTACTGGACAAACAAGTCTGATCCACCCACCTCACAACTTATAGGACTTAAAGGATCTGCCGCTAGCGTCTTGTTGCCGGTTATCGCAGGATAACTTCAGAGGTCTTGTGGAGTCCACGCCTTGGTGGGGCAGAGCTGTTTTGGTGGCATGAGGTGAACCTATACAGTATTAGTCAGGTGGTTTTAATGTTATGAGTGTACTGTACATAGTGTTGCATAGCGCTAAGAAAACAGCTTCAGTTCCTAAACGTCTACTCAGTGCCACCCCAGCCAGTAAATAATGTGATGAAGTGTTGATTAGCCAAACACGATACATTAGAGTCAGAAGATCCATGGATATCTTGAGTGGTTATTGCAAATCCTGGGGTGACATCCGGAGAGGTCTTGGAATGACTAATTTAATGACGTAAAATCATATTTTCACATAAAGATGAAGATCATTTGCACGTTATTTTATTTGACTGGGTAAGACTTTTGCACAGTGCTGTATATCATGCATAAAAGTGACATATAGGGTGTATTTAGACAGTTTGGTACATTATATTGTTATTCGGCTTGTGGCCTAATAATAAGGATGAGGGTGGACTGTACCAATTAGAGTGCTCACTGGAACGGTATGCCAGGACCGCGGGGAGGTAATGTCTGTGAAATTGGAAGAGGAACAGCCTAGATTACATAGGGTGTGGTGGAGAAGCTGGGGGGGCTGGATTACAGACATGCACAGCTGGTCCCTCACTCACTGCCCACTCCAGGGTCTGTAGAGCAGAAGAGCAGAGCTGGAAACAGCCAGGCAGCGGCAGATCCAGAGGACTGGTCTGTTTGGGCGAAGGCAGCGGGGCCCACCTGTCCTGCTTCTCAGGTGCGGGGGCACAGTTCACATAGGCACACTGCCACGGGGCAGACTGACCCGTATTTACCTTCTGTAAGGTCGAAGGCTGCCCGCGAGTGATTATCAGATGCGGCAGGATAAATGCGAGGCTGCCAGCTAAGGTAAGGGGTTGTGCTCTACTTCTGTTTCCTGCGTGGCTGCTTCCTGACCAATTCTGTCCTGAAGTGGGTGGTCATTAAAAATGAATATGACCGGGAAACACGCACAGACAGCAGCTGAGCTCGCTGAAGGTAATGGCACCTGAAGTCCTGCCCCAGCCGGCTCTCTCTAGCTATCTGCTACTGTCAGTTCTTTTCTCACTACTTGTGGTCAGTCTAATTGCTTACCTGCCTCTTTCTGTAAATCCAGTTATTGGACAGAAGTTTCTGATGCTATGTGCTACATTATTATTATTATTATTAATAATAATAATAATAATAATAATAATAAAGAAATAATATAAAACAATATACAAATATAATGATAATACAGTAAAACTGTTCTAAGTCGCCGGCTTGTAACTCGTCAATGTGCACAAGTCGACGCTCAAGCAAAAGTCCCGATATTTCTTAATGATGTTTCCTTTAAAATTCCTTGTGTAAATCGGCGCTTGTAAATCGTCAAATTCCCTTAGTCGTCACATAAATCCCGGTCCCGAACAACATAAATGAATGGATTTTCCTACCTGTAAGTCGACACCCTAATCGCTGCATGGTGTAATCTACGCTAAACAGGTACAGAATTAAAATGTGACAATTAAAAGTATTACATGTACAGTATATTTCACACAAGATTTTTATTGATAATCCCTGGTAACGATCCATGCTTATGCACATGTGTTTTAAAGAAATTACATTGCTCTTGAAATTTACTGTACAAGTCAAGACCTTGACATGAACGCTTCACTCGAAGAGTAGTGTGATGCAATTATGCTTGGTGTAGCGCTGCATACAATTAACGGCAGAGCATGATTCATCCAATGCGTGCAGCAGACCTGTCAGTTCTTCCGTTAGCAATCCATGAC
>JAODKF010000103.1:14660803-14686929 GCA_026779585.1 Mormyrus proboscirostris
TTATTCTGACCAATTATTAAAAAATGGGGGGTGCCCTAATTGTTGGGGATGTCCTATAATCGGGGAAACACGGTAGTTATACTCACCTGATTTTTTTAAAAATAAAATACTAGACAATCCGTCACTAGATCAGAAAAAATAAAACAACAAAATACTGAAATAAAAGTGTAGCTGCAGATAGTGTTCTGAACACGCGGTTGCCGACGGTGGCGTAAAGTTTATCGAGTTATCGAAAATACAATTGTGGTTATGTTCAGTGACTGGTTTGAAAAGACATCTGTCGCAAAACTTTTACAATATGACTGTCTGATGCATAGAATTTAATATTCACTACCTACCATCAGTAAACACTTGGCTGCAATTGTGATTGGTAATTAGTGCAATTGGCTTTCATTATATTTCATATTTAATATGATAATATGAAACATAAAGTGTTTTAAATCTGTCCAGGAGTCCTATATGAAAAATATATAAAATCATTAGGGCCTACTTTAGAACTTTATAACAGAAAAAGCAAAGGTTGAGTTACACTCTGATTATCTGTATTCTGTATTTACATATACATGCAGATTTACAATTAGGACTCTATATGCAACTACAATAGTGAATATTCTTGTTATAACTGCCTAAATAATAAGCAGAATAGATGCATGTAAGATTCTGAGTTAATACTTCTAAACACTAAGTTTACTTTATGGTTTTATGGATGAAGGTGAATGTGCTCTGCACAATTTCGATAGTGAAATGCTTTAATGTTAATAGATTAAATCATATTATGATTGTCAAATTTATGATTTTTTTTTCCTGTTTGAACTAATATTGTATCTAAAATTAAATCAATAAACTACCGATATGAGTAATACCTATTCCTACAGTATTTTCTAATTCTTATTGATTCCTATTTTCCACATAACATTCAGTGGGCAAAGATTGATAATGAGATCAAAAATTCCATGTGTATTTAGTACATCTTTTCCACATACATAAAATCACGTGGATATCAGGTGAAAATTGGTGGATCCACTACTTGTATCCATCAAAGATAGATGTCGATAACACATGCTGTGTCCACTGGGAATAAACAGTGTAAAACTATAGCTTTAACTTCTGTTGATAAAGGGTGCAGCCATCTTCAATTCTGTGGTCGGGGTTGTGTTGATTCCTCCGAGTTCACGAGTCGGAATTCCAACTTCAGAGGATGTTCCAGCTAAAATTTCCGATTAGAACTGAGTTACGAGTTCAAATGGAGCGCAGCATGCCAGTGGAGAATTTGGTATCAATCCCAAGGGATGCGTTTGATTCAATTCAGTTCAAGTTTATTTGGATAGCGCGTTTTCACAACATCACATTGTCTCAAAGCACTTTACATTATCCCTACATAACACCCTCAGGGAAGCAAACCAGAGGTGACAGTGGCAAGGAGAAACTCCTTAGAGGGAAGAAATCAGGCAGGGGAAGTCAAATGAGTAAGATGCCAAGTCCTAGTTCACACTATCCTCATTTGAAGATCTGAGTCTCAAAGCGGGGGGCAGGCAGGTGATGGCAAGCCGGAGCTGGTGGTGCTTCTGATGATTCTGAAGACGAGCAGTGTTACAGCAGCAGGGTGTACAGGTGAGACGTCACAGGGGCAACTGCAAAGCCAACAAATCCATCACCCAAAGGCTACAGTACCTGTTGTCAAGCATGGCGTTAGTAGCTCTTTCTTCTCAGTGGGGACATCCACCCTGGTCAGGATGGAGTGGGAAATGAATGCTTACTAATATCGAGATAATTCTGCAGGAAAACTTGTTGCCCCTCCACAAAAGAGCTGAAGCTGAATAATTTTGCATTTCGACATGACGAGGATGTGAAGCACGTCGCCGAATCAAGCAGGACATGTCCGATAAGCCTCAAGTCCTGCGGAGGCCGAGTCAGTCATATAGAAAATCTGCGCACTGACCTAAAGCAGATTGTACACAAGGGGTCCTCTCGCAATTTGGGTACATTTCTTTCATTTTCTGCTACTCTTCTGCATGAAATAATAAGAGCAAAAGTAAAATCCTGGTGTGGTAAATTTATGGAGACGCAGGCTTGCACAGGGTCACTTCTGCTATCAGAGAGGTAGAACACTGAGTATATAAATTCATGCCAGATTTTACTGGGAGGTCAAAATTTTATTACATATTAATTTTTCTGTCTTTACAACAAAGATTTAGACTTCTAAATTTAATTATGTAAGCATAGTTTACAATTATTTCTTTTGTTTTGAAATGTTTACAATTAAAGCTTTATTATATTGAAGTTGACACTTGAATTCTGCTTTAACAGGGAATTAATCCATGCATCAATAGACTTTAACTGGGTGAATTTTTCTGTGAGCCTGTGTGAATGGGCAGCACTTTTGGCTCACAACTCCAGGCTTGGGTATGTTTGAATGTTTCCTCTATCTATGTGTGGAATTTCTATGTTCTTTAACATGTCATTTGTCTGGCTGGTCTAGTTTCCCCCTGCAGACCAAATGCATAAGTTAGGTAAAATTCCCTGTTTTGCATTTCTGTGTGCTGTAATGGTCCAGTACCCCATCCTGAGTGTAGTCCTGCCTGGTGCCCTACAGTATATTGCCTGGGATAGACACTGGGTCCACTATGACCCTGTGCTAGATTAGGTGTTGGACGGTGTTTAATTATAATAGCTTAAATTGATGGATGTACTGCTGTTGGTCTGTAATCAGTCTTCAACTGTCTTTCACATGACTGCAGTGAGGAGTGTTAAGTTTCAAAGTTTTATTTGTCACAAAGTTATACTCAGTACAGTGTGCAGTGAAATGCATTGTTGTTCCAGACTGTGAAACAGTGGACATATGTATGAACGAAATAAGTATCAAAGGAACTTAAGTATATAGAGACCAGACATAGGGCATTAAACAATAGATATCAAACAATTAAGTGCAGGGTGGTATGTGTAGGAAGGTAATCAGAAAGTCATTGGTTCGAATCCTGTGGTTAGCAGAGTGATGTCATTGTTGGGCCCTTAAGCAAGGCCCTTAATCTCAGTTGCTCTAGGGTTGACCCTGTCCTCTGATCATCACTTTGGACAAAATAAGACAATGCAATGCAATACATATAGTTAAGTGTGAAAGTCTATGTTCTTAAGGTTTCTGTGTCTCCGATGTAAATCCAGGAGTACATTGTGGTGATGGGTGATTAATGTGTGAGGAGGGAAGCGAATAAACCACGGCATATACATCCCCACAAATCCTTGTACATGTAGACGTCTGTCACCTTTGGCAACATTTGCAGGGATGAAGGTAGATTTGGTTAAACAACAAAAGAGCAGCAAATCGCAGTTTTCTTCCAGTTAAGGGGGGCTGATGACAGTGAGCGCGCATTCGAGGCGAGGCACCACGCACTTTGGGAGCTCATTACTGCATGCTCGGAGCTGGAAAATTCCCTGACTGTAGGGATCTTTGAGCCAGCTCGCTGAGCGCAGAGCCGCTGGGGGGAAAGCCTGGGAGCTGCTTGGCTCCGCTACGCCATCATGACAGCCTCTCGTGGCACCTCCATCTGCGCCCTGTCCCCTGGCTTGTCTGCAACTGGATGATTAAAACACAGCTGCCCACCTACGCCTTTAATTGCTGCGCTCCACGTCACTCCCTATATGTGCCTCTCACTCGCCGCATGAAAACAAACAGCGCCTGCAGCTCTGGGGAGATTATGTCATCGCATGTGCTCTCATGTGCCTCACATCTGATTGGCTGGCAGATCGCTACGCTTCATTGAAGGCCGCTGATGTTCTCAGTGGTGCCGTTTTCACGTCCTTCTCATCCCTGCTTTACATAATCAAAATATCGCCATCGTTTGTTTTGCATAAGCGTGAACAGGTTAAATTTAGACATGGCATGCAGTATTTTTTTTGTATCTCCCTATTATTAATTAATATTGTTCACCTATGGCTAATTCATATTAGCATCCATTCCAAGCAAATGCTTTTATTCAACTTGTGAAGCACAATCTATTTGTTTTGCAGAAACGAGTGCATGATGGTGAGGTAGTTAGTGATGTAGCCTTACACCTCCTGCTCCTCGGCATGTCTGCAGTTTGGATGTCCTCCCTGTGTCTCTCTGGGTTTCCTCCAGCTGCCCTGGTTTCCTCCTACCATTCCGTGATGGTCTAGCAGTCCCCCTGAATAGGCTCCAGGTTCACTGCGACCCTGTGCTGGATGATTTGTTGGAAGATGGTTGAACGGGCAAAGTGATGGCGTCGATGGTGACAGACTCGTAATTTGAACCCCTGCACTGTCGTCCACCTTCCTTGCAGAGCCGGAGCCCACGACACTCTCATTCCACCCAGTCTGGCCTGGCTGACCAGGCTGCCAAATTGTCCTACGCCTCGGCCGAATCCCTGGAAACCATGTCGGAGGCTGACATCCCATTGGGCTTCAACCGCATGAACCGGTTACGGCAGAGTCTGCCGCTATCACGCTCTGCTAGCCAGACTAAGCTGCGGTCACCAGGTTGGGCCCCCCCCCCCCCACAACACTCAATGCCCACATTTATGCAGAGTCACGTTTTTAAGTGCGTTGACTGTTCCTATGCTTTTCCACTGTCTCTAGGCGTGCTCTTCCTGCAATTCGGGGATGAGACGCGGAGGGTGCATATCACCCATGAGCTGAGCAGCCTGGACACTCTGCACGCGCTCATCGCGCACATGTTTCCCCAGAAGCTCACCATGGGCATGCTCAAATCCTCCAACACGGCCATCCTCATCAAGGACGAGGCACGCAACATCTTCTACGAGCTGGAGGACGTGCGAGACATCCAGGATCGCAGCATCATCAAGATCTACCGCAAGGAGCCTATCTACGCTGCATACCCTACCGCCCACTTAGCCAATGGGGACCTGAGGGTGAGTGGGAGGGGCGGGGCCCATTTACAAATAGCCATAAAGCACCTATCAGAGCCTGAAGCACCTATCAGAGCCTAAAATGTAATGACTGGAGAAAAAGTAATGATGGTTGTTGGGCAGAGAAGTTGGTCTCTGTGTTCAAATCTTCACTTTTGTTGATTGCAGCTTCCATGAGCCTCAGAGTGTTTTCATCACTGTTATACTTAACCTCTCGTTTCATTCAAATTCCCATACAAATATCACTATACCATAAGCAACAGATCTTTCTTTAGTGGTTTTCTTCCTTGTTTAATTACTTCACGGCTGTTATTTATTATTCCCTGCTAAGTATTATGAAACATTTAATAATCCAATTTTGGCATTAAAATTGTGTTTACAAAACTGAGCTGCTGTTTCAGTTCATTATGTATCTCCGGTTAACCAAATTAGTTTATTAACCAAATTATTCCAAACCTGCAACCGCATTAGCGTGTCCTTGCAGTGCATGCCAAATCGCTCCCCTGAATCCGTATCTCCCATGCGTATCCGACGCGGGCCCAAAGCAAACTTCACTCAAGCCAATGATAAGGAGACCCACTTCCATTCTTAAGTGTTTCCCCCCCCTCCATCCATGTAAACTGTCTACACTTGAAAGCGAATCCAAGACACTCTCCAGCAGATGAGCACTTTTTCTGTCTTCATTTGTGGCTCTCAGTATCCTTCTCCGTGTGTTTCTGCTGATACATGAGAATTACTGAAAGCCCTCTGATGGGTGGGGGGCGAATCAAGTGCGGTAATAAACTTGCCAAATCTTATTAGGCAGTTTAAACCAAGACCGGGGGAGCACTGGCAGCATAATGGGGGTGGAAGAAGAATTACAGGATTGGTTCACACAGGGGCTTGCCGCAACCAGGGGTGTGGAAGATCGGGGTGGGTGTCGATATGAAGAATGTGAATGAAAGAAAATTCCTTAGCAGAACAGGCAGAGTTGTGGTTCCAGTTTTCCTGATGTTCCCCTGTGAGGATAGAACTTGCTGTCCATTTGCTCTCCGATTCTCTCGTCTCCTTCGTGTCCCTGTTCATTCAATGATAAATTCATGCTGTGATAATGCCCCCTGATTCTGTGAGATTGCCCCTTCATCCTATGGTAATGCCCCATCCTTCTGTGACAATGCCCCTTCATTATGTGATAATGCCCCTCATTCCGTGATAATGTCCCATCCTTCTGTGATAATGTCCCTCATTCTGTGATAATTTCCCATCCTTCTGTCATAATGCCCCTCACTCTGTGATAATGCCCTTTCGTTGTGTGATAATGCCCCTTCATTATGTGATAATGTCCCATCCTTCTGTGATAATTCCCCTACATTCTGTGACAATGTCCTTTAATTATGTGAGAATATTCCTGCATTCTGTGATTATGCCCTTTCGTTATGTGATGATGCCCCCTCATTCTGTGATAATGTCCCATCCTTCTGTGATAATGCCCCTCATTCTGTGATAATGTTCCATCCTTCTGTGATAATGCCCCATCGTTATGTGATAATGCCCCCTCATTCTGTGATAATGCCCCTTAATTGTGTGATATTGCACCCTTATTCTATAATCATGCCCCCTCATTCTGAGATAATGCCCCTTCATCCTGTGATAATGCCGTCTCTATCGCTCCTTTCAGAGGGAGATGGCATTCGCTTCCCGGGAGTCATCGCCAACCCGCCGTCTTAACAATGCCCCCCCTTCATCCTCGCCCCCCTCGGGCTCACCCTCCCGCTCCCGCCTCTCCTATAGTGTTGGCCGTCCCCCCTCCTTTGCTGGGCCCGGTCATGCACCCCCGCATCCCCACCACCCGCTGGTGGCGCACACCCAGGCCGGCCTCTCACCCTCCCCAAGCGCCATCCTGGAACGACGTGATGTCAAGCCGGATGAGGAGGTATCCACCAAGAACATGGTGCTGCTGAAGAACGAGGGCATGTACGCCGAGCCCTATGGCCTTGTGCACGAGGGCCGCCTCAGCATCGCCTCTGCCCAGTCACTGGCCGTCGGCGACCCTTTCACCTTTCCCGTACCGGGGGCACTGTACCGCCGCGGCTCCGTGCGTTCACTCAGCACCTATTCCACCGCCGCCCTGCAGGGAGAGGTAGAGGAGGCCCTCTACAAGTCTGGCGGCCCGCTGTACCCCGAAGCATATGCCACACTGGGGATGGGCTTCCGTATGCCGCCCTCGTCCCCGCAGAAAATCCCCGACGTGCGGGACCGGGACTCCTACTCGGGTTCGCCCAGCCGAGGGTCCCCTGTGCGCCAGGGCCTGCGGAAGGACTCCAGCTCCTCCTCCGTGTTTGCAGAGAGCCCCAAGTCTCGCACGGGGTCCAGCTCTGATGCGCTCTGTGGGGCCCTGGTGCCTGCAGGGGAAGCGGCCCGAGGAACACCAGGGTACAGTCCGCCCCTTCCCGGCAATGAGGTGGACACACGGTAAGGGGCCTTGACCGTATTAACATGCTCAGGCTGAACCCACCCATCTTCCACCTGCTTTGCCTGAGCTGGATCTTTGATAGCCAGGAGTGTCTCCATGTCCTACTGTTGTTTTAACTAGATTGTCTGAAGACTTATTGTTTAGGTAAAATAGTGTCTACAAATTTTTTAGGGTGCCTAATCTGAGATTATCTATGTCCTGTCTTGGACTGGCATTCCATGCCTTGTGCTCTGTGCATCCTTCATTTGGTTACAGGATCAGCGCTTTCCTCTTTGGATAAGCATCTATAAAACATATGGCTGAATGAATTGATATTTTGTATTATATAATTCAGTAAAACCTCAGATTGTGAGTTTTTGTGTGAAGTTTTTTGCAAGACGAGCAAAAATTTTAAATAAATTTTAACTTGATAAACGAGCAAGGTCTTGTAATGCGAGTATTATGTATATGCTTTGTCGGCCTAGTGTCACGTAATTACAACTGAGCCGATGGTTCTTCTCTCTCTCTCGCTATGGGATTGCGGGTAATCGTCTCCCATGCTCGGTCTCAGTCGGCGTGCCTCACTTGTACAGTCAACATTTGGTAGAAAAGCTCCACCCGAATAAGGGCGTATCAGTGCGAGCGATGAATCTGTTTAACGACAATGCAATGTCCATATTTCCGCGAAATCGAGGCAAAAGCGGCTGTCATTGAATAGGTTCCTTGTTAAAGTCGCACAAAAAGAAAAAGATTCCAGTGAGCCAACAAATAGCAGTGATTCCGTTAGTTATAGTGAAAGTCGTCCTACAAAATAACCCTCCTCTTCTCCCCTCTCTCATCTCCCTCACACCATCCACGATTCTTTTCAAAAGTAAAGTGCAGGTTAATTTGTTTTATGTATTTTTACTTTATATTTTGTATTAGTCATTTTTATATGAATTTTTTTGGGTTGTGGAACGAATCATCTAAGTCTCCATTATTTCTTATGGGAAAATTCGTTTTCATATACGAGTACTTTGGATTACAAGCACGTTTCCAGAATGAATTGTGCTTGCAATCCAAGGTTTTACTGTATATGATATTAAATATAATTCTTTTAAAAGTATAAGGATGTATATATTCCCAGTTTATGTCATTCCACTGTATGAGCACTGCCTTGGTTATTCAGGGTCATTTGCTTTCCAGACATCCAGTGTAGTGGCTGCAAACAGTCTTACAAGCTGTACCACATACACAGCTGTGCTTTCTGTCCAAGGTGTATCCACTGATTTCAGGAATCGTGTTACAGTCTCTGCCTCTTACATTACAGTAAAGGCCAGCTGAAAGTAACCTTAGCTTGTAAATGTTTTTGGATGTGTGCTGGCCAGGGAGCGGATGGAGGCGATGGAGAAACAGATCGCCAGCCTCACTGGTCTGGTGCAGAGTGTGTTGACCAGGGGTCCGGACAGCGACAGCACGTAAGTTTGTCATAGACTCAGTCAACACAAGAACAAGGAATTTGTTATGAACTAAATAAAGACCTGAGTAGCATTTTCAGTCCCAAGAAGCCTTTAAATGCCATCAGCTTGCTTTAGGTGAAATGTGTGGGTTTGCCAATGACCCACACTGTAGCACACTCGTGGGAATTTTACTTACAAAAAATGTTCTGAGAGCAGAAATGATTGATTCAGAGAGATGACCAATCAGATTGTAGAGGAGGTGGCTCTAAGCAACTAGAGAAGGCAGAACATCTGATTGGTTGGTCCCACCTCCTCTAGTTGCTTGGACCCACCTACTCTGCAATATGATTGATTATCTTCCTGAACCAATCATTTTTCCTTCTGCCCACAGAACATTTTTGTGTAAGTAAAACTACCATGATCAGTGCTGGTGTGCAGCTGGTGCAGGGAGAATCTGCTTGACATGTGCTTTCCTGCATGGAGGAAACATACTCATTAATAGTGTAAACTTGATTTATTAAAAACTCTTCAGTTGTCCTCCATTTACAATACACCCAAATTTGCACCTATCGCACTGAGCTTAATGCCCGTATGTGTTTATGTGATAAGTATACCAAATTAACACATACATAACGTAACATAACACAATAACGTAACATGGTTAACAGGAAAGTTTTGAGATCCTTCTCACCCGACCTCCATTAGTGAACAAGTAATTTACCCTCCAGCACACCCATGTGACATGTCATGTGGCTGACAAATATGGCTTCTACACACGCCTGTAATTGTTTGTAAGAGTGAATAGCCCAGTGAAAGCTCTTCCCCCAGCATATCCAGGTGGTGGGAACCTCACTGCTTTCTGTTTCCCTTCCAGTGAGAAGACTGAATCCACTAGTGACTGTTCAGGCACAGGAAGTAAGTGCCGTCCCTGTTCACCATCAAGATCCCAGCTTTTTCTCATGAACAGTGAATGTCGTTGGGGATCCTTACGAACGATGTGTTTTAAAGAGCAAAGCACTTCTTTTTGCTCAGTTTACTTTTTATTGGGAGGGAATCATCACATGCTGCTTAACTGATAGGAGCCATTAGCATTTTCAAATCCATTGTCTGGAGGCTGTCCTAAGTTTTCCATGCATATCTGTTTACCATGAATCCTTATTCATAAATATGCCCCCTTGAAGTGGTTTCACAGAGCTGTTTGAAATGAAGTTTTCGACTGAGGGAGGTGTCATATATTGGAAGGGGGAACTTTCACTGTGCTTCCTTTGGTCATCTGGCCTCTGATTGGCTCTGCTCCCTTTTCTCGACCCAAGACCATAAAAGCTTGACGTAAGTGAATCTGTGCAGACTTCTTCTCACAGGCCGGGCAGTTGAAGCTCTGCCTAGACAGATTTTTAAACAAAGTTGCCTTTCTTCTGGCACTTCACAAGAGATCAGCAAGCAGCGAGAGTTTTGGCGTGGATAGCAGCACCCTGTCCGGAAATTCCTGACAAGCACACGTAGAGCTGTCTCGATAGAGAGACAAGCTTTTATTTTTTGTTTTGGTTTTTGTAACAAGCCGATTCCTTCTTTGTTTCAGCTGGACGCCTTAAAAAGCGGAGAGGTATCTATTTCCTTTGTTCATGCTCCAGTCTGTCCAAGTGCAGTTGTCTCTTTTGATGGCTGTCCTGATTTGTGCCTATTCATGTGTATGTTTCTCTTTCACTCCTGTTTGTCTTTGGGAGGAAGGTTGTGCTCTTTCTCACTGCTATGGGACATGAACAGAGCAGACTACTGATGCTCAGAGGGTGATTTGTAGACCACTCCAGTGTTTGATAGGCAAGGTCTTAAGGCAGGCAGCCCCCACTCCCACCCCACCCCACCCTACCCACCCTTCATCATCCTACTTTCAACATCCATATAGAAATCAGCCCTTGTGAGCCTCTTTTAGTGAAAAATGGGACTCCTGTTTTCCTACATGCTTCAGAAAGCCATTTGTCAGACTTGTAAAAGTCGATTTGGGCATCAAATGAATACTAGCACTTGTGTTTGTCTGTCTGTTTCTGTCTCTAGTTGCGTTTTTAATCTTAAATTTATGTCTATCGCTGCTACTAATCTAATGATGGTATGACCCGCCCCCCTCACCACCACCATTCCAAACCACAGGACTGTCTTCCATAGTTCACATGCTTTCTCTTACACTGGGTGCATATTGTGAGCCCCTGTCTGCTCATGCCCCACTTGTACTTAATCCATGGTGTCCCCTTGAGAGCGTAGAAATGCCTTCCTTGTCAAGGCATTCTCCTTGATCTGTTTGTGTTGATTTGTGGTCTTGACTCCATAGATCAGGTGTGTCCAACTCCGGTCCTGGAAAACTATTGTCCAGTAGGTTTTCAATCCTACTTGGCTTCTGATGAGCCACACCTGTTCCTGGTATTTACCTGAGAACAGGTGTGGCTCATCAGAAGCCAGGTAGGATAGAACACCCTACTGGACAGTAGCTCTCCAGGACCGGAGTTATGACATGATGTGGTATTGACTGAATGCTGACACGGTGTCTTTCAACAACCCAACTAAGAATAATATCTCACTGTGTATACTACTTAGTCCCAGTGGTGATCCCAAAGACTGTCCTGAGATTAACTGTTGGTTATGGCTTAATATATAGGGGGCTCGGTGCATTCTGTCTGTGTGTTTGTCTGTTTGTGACCTTGTGCCATACGTGTTAAACATTGGTTTCATGTCCAGTGATCCCTGTCCTGTCCTCTCCCGAACCAGCCCTGACGCCCTCCGCTCCCTTGGCCTTGATGCCACCTCCTCCAGCCGGTGCCACGCAGGCGACCACAGTCTCTCGTCTGCAGATGCAGCTGCACCTGCACGACCTGCAACAGAATGCCACCGAGCTGCGCGACCAGCTGTCCCAGCTGCGCAAGATGCAGGTCAGAGATCACCCGCTGCCGCATGGCTATCGTCAAAATATTTATTCCACTTAAAAGCTACCTTAGCTTTTCATAGTTAATCAAATTGTAGGTGGTGTATTTGCATTTAATTATACCTATTTCATGATAACAGCAGGTAGAAAGAAATCTTCTCTTGTAAACAGGATGTTTCCCACACATTTGTCCCTGGATAAATATAGCCTGAGACAGAAAAGGATAAAGTCGGGTCAATTAAGCAGCAGTTTCACAATTCCCTGGGAATCCAAAGGTGCCTGTTGAAATGAGAAGCGTTCCGCCTCCAGAAATGCCATGGGAGGAAGGGATTGGTGAGAAGCATCAGATACACTGATATCTGGCTGGAATCTGACACTGCAGTCAGGACCTTTTAATTGAACAGATGGTGAGTGGCTCAGTGAGTTAGGATAGTGTAGCTGTGATTGGAAGGTCAGTGGTTCAGAACTCTGGGTTGGCCAAATGACTTTATTGTTGGGCACTTGAGGAAGGACCCAGTAGCTCCAAGCACTAGCTGGTTCTGTTTTTTTCAATTGTACATTGCTTTGGATAAAAACATTTGCCAAACAAATAAAATATTCTTTTAAATTAAAAAAAATCCTTGCAGCCATGATGCAGACATGGGGCCATCACATCTGCTCTGAGTTTGACAACTCACATCAGAAAGGCGGAAATGTTGATGGGACCAGGGGGACGTTTTGGTAGTTCAGGGAGCTACAGTAGCGCAGTTGATGTTTCAGAACTTCATCTGTGGCTCCAGGTTAGAGGCATCAGTTGCATGTCTGCACAGGAAGGAGGCAGAGGATAAGGCCCAATGCAAGTGAATCAGGGTTCAAATCGATGTTTGCTCTCCCAGCGCCAAGGATTAAAACGCGCTTGACATCTGGAGATGAGAAGAACGCAAGATTTTTATCAGATGTTTTTATCTGCGGCAAGTGAAATGGCTTGCATGTTTCTGTTTAATCTAGTTCTACAGTTGGGTATTTTTCCTGAATTCAGACTGAGTGCCTTTCATTTGACCTAGCTACTTTAAAGCCCCATGCCCAGATTATTAGCTGTGTGAGTGCCACAGTATTAATTGCTATTTTCACAGTTATTGCTGTTCTGTGAAAAAGCTTGTGTTTACATATCATGAATAATTCATGGCAGCAGTAAATACTGCAATGGGAGGAGCAGATTCGGTGCATAAGAGGGGTGTGAAGGGAGGTCGGGCTGGCAAGGCGCTTGATGAGCAACGTGGGGTTTTTTTTACCGTAACTGTCTTCCAGTTGGGTGTCAGCAGCCAAGCTTTGCCCCATCCTTAGATTTCCGATCTTTCTATTTCATCAGCCTCCTCTCTCTGTGTCCGGCCCGCTGGGCTCACGGACAGTCAGGCTGTCAGCTCCTGCTACACTCATGGTCCAGCTGTTGGCCAGGCAGGAGGCCCAAGTCCCTTCTACAATAACTTCCTGTCTGGCAGGATATTCGCTCTGCATCAGCTGGGCTCCAGGGGGCCGGCTAGTGTTGGGAGAAAAGACCGACCGGCTGCCGGCTGGTTTTAGTTAAGAAACACACCGTTCAGGGGCCAATGGACACACGGCCCTCCATTAAATGCATCACACCCTAAAAACTTAATGTTTATTATTAGGTAACACTCTCGCCTACGTGCACCTGTGTCTGTGTACCGTGAGGCTGCACGATGTGCTTTAGGAAGGGACCACGCAGAGTGGAAATATGCCGTGTGACGTGTGCATCAGGATGCACAGGCAGGTCAGCACAAGCACCCCAAAAAAAACACAAGGACAAAGACAGTCATGCTCCAGTTAAGGAGATGCTGTCCTGTGACTGGATACAGGACATTACAAGGTGGAGCAGGCTGAAGCAGCTTTGCATTTTGACCATCTTACAGAAATGCAGGACCAACAGTATGTACACAAAAGCACATGGACTCACAAATACCTGCTTATGAGTCCTAAATATTATTATTTCCATAACATCCTAACTGTAGATGAAAATACAAACATATTATTATTGTATTTATATTATACTATATAAGGCTATGCTGTACTGTTCTTACTGTATATATTGTAGTGCATAATCTTTCTGAATGTTAGCCGTTAGCTGTACAGTCACGTGTACTTGATGTACGCTCATGCATTCTATTGGTAGATAGAAGAGATCAAATTGTCCCTAAACGTATGTGTACACTCAGCTCCAGAACCAGGACTCCGTGCGATCACTGCTGAAGCGGACAGAGACAGAGATCAGCGCACGGCTGACAGATGCCCTCCGTAAGCAGGAGGACCCCCTACAGAGACAGCGCCTCCTAGTGGAGGAGGAGAGACTCAAGTACCTCAACGAGGAGGAACTTGTCATCCAACAGCTACAGTGCGTTGAGAATCCCAACAGAAACAGAAATAGAGAGACATTCTAGGTCTCCTCTACTGTGCAAAGCAGAAGTACTTCTTTTCCAGTTTTGCAGGATGAATTAAATTTACATATCATATCATTTCAGTTCATCTTTCATATATCTGGCACATATTACAGATTCAAATTGTTCAAATGTCCTTGAACAGTGCCTGACCTTGGATATTAGTTTAGCCTCCAAACCACATCCTCTAAAACGTCTTAGATGTATCACTTACATTTTATTTTGGGTTTCCCATATTAGGTGGTGCAGTCTCCCATAACTTTGTGTGTGTGGTTGCAGTGATTTGGAGAAGTCAGTGGAGGAGATCCAGAAGGACTCATCGGTGAACCAGAAACTCGTGACAGTGCAGGAGCTGGAAGAAAAGACTGCAGCACTGAGGAAGCTGGGAGAGACCCTCACAGAGCTAAAGAGTGAGTCACGATGCAGTTGGGAACCTACTGAGATGGTGTATGAGGAGACTCTCACAGGGTCTATTGGCACGCAGCAATAGACTGAAATGCTGCCGTACCTTGTGTTGAATCGAGATTTGCTCAGTCAAACAGTTACTCTGAGACACCCTGGGGTGTGCTGGGATACATTAAAATACTGTCATTCTTAGGGATGATCTGAAACACATATCCCAAGGAAAGCAGTGATCCACTCATAATGGCTGAGTCACACATGCATGGCAAATTACAAGAAATACTGAATTATACTAATTTAAGCCCATAATGCAATACACACGTGACATGATTAAATGCAGCGTGTGCACTTTGTTTTTCCATTTCCTGCCCTGTAGACCAGTTCCCCAGCCTGCAGAGTAAGATGCGTGTAGTGCTGAGGGTGGAGGTAGAGGCTGTCAAGTTCCTTAAGGAAGAGCCACACAGGCTGGACGCTCTGCTGAAGCGATGCAAGACCATCACTGACACACTGGCCACGCTGCGCAGGTATAGCAGATGGCTGTGGGCTGCCTTGGGGGATGGACTCTTTGGGGACTGTAGGCAGTCTTTTGTGGGGGGGAGGTGGTGGGGGTTATCTCTTTTTGGTCTATGAATGCGTTGATCCAGAAGTGTCTCCTCTCTCAGCTGGCAGCACCACGGGCTATGACACTCCAATGGGCTTTTCTTCCCCCACACATGGCAACCCTGTTTCACTTGTCCCGCATCCCCATTTTCAGGCAGGCGAACGAGGGAATCTGGAAGGCTCCGGAAGAGTTTTCCAGTCAGTCGCCCAAGCAGGCGAGCGATTTCAGCAAAGCTACTGACTTCGACATTCCAACAAGCCCACCCTTAAACTTCAACAGCCTGGGGGGGAACGTTAGCCTGTCTAACTGGACTCCCCACTCGGGTTTGACTCACGGCAACCCTACCAGCCCCCATCACGACCCGCTAGCACCCACATCCCTCAAGAATCGGGCCCTGGAAGAGCTGTCAGGCCGCCGCAGCACAGAAAAATCGGTGTCCGTGGAGGTCAGACTGGTACTGGGAACCTGTTATCATGTGCTTATAGATGTGTCTTGGTGTACATCTGCCTGAGCCTTATTATCTATGTTATCTATCTCATTTCCCGTCTTTATTGCCCTGGTCTATCATGTGTCTGCTTCGTCTGCTTGTTCTCTTGTTTTTACATTGCTGTTTTGTCTGTGTCTGCTGTCGAGTCTATGAATTTGGATTTTGCTGCCTGCAGCAGACCTATATTGTTTCATCACACCTGCTTGTTTTCACCTAGCTTGGGTTTGGTTGGGAGCTCAATAGAAGAGAGGACCCTTGATATGTTATGTATTTTGTAGGCAGCAGAACGGGACTGGGAAGAGAAGCGGGCCAGCCTCACCCAGTACAGCGCCCAGGATATCAATCGGCTACTGGAGGAGACCCAGGCTGAGCTGATGAAGGCCATTCCTGACCTGGACTTTGCAGCCAAGCAGATCAACAAGCCGTCAACGGCCCATGCATGTGAAAGCGCCGGTAGCACGCCGGAGCACCGTCCCAGCAAACCCCAGCATGCGGCTCAGAAGCTGGCTGGCAAGGAGGCCAGCTTCTGTCGGGGGTCCGGTGAGTCAGCTGAGCTGAACATCACCTCATAAATCTGGAGTTGGACAACAAGAAACTGGATAGACACAGATAGCAATCTACAGAATGAACATTAATCACAAAAAAGTAGCCCTGGTCATTAAACTTTGATTAACACGTAGTTTCACTGCTGCACTGTAACAGACATGGAGTTTGTGGTTACTTCTGGACTACGCACACTGAAATATTCATAGGCTCCTTCAGATGTCCCATCTTCACAATTTGAAATCTTCATGTCAGAAAGGGTTCCTGTCAAGGATGTCAATGATCTGCCCGCAGACGAGCTGACAGTTCCCCGCTACCGCACTGAGAAGCCCTCCAAGTCCCCCCCACCCCCACCCCCCCGGCGGAGCTTCCCCTCGTCCCACGGGCTCACCACCAATCGCACTGGGGAGGTCATCGTCACAAGCAAAAGTGTTAAGGTGAGGAATGTAGGGCACTGTATGTTGGCACAGTGCTACTGATGGTGTCGAAATAGTGAAATCGCTCAGAAGTGTGACAGGCCTGAAGTGTGGAAGACAAATTCACATGCCATTTGGGGCAACAGCTTACATTAATATTCTGTCAATTCTTTGTCATTCCATGTTCATAATTCAATCTTAAATCCATTCATCCATCCATCTCCCATAACCACTTATCTGGCGCCGGGTCACAATGAGCCTGGAGCTTATCTCAGCAAGCACAGGGCACAAGGCAGGGCAAGCCCTGGACAGGGTGCCACTTCATTGCAGTCAGTTATCCATCATTCAGCCACGTCTCCTGAGCAGGGTCCTGTGGTTTCTGGAGCCTATCCTATGTAGCACTGAGATTAAGGTGGGGGAAGACCCTGCACAGGATGCCAAACCATCTCAGTCAATCATGCATTCATCTAGCTTTTACCCACTTATCTTGAAAGTTCCTGGAGACTATCCAAGAAACTACACGGCACAAAACAGAGGAGCCCCCCTGGTCAGAGTTCCTGTTCATCCAGTTCATCATTTACGACTATATCTTTTCAGGATATTTTTGAATTCTGGACAACTCAGTGTGTAGGTCTGTATGAATTCATTTTCTCTGCCCTTTCCTGTGTCCTGGTGTGTAGAAGGCAGAATCGGAGGAAACGGAGACACCAAAACCCCATGTTAAGCTGAGAAGAGTCTCCTCAGAGGCACCACGACCCTCCTCCACACCCCCAGTCATTGCTGCTTCTGGGGTGAGGGATGAAGACGATGAGGAGAAGATAATCGCTGAGCTGGAGGTAGGCTTGGGAGGGTCCCAATATTTCCCATAATCAAGTGACAGATTCTGGTGACACTGTACATGGGACATATTTGAAAAAACACAGGATATAACAGGGGTGCCATATGCTTCTGATGAATGTTCTAGTCAATTAGAAGTTGGAAATTCCATTGGCTATATAGAGAAGTGGTTGACTGGTAAATTTAGTTAATTATCCAGAGCTTCATCCTGTTGACCTAACCCTGCGTAGAGTCAAGACCCCAAGCTGATGTATCTAAACATGCTAAAATGTTGTATTAAACTCAGAAAAAACTCCAGTCTCACAAATGTTGTATTCAATGAAAAAACTCCAGTCACATCTGTGCAAAGAATATGTGAATAACTGAAGTAATTATTTTTTTCTTGAAGTGATTTTTAGAATTTCCTGATGAAATTCATCACAGTTGCTGTTTCTCATCTTAGATTAACAGAGAGTCATACGTCAGTCCTTGACCACCATAATCAGCAAATGATTTACTGTCCTAAGGAATTTTCTTGTCCGGAGCAGGGGATGTGTACACACCCTTTAAAAATGTCAATGTGTTTTGAGCTATCAAGCCAAAATCAGGACAACTGGAACGTGACATCCTTCTACCTTCTTTTGCAGTATTTTTTACACACATCTCCAAGTGAAAAACAAGCACTTCAATAATCTCTTGTATGAATTAAAAGTAAATAAAAGGCAGACAATACAGGTTGAAGAAGTAAACAGGAGTTAATTAAGCCTTGTGCCTTCAGTAACTGCTAGTCTGTTTTGGTAGGTTTCCATCAGGATTCCATAGTCAAGAAACATCAAGTCCTGTCCAGTTCTCGGGAAACTGTCGTGAGACTCTCCTCCCCTCCTCGTCTTTTCAGTTGATGGTGATTTTGTAGCTGGGGGAGTAATAATGATCTGATTCATTTTGGAGTCCCAGGTTCAAGGGTTGACCTCCCCGGCCTTAAATGCACTTTGAGGGGGACTTGGAAGCTCAGTAGCCTCATTCATCCAAGGCTGTGGCTTTGAATCTCGTCTTTATACATCCATGCCACGTCCTTGTCAGAGTCTCCCGTCGTTGTGTCCTGAGATGAATCAGTATCCCATCCAGGATCTGTCTCTGCTTCTCAATCACCCTACAAGCGATATTTAAAGCCTTTGAAATCTTTTGTCTCTTACCAAAACTGTGTATTTCCACAGCCTCAATCTTCATGCACAGCTAGAGAATAATCAGATTTTTAGGTCATATTGAAGACACTTGTTCACCCAGACTGTAATTGTTATTACTTCAGTGTTTTATGCTTATTCAGGTCTCTTATTACTTTTGCCTTTCACAAAAGTGTTACCTATAACCATGTATTAATATGGGAAATAAATATGATGTAATCTCTTTCGTGTCAGATTGTAGATGCTGAATTTTTAAATGGTGTGTAGACTTTTTATGTCCATTTAATATGGTGCTCTGCCCCTTGTCAGAGGGTGAATGGCTTTCCTCTTATTTTTGGATCCGCTCACCTCATTTCCCCCCACCATTCACTAGGTGTTTCAAAGAAACCCAGTCAAAGTCAAAGTGTCCCCTCCCCACTCCCTGCCCAACACCTTGCTCAAGACCCGTGCCCCCCCTTCCAGCCTGGACCTGAGGTCCTCAGGGCCCCTGAGAAGGAAGGTAAACAAAAACACCATGAGGCCTTTCTGGAGCACAGCTCCCGAGGTCCCTGTTTCTATCTTCCCCTGCTTGGGCTGTCCTCTCTCAATCATCACACTTAGACACAACTAATCTTAAAGCTAGTGGACCATGGGGGATTCCAGTCAGAGTCACGCCACCTGGCTTCCTGTGGCAGCACGCACTTCTGGCTTGTGCACATCAGGTTTGAAGTGATGTGTGTGTGTGTGTGTGTGTGCTTTTCCTTTCCAATTATAGCCATTGAAGCCACTGAGTGGATGTGGGACGTCTGCCTTTGTTCACATCCAGCAGTGCCTGTGGCTGTAATTGGCATGAGCTTTTACAGAAGGGGAATCCCCAGACGATGCGCTGTCACACCATCCTAGCTGGAAATGTGGCGGCACTCTCAGAGCCTCACTGGTCCAGTATGTTTCTGTGCCGAGTTCTCCCTCGACACTTATTACCTCATCTAACTGTCTAGGATTCCACCAGCTAACCGCCCTAGTGACACTGTAGTTCATCCTACATAATAGCCAGAACCTCTTCCTGTGTTCTAACTAATTTAGGCACTAGTCACTTTATTCACCAGTTACTGGAAATTTTGCTTTTCCTGGAACTTAAGGGACTCGCTTCTGTAGGATTGCAGGGTGATGTGTCTCCTGTTGTATGGTTGTGATGGGTGGAGTTTCATTGAACGTCTGAGGAAATCGATAACTCCCATAACCTGTCTTTGAGTGCCAGACTGAAGCCCGGCTTGGTGAGGTAAGGTCATGGGAATTGAGTGTGGCGTCAATGGCCGGGACAATGTGCGTGAGGAGTTGCAGCTGCTCTCGCGTGCAGTGTGCTGCATGCTGCCATGTGGGTTGCACTGACAGCATGCACCAGTGACCTGCAGAGGCTGTGCCTCACTGTGTCCTCCAGTTATCTGCAGCATCTCTGGACCCCTCTGGCCTACAGTTGGAGTTGGGCCAATGCCCAAGTGAGCGAAGACTTAGTGCTCCTATATTAGCTACACAGGTATGACTCTCACCCGGTCTGCCTTCCTGCTATCATAGCAATGTCTTATATGCTATTTTGTTCCATCAAACACAGGACAGGGTGTCGATGCTAGTTTAAAGTTGTCTTTGTGAGTACCAAAGCTTACAGCATGAAATGAACAAGAGCCAAATCCTTCACGAACGTCAAGATTCAGAAGTGCACTTTGGACTGTTACGTTAATTGATCTGTTAGTGCAGCTGTAAACAAGCCAGGTCTGATAAAAAGGTACTAAGAATGTAAAAACAGGAGACAGGATGTCTTTGTAGGGTGCTGCTTAATCGCAGGACTATTCTGTGTTCAGCCAAAATTGATGTAGAACCCCAGCAAAATTACACAGTCAATTTCTGTGCTGCACCACTGAAGGGAAATAAATAGTTTATGAATGAACTCTGAAGTGAATGATCAATACTTGACTTAGTTGTTATACCTGGCTGTTATACCTGTATAGTAGTCCTGGAAACAGCATGATTGGCAGTGTGTGGCTCAGTGGGCAAGGCCTCTGTATCTGGTATTGGAAGGTCAGTGGTTTGAGTCCACCTTGGCACATATGTGTGCCATTGAGCAAGGCCCTTGACCCCCAGCTCCCTGGGCACAGTAATGGGTGGCTGCCCTTCACAGCCAGCTTGTACTCACCTACTGAGAGCAAGCTGGTGTAAAGACTGGGATCAATAAAGTATCAATTATTATTGACTGTTTTGGCTTATGATTAATATTTACGAAATTAATATTAGTGATGATAGTTTTGTAGTTATACCTTATGGATTATTTCTTACATGGTTCACCAGAGTAAACTTCTGATTTTATTGACAGGAACTGGATATCACACCAACCAGTCTTTCATCCAGTCAGATCCCTCAGATTGTGCTAACTGACTGGTCTTCTGCCCCATCCTCCCCTTCTAAGAGATCAGGCACAGAAAGGGAGGATGGTGGACATGTACTCAGAGCTATGCAGGACACAGTCAGAGGAAAAGAGACCAGAAGCACTGTGAGCCCTCAGCAGGCATCTAGTGTCATTGTAGATGGCCTTGGACATGGAGCTCAGGCACCAAGCTTCACAACGAGGCCAGCGGTAGCCACAGGTTTGCCCCGTTGTCAGAGGTCCCGTGTTCCCCAACCTCAGAAGAAGCCCCAGAATTGGGAGTTAAGGATCCAAGAGTCTTTTGAGGAAACAGAGACTGAAAATGATAAGGAAGAGCTGGCCCTACTCCTCACACACCAAGAATTAAGGGTGCTATCCAATAGTGAGGCCAAAGATCTCACTAAACGAGGATGGCAAGGCTTACAGACACTGACCCTTCCAGTCCAACCCCAAGATGATACATCTGACCTCAAGGCACAAGGAAAAAATACCTACAGACCTAATCTAGACAGTACCCCTTTAGTGCTGCTTTTCAGAGAATGTTTGGAAGTAGAAGAGGCCTTTAGACAACTAGAAGCACTATTAGATGAGGAGAATCCCACTGAAAATGGAAATTTTGAGTCTGACATGAAGTCTGACCATGCATGCCATGTGGGTAAGCCGATACCTAAACCCAGACTTACCAAACCAATGGACCTTTGCAGGCCAGGATCAAACCCCAGGATCGCACTTCCTAGAGAGAAGCAGGAAGCATTGAAGGAAGCAGTGAAGTTGGGGCTTCAGACAGGACAGAGGACCCTGAAGTTTTCTCATGATGCTGAAAAGGGTATAAATGGGTCAGCTAAACAGCTGGACAAAGCTAAACCGAAATCACACACCGGTGCCTGTGAATCTGGATCCAGTGCTTTAGTCAGTGCCCCGCCAAGCGTAGCTGGAGAGGAACAGTCCAGGAAGGTCCGAGCACAGGCTTTGCGCTGCAATACCTACCAGCGGCTGGACAGCCTGGAGGAATCCATCCGTGAGCTGGAGAGCACGCTGCAGGAGTTCAGCAGCAAACCTTCCCCGGGCGATTCCATCAGCACAGACTCCTTGGCAAAGCTGAGTGCATCAGCAGTGAGTAGGAATGTTCTGGAACCACTTGCTGAGTTCACAAAGACAGAAACCACTTCTCCGCAGGACTCCCCAAAAAGAAAGCCTGCAGTTCCACCTAAGCCCATGGAGCTCCCAGCACAAATGACTAAGGTCCACTCACCTATTCTTATTTTCTGCTGTTTCCTTACGGTTGCCCGTTTTTCATCCCATGATTGGCTCTGTCCGTGGAGTTGGGGATCTTCCATTTCTCTGATTTTCTCTTGTTTCATACATATTGCTTCCTGAAATAAGCTGTTTTTTTATCTTGAAGTGATGGATTTCCTGTAACTTCTTTCTGAAACTACATCTTTAAAGAACTGCACATCTGTGCATGAATTTCCACCTCGTTCCCAATACTTTAGGCAAATCATTTCTGTACTCAGGTAAGATATTCTTGTAAAGCTGTGGTGTGTTTTACCGCTTTGCTGGTGCGTCTCCATCCTTGGAAAGGGCACCACAGCCTGTTTGTCAATAAACTCTTCTCTTTCTGCTCTTCCCTTTTATGGGATGAGGTGCCCTGCTTTTATTCCTTCATACTCTCAGACGTTTTTCTATCAAGCATCCATCTATCAAGCATCCCTCACCTTGCCAGCTATTCGTGGTTATGGCGTGGAGAATTTGTGATTGCTTATTGTAGATATCAGCTTTTACTGTTTAACATTACTGTTTATGAGGTCGTGTTATTTGCATCACGTTCTTATGTACAAAGGAAGGCCATTAAGACATATATAAATATGGGCATGTAAATGCAGAGATGCAGCAGGCTGTGTTGGGGCAGCTATCAGATTCATTGTTTACTGAAAGACAGTGAACAGTGGGGGGTGGGGGTTTATTTGTACAGAACTACAGAACAGCCACAACAGGAGATTTATTCAGAAAATATATGCATTTTCCTGCCCTTCAAGATGCATTCAAATATAAATCCCCACTTTCCATAATGTTAAAATAAGGTTATAGCCAAATATTTGAAGTTAATATGACATTTTTCAAGCCAGTAATTGACGATGGCTTTCTGCTATTGACGTCAATATTCAAAGTACAGTTAAAAGAAATGTTTAAAGCTATTTATCTGGGTAATAGGCGCACATCTGCTCAGAACAAGAAGCAATTGAACATTACAACATATGCAAATTAAGAATAACAAAGTAAAAACTAGCATCAATTTCTTCTGTTCTACAAAAAGTCACTGATATCTAGTTGGACGGTCAGATGAACAACATTTCCGTTCCCAAACCTCTCCTGAGCGGCAGCTTTAGCCATTCCATGTATTTATTAAATTTTACCACCAGCTCAATTAATTAAATAAATTAGTTTTTGACTAAGTTAATGAGGTGTTGACTAGCTATACCAGGTGTGCCCAGTAGTCAAGTCAAAAAATACATGGGTGTATTGAATGGTTGCTGGAAATAATGGACTGATTTCAGTAGCTGTTTTGAAATGGCTAAGCTAATACACTTTGACAGGCATAATAGCATAGTTTTACTCCAACATAAAGTTGATTTAAACTTCTTCTTTTGGCTGCCTAAGACTGTATATTTCAGCAGAAAATAATTACTTTAAGACGAGTCATGATTTTAGTGGGAGGAAAGAAGAGTGCGACCATATTTCCCCACACTCAGTTTGTGACGTTAACGAAGTGTGAAAGGTTTCTGAATGTCGTAATCAAAGTATCTATACATCACCCTGTCCATTTATGTTCATGAAAAAAAATAACTTTGGTGGTATTTCTTGGAACCTAAATGTCCAGGCCTGGTTTAGCTACTTATTTATTCCCCTTTCTTAGTTAAGTTAATAAAACATTAAGAAACTTCTCTAGGAACGATAAACTGTAAAAACATGCTACGCATATGTATTAAAGTGATATATGCAGGTGACCCTGAGCTGAACTCAGAGAATATTGCACTTCTGGGTGTGACGCTATTTTTACAGCATTAATAAACCACTGCCACTGTACTGTTAAGGTTTGTTTTTCTAATGTGATTTTTTTTTTTTTGCCATGACAACCCACGACCTTGAGTGATGCTTCAATCAGAAACAGAATCAGCCGGTCAGGTGGTTTTGATGTCACTTCCTGCAATCGTTTCTGCACTCTGTCGTCATAGAGTCAGCAAGAATTCCAGAAAAGAATCTTTTACTTCGTTCCATTGTCCATTTCTCCCCCCACCCCCTTCAGAATGGATTGTAAAAAGATTGGGATTTAAAGATAGAACCAGCTACATAACAGAGCCTTAAGGACTCACGTCCAAGCATTTCTGTTTCAGTGAAGATACATCTGGTGAGAGTAAAATAAAAAAGTGTTTTGTTTCAGCAATCTCCAGCCCTCTAACTAGCCATTATGTAATATGTCAAATAAAAATCCAGAGCTTTTTGGTTGCGGTAAACTCAGTGAACGGACCCAAAAACGATAAGATAACGATAAACCTTTTAAAATCCCCTGGAGTTCATGCATTGTATTAATATTGGAATTACTTGTATGGTTTGTCATAAGATTAGCTAGCTTTGCGGTGGCTAATTTTAAGTTAGCTAACTCTGTGACCATTTCTTTACATTACTATCCCTCGTACTTCCCCATCCTGGTTAAAAATCACACAAATCCAGCCTGGTTCCACTTAGTACTGCATGTTTCAGACTAGTAGTTCCTGACTTGGCCTTATTCTTTCTGATGCGACTAAGGAAAAAAATGATGCTAATATTAATGGCAAGTGGCAGTATGATTTGCGTGAGCTCACTCCCTCACGTGGCCCCCCCTTTTACTGCAGACCAGCAGCGGCTTCTCCCCCAGCTCTGGCAAAGGCCCCCACCCCACCGCCACCTCACGCCTCAAGCACTTGCAGCAGAGCAATCCAGAGAAGGGCAAGCCGGCCAAGCAGCGAGAGGACTTCCTCAAGATCCAGGGCCAGCCGCAGGTATTTCACTTCTAACGGGCCTTCCACCTTCCACCCTGCTGCTGTCACCAGCGTTTTACCTGTCGCACCCTTGTCGATTCCTCTGCCCCACTCCAAAACCCTCTGTCGCCCCCTGGTGCTACCCGTTCACGTCAGACTGCAGAAGGACAATGTTCTGCGCTAGCAGGCTTCTGTCACGCATGTTGCCGGCGTGCTGGCACAACGAAGGTGCTCACGTTCACTAGGTGGTCGCTCATTGACAGTGCCCAGCGCTACCCAGTGACGTACACCTTCTGCCAAACTCCTTCCAAACCAACAGGAGTCAAAGCGACAGCGGTTGGGTGATCTACTATTGTGATGGATGTTTAATGAGGGAGGACTGGTCAACTTTTGGGGCTCCTCTACTATGCCAAGTAAGCTGAATGCTGCCAAGTGTGGGGCCCTGGATTCCTGGCCCTCTACCCGATCCGTTCCTTTGCCACGTTTCCATGTGCTCTGTTGCTACGTTACCTCTGATCTCCCTGACGACCATACTGCACCATCACCTCGTCCCGAGCCCTTGCTAGTTAAAATTATCTCGGGAATTTAATTTCAAATTCACATTACTGACACAGCCTTGGAAAAAATATTTATGTCAGATAAATATGGAAGTGTTTTGCACCCTGTCTGACCACTATTGCATGCAGCCTCTGCTGAATGCTTCAGGCTTCCTGTTCCTCAGTCAATAAGGCCTGAGGCTTCTGTCTGGAGATTAATCTTACATTCCAGACTTGAGAAGTAACTGTATAATGCATGGTACAGGGGAAAGGGGGGGCGGATAAATAGGTAAGAATTGTCATAAGGTTGGCAGGGAAACTTAAGGGATGCTGGCAGGCAGAGCGTAAATGAAAATTAAATTATGATTGTAGGCAATGAGAGGGAGAAGTGCTTGACAGACAGAGCGAAATAAGTGGGTGAAAGAAGAGAATGCAGTGATGGAGGTGGACGTGGAGCACTGATGATGGTAATCAAGTGGGGTGGTCCCTCTGACTGGGTTTCTGGTCTGATCTATGTCGAGGGCCTTATCAGCTGAAGCAGCCCTTACCCAATGTGGCCTAAAACCAGAGAGGCTCGAAAATGTGGGGCTGGTGTCAGAATGGGGGGGGGGGTGGGAGGAGGTGTCTCCGCTTCCCCCCATTG
>JAODKF010000103.1:14696480-14714638 GCA_026779585.1 Mormyrus proboscirostris
TCTTGTTGCTACCCAACGGGCAGTCCGACACAGCTACCTCTCCCTCTCCAGCCTTTGCAACCCCTTCATGCTCACCATCTACCCCTTCACCGTCAGCTTCGCTCACCCCCCGCACACTGAACCGCAGCCATGACAACCCCCCAGGAGCATATCAATGAGATCCTATCATGAACCACCTAATGAATGGCACCTGCTGTGACAATGGAGATATGTTAGAAGATTCAGGAGTTTCAGTCCAACTTCATGATGTGCCAAAAACTCAAGATAAAAGTACAAAGATTTATCCATCTCACCCTATCTTCATCCTCACTCCTTTCAAGGCAAGAGTGTGATACTGGGACCAAAATGGATGACCTGAACCTTTTTTTCATTCCTTTGTCCTTTTGGGTGCTACTCACTGGATGCACATTGTTCCAGATGATGATGTTGACTTTTACACAAAACAACAGGAGCCAGTTAAAGATGAGTCACCTTATCACAGCAATCTATTTTGCTGGTTCTCAAAGAGAAGTACCATCAGCATAATTGTAGAGGCTCAGAACACTGCAAACACCCCATTTGCTATGTTTCATTCGTTCCCTTTGCACTGCGCACTCTGTCTTGTCGCTCTCTGCTCTATGAATTATTATTGGGTCCCTTGTATCTTACTGCCAACCTGATTAGGGTGGATTGACAAAATTCAAAGGGGAAATTCTGATCCCATCCACTGACGCCAAATTTCTGGGGAAAAGATCTGCAGGTCATTTACTAAGCATGTTATATAATTCTGATTAGAACATATTCAAGACAGAAGTGCAATAATGTGGCGGAATGGCGCTTGGCATGTGTGCAACATTTTGCTGTCTCTTTTCAGTAAAACAGTAATCAATACAAAAAAAAAACAAAGCGTGAATTTTAACCTTTTTATTGCTTCTGTCCAGCCCATAGAAATACTGGTGCTAGAGTACGTTTGTGTCACATCTTTGGCAGAGATTCTCAGTTCAGTCGATGGATTTCTCCTGCCTGCTTTCACGCAATGTCTGAAGCTATTTAAAAATGCAGCCTGCAGACTGATTGTTCTGTGGACATTTTTAAACCTCTGTAGTTACTCCAACCGCATCCTTCCCCAGACTTAATTATACTCCAGCATATTTGGAAATCTTGACTGTCATGTGGTCAGTTCAATATCGTGTGCCATCATTGGGGACTGGGCAGTTTTAGGGGCATGTCATGCTCATCAAAGCACCGTCTCATCTGAATTCTGCCAGCCACACAGCAGAGAGCTGCAGAAGAACTGCTAGGTTAATGAAACCATTCGTAGATGGTTCCTTCCATTGTTAATTGTTAGCTAAGGCAGGCAATTGTGACTTACCTGTACCTAAAGGCCCAAATCAGCCTGAGCAGAAATATTACTAGTCCATTTTTATTCTTTCCGTGTCCTCTGCAGCTTCTATGGGACCACTGAGTCTCAGAGTGGAAATGTGGATTTCTGTAGATTCCTGAAGGATGAGTGGGCTGGAGCTCGCTGCTGGTCACCAAAAGTTGGGATGTCACATTTTCGGGTTCCTTATTAGCAATGTCCTTTAGCTTTCACACTGGGTGAGAAACACAACCTTCACACACTTCACCAAAAAGTACGTAAAGCTTTTGGTCTGTTTCACTGAAATGTTTGTGAAAACATAACATAGGTCAATCTTTGGATTACAGTAGGAAAGGAATGCAAAACTAAGGGAAATTAAGACACGTTCTTTTGATGTTTTTTTTGACAATCTGAAAGCGCATTACTGATTTGTGATTTTTTAGCAATGTGTTTGGTTTGCGAAGTAGATCACAGTACCTGCAGCTCCCAGTAAGTCTATGTTTGTTGGAAACAGTTACAATTGTATCATTTCCAACTAGATCCCAGCTATAAATGGCTTATAGCCAAGGTCAGATTCTCTCATTTTCAGGTTGTACAGTAGATTTAGTGCACATAAAATGTGTAGTGGTATCTTCCTATAGTTTGACGAAAAATGCAGATCACCCAGAGCTATAGCCTTTTTCTACCGTGCATTACCATAAAATCACTGTGCTCAATGTTGCTACAACTTGTTTAGTTAGCAGATGCTTTTATCAAAAATGACAAACACTTGAAAGAAGAGTCAGACAGTCCTTGGGGTGATGGGTCGTTGCAAAGAACTAGTCATGTCTTAGTAGAGGACAGTTTCGACCCATTGACCTCTGCTCCCCTTGTTAGTCATCATGGTTACTGTGTCTGAGACTTCATGTCCACTGTGTTGATGTGAAATGGTACAACCTGTACAGCACAAAGGGTACCAGCAAAATCAGACTGACTCTAAGGACCTTAATATAGCATAAAAAGCATGCACTTAATATATTCAATGCCTCACAGCGAGTGATATTAAGTCATGTTCACCCTTGTGGGTGGTGGTGGCATTGTAATAGGACTCTTCAGGCTGGTTAATTGGGGGAGGAGGGTGCAAGGCAATACAAGCAAGGTGGCTTTGTAGAGCTGACTGTAGCACAAATGATATAAATTATACAGTGAAGGCGTAATTTTCATATATCTGTGAAACCCGGAATGTGAATCCATGAATAATTAGTTTAAGAAATATGATTAAAAAAATCAGATTGTGGGTTTCCACTTATGTCATGCTGCTGTGGTTGAATTGGTCAATAAGTTGGCCGTTTCAGAGTTCCAGGGGCAAGATTTGACTGCTACCCACAGAATGTCAGCAAAATTCACATCACAAGAAAATGTTAGATTGCCTGGGCTCCCCTGGCCCTGTGAGGTTTTGTGAATGTCCAAATTAAACCTAAACAATAAGAAAATGTACTTGTCCTCTCCCCCAAAGAAGCACACATAGGAAATATTATGGCACCAGTGTGTACCTGAATATTGCTTTTTCTGTATGTTATTTTGTTTTTAGAAATTAAAGAGTATTGACTGAAAAAGCCTCAATACCTTAGATGTCATGCACTGGTTCAGGGACAGGAGCCATGCTGGCTTAGTGTGGCTTTTCCTTGCTGACCAAGCACAGGAAAGATTTAATATAAAGAGCTGATACAAAAAATACAGAAAGCATACAAGAGTATATAACATATAAATATAACACAAGTCCTGTTTGTGTATGAAACATATATAGTGTGAAAGTGTGAAATACATAGAATAAATATTATGTAATGTAAAATTAAAATCCTCATCTTCTGCTTTTTTTATATTCAAAGCTTTTTTGTACAGTTTTTTTAATCGGGATGGTATACCATATTAACAGATACTTTAACTCACAACCAAGACCTCTTCAGTAGTGAGTGGACTAACATTTTTGTATCTAGTCTCAAATAATTATGTTGTATGTGTGTGTATTTATTTATATGTACATATATATATGTATATACATATAAATGCACACAGCACAGATAAGTCAGATATGGTGTAAACTGTTTGCAAAATCTAAATTTGGATTGTATTTATTTTCTATTGATTTGCAGAGTGTGGTATGTCAACGATCTTTTTGAAATCACTGTTTCTTTTTTAATTGACATTGTCATTTTTTTGCCAACAGCATCTGATAGTTTTTCTATTTTATATATGTGTGCGTTTATTAATGCAGATGTACAGTGAAGTCTCTGAGGTACCCAGACAGCATTTAAAATGATTTTTGTCCCCTGTTCACATCTGTACTCAGGATTCAGGAAGCAGGTGACTTTGTAATGACTACATCTGAAGTGCTTTTAGAAAGAGAAATATTTCCTTCTCTTTATATTTGTGAAAAGTCATTTCGTTATAATAGAATTGCAATTTCTCATCAAGGCAGGTTAATGTTTCTGAAATCTGCATTTGGATGCTATAGTTCATCTGCTCGACTGATTGCTCTCAGTCAGTTATCCCTTTCTGGTCTGGCTCTTCTGTCTGTCAGGGTTACTGAGAAAACTTCACTGCTGTTCACGGGTTGCACTGTGTATGACGCTGACATGATGTCTGGTATCAAATCAGCATTACTTGTCACACTGCCTGGTGTTCAACCTCCTGGACCCTATATCCTGTATTTGAGTATTTTTGTACCCTGCCATTAGTTCTTTTACTGTTACTGTTTTCTGCTGTTGTAACCTTGTAAGTGAGACACATCCACTGTTATGGGCCATACTGTAGGCCACAACTGGACAGATACTGCAATCATGTTGCTTCCCACTGGAAACCGAAGCACGGTCTTAACAGTATGTACTTCATGCTATAAGGTGTAAACGAAGCAGCTTTAGGACTGGAACTAGGGTGGTCCGTATGCACAGCAGCACCGCGCCCTTCAGTGGTCAAGACTGATGCACCTTATACTTGATCTGTGTGTTTAATTAGAACGGTACACCATACTAACAGATCCAATTAGTCACAGCCAAGACCACTTTAATGATTGGAATAATGTTTATTATATTTGGCTGTAAATATATGTGTGCACCTGAGTGCACCCTAGAACCAGCTCACCCCAAGCCGACTGGGGAAACCAGAATCCAGTCTCTCTCCTGTTTCCTATTTAATTCATGGTCAATAGGAGTTAGTACTTTATCTTTGGCAGTGGTACGCTTCAAAAATCTGACTTTTTTTTTTTTTTAACCTAAAAAACATTACGTTTCACTTGCAGATTTTCATATGAATGTGTGAGTGGATTAAATTCATAGCAGTGGAATAAAGAGTCACCTGTAAATACACTGAATCATCCTGAAAAAAAGTCCACAGTACTTTATGTCAAACATGTCTTTGGGGTTAAATTTAAATTAAATATATGATGGTTATAATGCATGTGTATTTTGAGAAACTGCACGGCACAAAATTTGGTCAACAATAGTTTTTTTTTTTTTTTTTTATTAAATATATAAATGTCAGGTTCTAAAAGGTTTAAATCTATCAAGATTTTTATTTTTTTAATACTCCATGTATAGTGGTGAAGGCATGATGTGTTTACTGTGGTCTTTAAGGAAAGAGCATTGGATTTCAAAAATATGAGACCAGGGCTGTTTGATGCTGTTCCCATGAGCAAACTTTTTATTTTTTTGAGAGTGACGTTTCTGTCTGTAGAGTAGTGTGATTATGAATGATGAAGAAAAATAAATCATTAAAATGCATAATAATAAATCAATGTGGTTGCCATGGTGATCTCTTACAAATGTAAATCTCCTGTGGGCAAACGCCAGTGACAGTGGGCTTATTTTGTAAATAATTGCTGTCTGTGTACCTAATAAAGTGCAGCATCCCTTGTAAGGCTTGTGGGATTCTCGATTGCAACTGAGCATTATGACGCATCTTTGAACTCTTTGTCTCACCGGCGTCACACTCAAACACGCATCCTGCTACACAAACATACATTCTGCAGTAGTGCCTTCGCCATGCGCAACATAAACGCAACCCGTTTCATTTGGCACAAATTACAAAGGCACAGAGATCTTCATAAGCACCACTCTGTGTTGCATACTTCGTAAATGTTAAATTCAGGGTCACAAAAAATGTTATTAGTGAAACTCAGAAATTGTTATGCTACAGTACCGTGTTTAACTTAAACTAGAAAAAAATAATTTATTATTACACCTGATAGCAGAATGCACATTTCATATTTGCCATGATGTATATTACAATTGTTGTTCTGCTAAGCGTCAGCATTGGCTGGGGGGGGTAAACTGACAGGTATCCTAATTGTATGCAATAAGACTAATAATGTGGAAGCAGATGTTGTGATATACATACTGTAATATAACTGCAATTACCTGCAGAACATCCTAATCCTATTTACCCTTTGTAAATGTTCAGTGGAGTAACTCATGATGAGGATCCTCATCCTCAGGGCCCAATCTGTACAGATGAACACGCCGCTTTGTCGCCACCAGGAAAACCACAAACACAAGACAGGGTATTGAGAACTGGTGTCCTGGCTGTAGGCATACAATCAACCTTAGCGATATGCTAAAAAGTACTGTCCAGAACTGACACACTGAAACGTTTTTGTGACTCCAGCATACACCAGCCAAGGATGGCAAGATGGGACTGACTTTTTACTTTTCACCATGTTGTGTATCACAGAGGTAAGATAAGGAACATTTACTGATTACGGTGCATTGCCACACCTACCACACGAAAAACCACGACAGGGATGAGAATGAGAGTGCAGCAGGTGAGACCTCAGCACCACACTAGTCCAAATGGAACAGTGCGAGTTTTTTCCAGCGGCTGGAGTGCCAATCCTGCCAACAACACACAAATTTCCCTGTAAGTTGGAAGACCTCCTTATAGGGCTGGATGTAGATTAGCATTATACCCAGGATGAAGTTATTGGAGGTTAAGGTTCAATGGCCCAACGGAGTAAGAGCATTCCTGGCATTCAAACCAACAACATTCTGATTGCCAGCAGAGTTTCCAGGCCTCATAACCACCACTCCACCCCGGAGTTACAAACACAATCCACAAAATTAGGGAAAGTTACTCTTAGGAAGTTTTTGATGTTTAGATACATGCTAAAGCATTTTTATGTTTTGGTACCGTTTTTGATGAATCTAGGCACCGGGCAGGAGGGAAACCACAGTTTAACTGGATATGCTAGATTGGGAAGTGCATTTCAATGGTCTGTTCTGTCGCCCTAAATCCCCACATTAGAGTTAGCTTACAACAGCTAGGATTAGGGTTAGAAGAGTTATGGGAACTACTGCTAACCTCCTAACCTGTAGATGGCAGAAAGAACAGCCTTTATTTGTTAGGAAACCTAAAGATCAGCCAGTGTTTCTGCAGGGACCCATATACTTGTGCACCTGCTGAGAGAAAAGTTTGGAAAGAAAGGCTTCACTGGAATTTCTCGACAAGCAAATAAAATAAAAGAACACTCACGGAAGCTCACGGTGAAGACACTGGAGATGCAACTGGTAGGGAGATGGGCATTTAAAGTGTTTCAATTAAGTTTGAAATGCATAAATGAAGTCATCTCGCCAGTATTTAAATCATGACCAGTAGCTTTACTTTAGTTTACTTGTCAATCAATCAATCAAAGTAACGGCTGGGATATTGATGAATAAAATGAGATGTTTATTTTAAAAAATGTTTATTTTAAACAAACCAATATTTGTGTTGTTTATTTTTGGAGGTTATCAACTTAACCTTACATCTAAATAACACACCTGAGCTGCCCCTTGCATCCTTCAGTCTTGAGCAGGCAATTTTTCAAGTTTGGGCAAAAGCTGACTTGTTGAAACCTGACAAAACTTGACAATAATACTTCTGGACCCCTGTAGGAAGGGAAACCACAGTTTAGCATGCTTTAGTATCATATTTCATACTTTCCAACAACCCGTTGTTTCACCCTAAGGCCCCCAATTTAGGGTTGCAGTTAGCAAATTATGGCTAGGGTTAGAAAAAGTATGGCATTTTCAGCATCAAAATGTGTTTTTATAACAGTTCTGCTCCCCCATTGGATAGGAAACCACGTGTTAGCATGCTTTAGTAGCATTCTTCCCACTTTCCAACAACCTGTTGTATCACCCTGAGACCCCAAATTATGGTTTGGGTTATGGTTAGGGCAGGGGTCTCCAACTCCGGTCCTGGTGAGCTACTGTCTAGTCAGTTTTCAATCCTACCTGGCTTCTGATGAGCCACACCTGTTCTCAGGTAAATACCAGGGCCAGCTGTGGCTCATCAGAGGCCAGGTAGGATAGAAAACTTTCTGGATAGTAGCTCTCCAGGACCGGAGTTGGAGACCCCTGAGTTAGGATAATGTGAGAGCATTGTTGCATCTCCATTGGTCCCACCCTCTGGCTGGTGCTGGGGGCGTGGCCTCTTGCATAGGCACCACATGTGTGAAGGAAGGCTCTATCTGGCTCCGTTTCCGAGATATTGGGAAAAAGCGTGATAACTTTTTTTTCTATATAGGTGCATTTTGATTTGGTGAGAGTCTAGTGGAGGAGAGGGATGTGACAAACTTTGTTGAGAGTGTCTACGACATTCCCAGGCGGAAAGAGCATCCAAACCAAAAGTGGGTGTAAGGCGAAAACAGGCTAACTTTTGAGATAAGAGCAAATTCTGCATGTAGGATGTACAGAATGTGTAGATCCAAAGTTTGAGCTAGATTCAAGCATTTGACAAGGCCTAGCTCCCTTTTCCCCCCCAAGTCAGATCTCAACTTTGTCAATTTTATTTCTGAGGCACGGTTGGCTCCAGAGACTTGTAATTTGGTAGACGTGGCTCTCAGGCAGTGCTAATTCAGAATCTGCAAGTCCCCGGTCTCTAAGTTGCTGCATTCTCTACATGGCCACTGGGTGGCACTAGAGTGATGTGGCTAAGTGTGTCCCAATCTGTTTCCCACACTGATGCCTAAGGGTTAGAGTACCCTTAGGGTTAAGACTTCTTACAAGATTTCACCATACAAATCCTGAATTGTCATACTGTACAAAATACATTGGGTTCTTCATGTTATTGGATTCTGCAAAAGATAATGGATTTATAAATAGAATTTCCATCATGACAATTAGAAAACCCAATATAGTCCAAAAACGCTAATTCTAGTTAATCTTTTCCAGGATAATTATTCTCATGGCGCAGGGTGACAAGTACAAGTGAGAAAGAGGCAGAACTCTTTGCATCTCTGAGCGAGCAAAAGCAAAAGAGCAAGCAAAAGTGTTGAAATAACAGATTGAGACATTACGGCTTTAGGGGAACCTGTGTGTAAAGCATTGTAGTGTCATGGATCTCGGCGGGTTTTGTGCAAGGACGAGGCATAGTGCAGGTCAGAACAGAAAATGTGGACGACCCACTTGCGGCTCACCAGAACAGAAAGGATTTATTGAACAAAACAAAAGAGTAAAACACTTGGAACACTACAAAAACAAAAATCCCAGAAACCACCAAACACACTGGTACTTTGCGGATAAGATTAGCCACTCCTGCTCTTAGGCATGCCATAACAAAGACACCAAGATATGTACATCTACCAAGATAAGTAAATTATGTACACACCAGTTGGTGGAGCATGCTTACATCATCTGCATCACAGCCAGTCCAGGTCCAGTCCTTTGCCAGCAAAGGATTTCCTCCTGACCCCATAGTCATAGAGGAGCTCCTCATCAACCCCAATGTCCATCATTGCGAAGAACAGCAGAATGTCCTGGTCATCAAAATGCTTGCTTGAATTATTTAGAAGCCTTCCAAATGTATCCAATTCCGGATGGCACTGGCAGTGGATACATTTAGCCTGTCCATTCCTGTCCTTATAAAAAAACATATAGCCACTCTGTCATTCCGCCATTTGACTATGGATCTGAAGACCCTCCTGCCGTGTGACTTGCCTGCCATGTTAGTTGCAGACTACCTCACCAGTGACAAGCTTCCTTGATATCTTCACTCCTCTTCCTTTGCCTTCAATCTCTGTGATGATCAGCCCCTTCCATCTCTGATTCTGGAGGAGCTTCTTGATCACAGAGCAAACTAGAGCAGTGTCCACTGAACCAGAAGGCCTCCATTGCTTCAAGATCTGCTGAACATCAGGAATGTTAGAATTCCCACCCCCCTCCTCTATCCAGGCATGGACCCTATGCTCTGTGGGCAGGCACCAACGAAAGTGCTCTGTGATGTGAATGATATGTGATACGAACTTTACTCATCTATCACATGCTTCATTCAAAGAGTCTTCTGGTCACTGCGCCAGTTGTCACAGCACAGACATTCATGGGTGATCCACACAAGTTCAGTCCATACTGTATTCCCTGGACATTTTCTATCAATAGCCACTGGAAATGACATGATGAACATCTGGCACCAGAGGACTGAAGTACAGGCTCATCTGGACCAGAATTGGAACAAAGAAATAAATATCATGCTATACGTACATGAACAAATTAAGTAGATGTTGATCCAACAAAGCATTGTTCAGCAAATTACAAGAAATCAATTTACTTACTCTGATCCACCAGTGATCAGATTTAGCAGCATGCATGCCCGGATCACATTTCCTGACTTGGTGAACATGCTGGGGGACAGGTAGTCTACCACCACGGACATATCCATTTCAGATAGGTGCTTGGTGGCAGTCTCAAAGGCCCGTCTGGCAGCCAGACTTGTAATATTTGGAAGGTTCCAACTGCAAGAAAACATTTCAGATGTTAATATATCACCACCCACCACATGGGTGTGACACAACTTGTGCAAACAAAGCTGTATTTGAAGCACCCTTACCTTTCATGGATGTGATGCACGTCATTCGAACAGTTGTAGATGGGGTTGCCTTAGGAGGAGATAAACTTTTCATTGCCACAAACGTCTGGCTGACATGGAATTCTGCCAAACAAAGTAGAGCGAACTTCGGTGTAATACACAATGAACCACTGTAAATAAAAAACAAGTATATAAATACTGTAAATAAAAACAACTATATGGATCATATAATAAAATTGCTACAGCTTTCAGGATACATCAAAAGCAGTTAGTGTGCGGGGGGGACAATAGCCATCTCACCATCTCCTCCTCCTGCGACAGTGCATAGAGAGCCATCTGTGTTGCAGCAGTCTTTATTGTTTAGGCACCCGAATCACAACATGCCCAGGATGGCTTGCATCCTGCGTCCTTTTCACCCATTCATTGAGGGTCAAGATGATACCCTCACACCATTTTTCGTGGGAGGACCTGGCATGTGTTCAGGCGGCCAAGGTGTTGAATGTTGTGTTTGGTGATTTTAAACGACGCCTAAATGAACTGGACCTAGTTGACATGATACGGCCCACAATCATTAAAAATGAACTTAATGAAATTGACACTATCTGGGTTAGTGAAGCAGACCAGCAATTTATTCTTGCCATATTGGATCAGACCTTGATGACGTTTCACGTGCCAGATCTTCCAAAGCTGATGCTGACTCTGGCTAAGATTGGGCAGAAGAGCAAGACCAAGGTGTGCATCTCGGACCTGGTGCGTGACGATTGCATGTTTTCTGTTTCATTGCACATGGCAATGACAGTAGCCAGCTGTCACTGTGTCATGCACCTGTTCTGGTCTCGGCAGGGGCTCCAGCAGGTTGTCGGTGACAAGAGATGATTTTTCCCGGGGCTGTCGTTGGGTGAGATAGCAAACTTCCAATCAAATCTGGACAGCCATGGCATTGACCTGGTAAAGCCTCTCTGGAATTTGATGAAACCACCAAGTGAACAACCAACTGTTAATTTTGTGCAGACATACACTGTCACCCTGCGCCTTCACTTTCCATTTGTACCCTATCACCCAGTCACAGCCACTACTGTGACATGTGGGCTCCATCAACGGCAGTATGCATTTTCATTGAAGGACAGGGCCCAGAAGTACCTTTCCATCTTTGGTGACCTGTATCGGAAGCTGTGCATCAAGAGCTGCTGCTGGATGGAGTACGGCGCTTACTTTGAGGCTCCAGATCTTCCTTTAATATTATTCCCCAAAGATTTCTTTTGACACGGACAGCTTGGAATCCTTGATCAGCAGGGTGCCCATGGTGTTGCCATTTCTGGACAATGAGAGCAGCGATGGGCTGAGCAGTGTCCTGCAGAGCTGAGTTGATAGGCGAGATGCAATGTAGTCGTGTTGCTGCCTCTTTGTGACACCTTGGAGGTAGCTCCTATTGTTGTTGGGGAGGCCTTGCTTTTGCTTCTCTTGGGTGACATTTTTCAGCGAAATGACAGGCTACCCATGGCACAGCTGAAGAGTTCAAATCCACCCGGCAAGTTGGTGTCACGCATGACCATATCCACGCTTCGCGAACAAGTGTCATCAAAAAAGGCATTTGATTCGTAGCCTTGGACCTTTGGACGTGCCAGGTCAATGGTGGAAAAGGCAGGGAAAAATGTTCAGCAGTGCTTGGAGCAGAGCCTAGGCAGCTTTCAGTATTTCCTAGCATTGCGCTACTGGGGCCAGCAAGGGGAATTTGACATGGAACTACAAGAATTATATTGAGCTATATAAAACCACAGAAGCTCCCTCAATTACAGCAAAGGCGGTAAGGATGGAAGGAGTGCTCTCTTGCCTGCCTAGCAATTACAGTCCTGAAGAGACACTTACGATTGTGACAATAGTCAGTTGCGCAGGCCTTATCCAGAATGGGGTCTATGTTTCATATGAGAAACTGTCTGAACTGATCAGTGAGCTGCTCATACTCCAGGCCCACCCGGTTATCTGGCGTATCCATGAGTCCATTCCAGTCAAGGTCATTATGCCTCCAGAGACAACCCCAGCTAAGAGGCCTGCCACAAGCATGCAAACAGAGACAGAGCCTCCAGAGCAGGAGGAGTCTACTCCAGAGGACAGGCCATGTATAGTTATCCGGACAGCGGAGAGGTTCATCCCAGCCAGTTCAACACGGTCCTGGTCCACAGCAAAGGTGAGTATCACCAATCTGGACAATATAAGTCACCAGTAGTCTTATCAGCAGTATGTCATGGAATATTAATGAGGGAAACCCTCATGCAGCATTGAAGCTTTCAAAAAAAAGCATCAGAGGATGATGATGAGCACATAGCAATTGCAGGTCCTTGAAAAATATATTGCATTCAACAGGCTGCATGCATTGTTCACAGTCAATGGTACTTCTGTGGCTTATTCTCCCCTTTGCTTTGAATGTCAAGCACTGTTGTAAATAAGTCTCACTTCAAGTTGGATGATGCTATAGCTTTTTCATCATTTGATGGTTGTTTTAAAATACACATGGTCCAATGGTTGTCTTAGGTGACACCATTACTGGGATTGACCATGAGAACAAGCCAGTCCCTCTTCACAAACACTGGAAGCTTGCTTTCTGTGGATTTTACAAGAGGGTTTTTGATAACAGCAATACTCCCTAGATCTGTGAGATCAACAAGAGTATTCTCTATTGTCTGGATCAATTCTACTACCTTCCTTGGTCAGTTTCCTTTGACAAGTGGGATTCTTTTCCAGTTCTTCAACAATTTCTAAACAAATGGAGTACTTATTCCCATACCTGTTTGCCAGCACTCTGAAGATGTCATCCGCTGTGCTGTATCTTGACAGTCTGAGATCTTTAACAATCTTCTCATTTATGCTGTCAAGAAGCTGGAAATTCTTGACCTCTGGTGAGCTGGTTGGTTCACCCTGCTTCTGGAGGCTCTCCCAGTCTGTCTTCCAGCAGTAGAAATCTCTCTGGCAGCCACTAAACATAGGCAGCTGGTTTGATTTTCATGACTGGTGCTATTTGTCCAGTTAGAACTGGCTTCACCTCTGTAACCTGCTTTTCCTCAGCGATCCACCGCGCTCTGAAAAACTCAGTTTTTCTCATTTCAAGCTCATTGTAGGCTACTCTCAAATCTTTGCTTCGTCTTTGATAGTCGCTTTCTTCCGGTTTTGGGACTCAGGGCTCCCAGGCTGACAGCACTTTGAAGGTTTCCTTGCTTAACCTCTCCATGACAGTGAGGTGGACTTCATAGCCTTCACAATTGAAGCTTTCTACAGGTATTGTGTATGCATATTTACAGGTTTTTTCTGTTTCTTCAAAAGCAGCTTCTAGCATTTCTTGTCCATACCTGGTACACAAGTTGGTTTGAACTATGGCTTTAACTTCATCAAACTTTAGTCCACAGTCACTGGTGAACTTAAGGGTTGCATCTTGCGCCATATTAAGAACAGCCTTTTCGCCATCACCTGCCTTGACTCCAAGCTCTGCCACCAGCCCAGTTCTGATGTCTTCATTGGCTTCAAGGACCTTTTGCGCATTAGCAGAAAGTTCTTCTCTGAACTCCAACTCCATTAAGGCTCCTGCCTTCCTACTAAGGTAGTTAGCCTGCTTGGTGAAGCACCCCTTTGCAATTGACCTCTCTTTCTTTAGCTGATTCACTGTTTTGATAAAAGCTTCAACTGCTATCTTGATGTATTCACATAAACTGAACCAAATCCTTGTGCCACTTGTGCAACAGTATAGCTGGGACAGCAGTTCTCCTCTGCATCAGCTCCCTTGCTTGTACTTTCTGAAGCCTTTAATCTTCCTGTCCTGATGCCTGAAACTGCTGCCTCTACGCACAGCACAGCACAGAAGCTACACAGAACACAATGGGCAATGTTGTTCAGCATTCATAGCATTGCTTTTCCACTGTGAAGTTATTAGGGTTTGACTTAGCTTCTGCCCAAACTTGAAATAGGCATTGGCCAACCTCAGGGTTACATGACTCAACTTAAACTTTCTTAATCTCCTTTTATTCTCATTCAGCAGATCAGTAATCAGTCAGTTATTAGTTAGGTTTAAAACCTTGAAACACACAAAGGAAAAGAAAAGAAACACACAAACAATGCCTTGCTATTTGTTCTACATGTGACACACTAATCTCTTCACCAAGCAAGAATTAATCTTCTCACTCAACAACACAACACTGCAGGCTAAATATTGAACATCAGCACACATCAGGACCAATTTTTGTCCAACCGCATTATCAAATAGATGCCAACAAACAGTCATGAAAACATTTGCCTACCAGTACAGTAGCTTCCCTGGAGGTGATCAGTAAGTTGTCCATCCCAACTACAAGCAACCAGGGCCCTTCCACTATGCTTGCTGCTCCACAGTCCAATTCTTTCCCCCAGTGGCTTTTGGGAGAACACTATCCACTTTCTCACTTCCTTCTTCAGAATAAAAGCCCCTTTACACTTCAAAACAAAAGTCTCTAAGTGGCTGTCCCTGCCCCTCCCAGATCTGGCAGCACAGTCACATTTAATCTTTTAAACTAAGTTTTAAGCCATCTGACTGTTTACATCAGAATACTTAAAGGAGAGCGACACGCTGTACCCATCTAATACGGCGACTGAGAAATGTTTAGTTAGCTAACGAAGGTAATAATGTAATGGCGTCTGCATGTGTTCGCATGTACTGTAACTTACAATGTAGTGTATTGGAGTTCTTCCAATATAATACTGTAATTGCCATGCAACCATTTCAAAAATGTTATCTAGTGTTAAGTTTTTATACCATTTCTACAATTTCGGCAAGAATATTCTATGAGTTTCTAAGAGGCTTGATGGTAGCTGACAAGGTCCTGGAAAGCTAAGTGCGCTGAAATGTGTTGTGAATAGTTTAATGTTTTTTCCTTGGTCGTGTCGTCTATCGCAATTGATGAGATGTAAAAACTTAAGAACGTAAGAAATTTACAAACGAGAGGAGACCATTTTGCCCATCGAGCTCGTTTGGGGAGAACTTAACTAATAGCTCAGAGTTGCTAATCTGATCTAGCTCTGATTTTAAAAGAACCCAGGGTTTTAGCTAGTGCTACGCTAACAGGAAGACTACCCCATACTCTAAGTACATGCTGTGTAAAGAAGTGCTTTCTAAAAATCATTTTGAAATGTTTAGCTCAGCTAACCTCTCCTCATAAGACAAAAAGCCTAACTTCAGTCTTTTCCAGGATGATTGCCCTGATGGCCAAGATGACAAGTGTGAGTGATAAAGCAGAAGAGGTAAATGTCGCCTCATAGCAGAGCGAGGTAACGCCTTCCGTAAATGAAGAGGCTAAAGTAAGTCACACCAATGTATTGTCTTGGATATATACACAGGTGTGGTGTCTTTGAACTAAATGATTGGCCACAACGTGGAAATACCTTTACCAATGTTTACTGGTGAAATCCATACACACATAAGATGCACATCAGGCATGGCAACTGGCTTCTCACTAACTACAAAAATCTCCCTCTTTCAACTTTGAAGGATATGATGAGGCAGACCTCAGCTGCAAGAGAAGATGAAGGAGCTGAAGATGAGCTTGCACGATGTCCATGACCTCATCAAGAGGTTGCAAATGTTCTGCCACTACTGTCGCTTTACTGTTGTGATTGATTTGCATTTGACTTCTTCTGTCTGTTTAAATTTCAGGTGCGAGGGTGCTCCCGGGCCGACTACTTGAGTCGCTTCACATTAGAAATCACAATGCTGTGCTTCAGTGTTTGTGTGTGTGTGTGTGTGTGTGTGTGAATAAAAGCGAGTTGAGTTTCATCAGTGTCTGATGGTACTTCTTCATCTTCCGTAAGGGTAAATAGACAGGTGGCAGTGTCAAGCTGTTTAGTGACAAATTAATGTGAGGTATAAATTATTTAAATCTCCCATTTGTCAGGTCATAGGTCCAGGTGGGGTAAAGTTAGATGTCTGAAATTTGCTGCAGACACAGTAGACAAATATCAGGTTACGAATGCAGAGCTCATGGAAACCTTTTAGTGATGGCTTGGCCTACCTTAGGCCTCTAGAGGACAGGTAGGTGCCAGAGGGCTGGGCCATACAAGGCAAAGGTCTGATATTTGCTGGGGACACAGTTGACACATGCCAGAATAAGCAGATAAGGAATTATGAGCACATAGAAGCCTATTTATTATTTGTGGAGATCATCATAATCACTAATGACATAGTCACCTATTAACCAAGATGGTTATAAAAAAACAACTAAAAACGCTTGACCCTAGGTAGCAGTTGCCCATGTACAAGTATTTTGCAAGGGAGGTGTTACCAGTAATGTACATGGATGTCTGGAAGACCCTTACTGACCGGCACGCTAGCGTGATACATTTTGGTCTAACTACAGACATATGGTCAAGTCGGACTCGTGACCTTACATGTTATAGCGTGTCACAGGGCATCCCTGAAGCTTGTTGCTGTTGACAGGCTTGTTTTTCTTGCAAAAACCTGTGAGAGGTTATGAACACTCTATCTACCTCCACAGGAAATTGAAGTTTTTGTTAACATTGTTGTATGTAACAGTTTTCATGTCATGAAAAAGCATATTTTATTGTTATTTATGTACTGTAGTTGTTATAAAAATACATAAGCGTTTCAGAAGCCTGCCTATTTTGTATTTATTTTTTTTAAATGAGGTCAGTTATTTTGTGCAAATTTTATTTGCATAATTTTGGCAGCTGAATGTTTTTCTTATTGGCTCTTTTTTTTTGAGAAATAGTTTAGCGGATGCAATAATAAAGCAGGTAGCCCTGGACAGCGGAATGCCCCCTGGTCACTTTCCAGAACTGACACATTGAAACATTTTTGTAACTCCAGCATACACCAGCCAAGAATGGCAAGATGGGACTGACTTTTTATACTTTCCAGCCTGTTGTGTATCACAGAAGTAAAGTAAGGAACACATACCAATTATGGTGCATTGCCACACCTACCACACAAAAACCACGACAGGGATGAGAATGAGAGTGCAGCAGGTGAGACCTCAGCACCACACTAGTCCAAATGGAACAGTGTGAGATTTTTCCAGCGGGTGGAGTGCCAATCCTGCCAACAACACACAAATTTTCCTGTAAGTTGGAAGACCTCCTTATAGGGCTGGATGTAGATTAACATTATACCCAGGATGAAGTTATTGCAGGTTAAGGTACAATGGCCCAACGGAGTAAGAGCATTCCTGGCATTCACGGGATTCAAACCAGCAACATTCCGATTGCCAGCACAGTTCCCAGGCCTCAGAACCACCACTCCACCCCGGAAAACTGTTTAACCCAGAACCCGCAAAATTAGGGAAAGTTAGTCTTAGGAAGTTTTTGACGTTAAGATACATGCTAAAGCATTTTTATGATTTTTTATGAAGTTTTGGTACCGTTTATGATGAATCTAGGCACCGAGAACGGGGGAAACCACAGTTCAACTGGGTATGCTAGATTGGGATATGCATTTCAATGGTCTGTTCTGTCACCCTAAGTCCCCAAATTAGTGTTAACTTACAACAGCTAGGGTTAGGGAACTACTGCTAACCTCCTAACCTGTAGAGGGCGGAAAGAACAACCTTTGTTTGTTAGGAAACCTAAAGATCAGCCAGTGTTTCTACAGGGACCCATATACTTGTGCACCTGCTGAGAGAAAAGTTTGGGATAATAGAGTGGGGGTGGCGTATGTGATCCCACAATTACGGATTGTGACCAGCAAGAGGCTCCCAGATGGATTGGCGGTGTACACAGCGGAACTGGTGGCTGTGTGGCTGGCCCTGCAGTGGGTGGATGGCAATGGGCCGGAGAGGGCTGTTCTTGCGTCTGACTCCAGTTCGGCCTTGGTCAGCGTTGAAACGGCACAATCGGAGTCAAGGCAGGACATCCTGTTGGACATCTTGCTGCTGGCAACTAGGCTCTTAGAGTCAGGCCTGCAGATAACGTTTGTGTGGGTGCCAGCCCATATTGGAGTTGAGGGTAATGAGCTGGCTGACAAATACGCGAA
>JAODKF010000103.1:14720041-14755140 GCA_026779585.1 Mormyrus proboscirostris
AACAGCCTGTTGTTTCACCCTAATGCCCCAAATTAGGGTTAGCAATATGAACCTAGGGTTAGGGTTAGAAAAACTATGGCATTTTCAGACATTACAATGTGTGTTTCTGGCAGATCAGGGCCCAGGATGGTTAGGAAACCACAATTTAGCATCCTTTACTTGCATTTTTCTTAATTTTCAACAGCCTGTTGTTTCACCCTAAGGCCCCAAATTAGGGTTAGCTAACTACAGCTATGGTTAGAAAAGTTATGCCATTTGGCAACATCCTAAGGTGTCTTCATGGTTAATCTATGCCCCAGGAAGCAGGAAAAAAACAGTTTAGCTGGGTTTGATCAATTTTAAATACATTTTAAAGGCCTGTTGTCTCACCCTAAGTCCCAAAATGGTAACTTACACGAGTGAACAATTCTGCTCCAGACCCGGTTAACTGTCTTGCTTACTTAAGAACGTCTGACATGAGGGAGCAGATTCCCAAAATTTCATTATGTCAGGCGAAACTCTGTGCTCTCACTACTCATGTCATGTAATCAGTATAATAAATGATATAAAAATCACGTCTCAGCATTCCAATTAGTTCCAAAATAATTAAAATAAAAGCAAACCCATATGACAGGGTCAAACATGAAATGCAATGACAAACTGAAAAGAAATCCGGTAAAATAATATGAACAGGAAGATATCTTTAGATTTTGTTTAGCCACAGTCTACAGAGAATTTATTAGTAAAAAGCAATGACAAGATATGGTTATTTCTGCAGAACATTTCACACAGATGTGATTAAAGTATTTTACGGAGATCAAAGGTAAAGAATAGCATTATATAGTAACAATGACATGTGAACTGATCCCAGAAGGTTCCCCATTGGCTATAGGGTTTGAACCAGGAACTTTCACGGTGTGAGACAGCATGGTACCAGTGTACCAGGCACTTGTAACACTTACATAACTTACACGTTTAGTCTGTCTGCAATTCTTTACCAAGCCAACTCCCTGGCTGTATTTATGGCCACAATATTGCATTTTTAGCGATTACAACTTTGTATTTTTCATACAGCTCCATCAGCAGCGTTTGTTCTGCGGCGGAAAAGAACATCGCTCGTTTCACGCGCGTTCTGACTCATTTGATCAATCGTTCATCCATTCATTTGGGCTTCTTAAATATTTCGTTTGTGCGCACTAAGTGAGACTATGCAGGTCTGTCTTGTATAAACTTTGATTAGTTGCAGCTGAACTGCATTAGTGGAATGACATGAGGCTAAGTTTAGAGATGGTGCTCGTTTGAGCCTTACTTTCTTTAGCTACTTCCATGGAATACCCCCCTTGTAACAAAAATCATTGTGATGAAGGAAACCACAACATAGCCATGTTTTCATGCTTTCCAAGCCTGTTGTGTAACTAAGTGATAATTGTATGCGATAAGCTCAGTAATGTTGAAGTACATGTTTGCTTGTTGATATACGTGCTGTAACATAATAACTGCAATTACCTGCAGAACATCCTAATCCTATTTACCCTTTGTAAATGTTCAGTGGAGTAACTCATGATGAGGACCCTCATCCTCAGGGCCCAATCTGTACAGATGAACACGCCGCTTTGTCGTCACCAGGAAAACCACAATCACGACAGGGTATTGAGAACTGGTGTCCTGGCTGTAGGTGTACAGCTATCATTATGACATACAATCAACCTTAGACATCTGCCAAAAACATTTTCCAGAGTTGACACCTTGAAACGTTTTTGCAACACTATCATAGACCAGCCAAGGTTGGCAAATGGGGCCGATAATGATGAAATTAAATCTGAGGCATTAAAACGACAGACACGGGTGTCAAATTCCATGACAGTATAAAAACTTTATTAACTGAAAATCAATGTAATTAAACATGACTATATATTGTAAAATGAGGAGAACTATGTTCGTATTATAAACCCTTATGATACAATGTGTCCTTTTTGTTCGCACTGCAAATGTAAAAGTTGTCACAGTCTCTTTTACAGTGCATGGAAATTTTAAATTCACAGTTGGATAGATGCCATGTGTAGAATAATCAGCATAGACAAAAAATGGCTTCAGAGTGTCAGAGAGTTGAGGCCTTCTCAGCCATGCGGCTCTCTGTGATCCAAATAAACGCTTCACTAATGCAGCTTAACTAAATGGAGCTGCTGACTGAAGTGTGACATGGGCTGGTCTCTGCGGGACTTTGGACTTTCCTGGGGGTTCGATGTGTCATCATCATCATCATCATCATCACCTTATTTTTTTTTTGTATAACAATAAAATAAGTTTTAGGTGTTATTACTTAATAAAATAGTTAACAGATTAAATAACTAATGGTTAAATAATTGTAGCAAACTAAATACTGATTAGGTGGAGCATTAATTTGAACACTTATTCAAAATATACAAGAAATTAAATTATGTTCAGAAGATATCTGACTTTTTTACAGCCCAGACGTGCCTTCTCCTCAAGCTCCTGCTATCGTCTATCAAGTCTGACACCCGTGTCTTCCTTCCCAAACAGCTTCCCCAAGCATAATTAAGAACTTGGCTGCATAATAACCAGTACAAATGAGGTCCCTGGGACCAGTATTAAGAAACATTCGTCTAAAGAATCCTTGCTTGATGGCTGATAACTGGTTTTAGAAATGGTAGAGTCTTTGCGACACATACATCCAAGAAGATGTTTTTGAGAAGATATAGTCATGTGAAGCATGTGCTACTGCAAGCTACACGCTTTCACAGTCGCTTGAGGATGCAGCGCATGTAATCAGTGTGCTTGATTTTTGATATTAGAGCGATTAGAGTTAATGTTGTCAGGCGCTTATTTCCAAAAATGCTACCTGATGTCTCTGGGCATAGCTGAGTCTCACTGGAATGTCCTGCCCAGTGGTGGATATTCTGCTGAATAAAGGGTCGACCTACCAGCAGTCAACTGTGCCCTCTCTACTTAAGGAGTGACTTCTGGCACATCATGGAGAGTCCTGTGTTGTATCAGCCGCTTCAGCGGATTGTAGTGGGGGAAAAACAAATAAAAACCACATAATGCAGCATCAATCACCGATATTGAGACTTGCTGTGTGGACTCAGGAGAGTGCTATGGGTGTGGCCCACAGCAGCAAGAGAGAACATAAACTCTGCTTGTGATTGGCTGATTCAGGAGGGGGGCAGGTGGGCGAGCCTGGGCCCCTTACAGGGAGATGTCCGAGGAGATCTGCAGTTGCTGTCCGGGTTTCTTCCTGCCGCTACGCCGTGCTCCGTCTGTCCGTCTGTATGGCTGGCTCCTCAGATCTGCATTCAAAAAAATGACAGTATCACTGAGAGAAAAGGATATGAAAAAGCCTGCTAGCCCCTCCCACATATTATTGGCTTCTGTTCTTCATGTCAGTGATATGCAGAAGCTTACAGAATTTGCCCCTGTAACCACTACCTCAAGTTAAAGCAGAGCCCTCCCCTATCTCATTCACCCAGAGAAAGATACCTATGGAGTGAGAGAGAAAAAGACAGACACAGGGCCGCCTCTAGGTGGGGCTCTCGTCACTGAAGCCGGAGTCGCAGAGAAGACGGGAAGAACGCTTGCCAGAGCGAGCTGTGAAGGGCACTGCCTTGAGGGCTGGGACAGCCGGCACCGCGGGGACACGGAATGCATGGTTACGAGGGGGGTAGGAGGATTACACATGGGGGTGTGGGGGTGGGAGTAGCCAGAAATGATAAGGCCGAAAACGGGCAAGAGAAAATGGCCAGGAGAATCAATGGATGACAAAAGACAGAGGAAGTGATGCAGAGAGGGTACATTGTCAGCATGGGGGTTTATGGGTAATTTAGGAAATGGATGGAATGGCCAGAACACAGTCATGCAGATTAATGGGCGGAAAATTGAAATAAAAATGGGAAAATTTGAGAACAGAGAGGAGACAAAAAAAGAATACATAAAAGAGTCAAATATTTGTAGAGTAAAGCATAATTTAATTTAAATAAGAAAAGTTAAGAGACTAACAATGTAGTAAATTGAATCTGTCCTTTTAAAGCCTTTCATGCACTGTTCCCAGAGGCCGCTCTCACCTGTGATGATGTCCTCAATCGCACCATCCTTGCCTTCCCGCACCAGAGGGTTCATCTGCCTCTTCTTCAGCTCTGCTATTAGATCCATTTGAGGCATCTTAGGCATCGCAGACACCTGGCAGGGGTCAACGTTCCATTAGACATGCACCTCCTACCATATTCATGCTCAAAATTCACTCAGGACGGTACCGGAACCCTCAGGCAAAATGGCACATGCTGACATCCCTGGAAAACTAACATTTTCATTCACCTGCAGAAATCCTGAGACCCTAATCCGGTTTTGTTGTAAAATACTATTGATTCAAAATTGTACTGTAGTATGTCACCCGCAGGTAGCATAAAAACACACACTTGTATGCGAGTATGTGATGTAGACAGAGATTATGCTGACACGTTATCAATAGGACAGCGTGTAGAAGGTGTACGATCCGGAATCACCTTGTTTTCTGGTACCTCTTTGGGGTCCTCGCTGCTTTGGACCTCCTGCCTCTTGCGTTGTTCATTTTCCTGCTGCGTTTGCTGTGGTTGACAAAATTGACACAGTTAGGCTTCAGCGCAATCACTTGCTGGCGCATTGTATCCAGGGGTGTATATAGGGGTGGGGCCACAGCTGCCTACATCACAAAGCTGATTGGCTCCCAGAGAGTCCTCAGTCTGTCAATCACCGAATTGAAACATATAATTAGTTGTCCCCTCGGCATGAATCATAGCCCATTTGGGCTTCTCCACTTTAACATAATCATGGAATCAGCCCTGGTTTTGTCCAGCACACTTCCACCTCTTACCTTATACATCTTGATGAAACGCACGAACGTGGGGAAGAACATGGAAGGGGGTGTCGTCTTCGGGTTTTCCCCGAAATACTCCACCGCCGACACAAAGGCTTCCTGCACAAAAGTAAAGGGGGGGGGGTGACATTCAGACCTGCATGGCATTATATCTAAGGAGAGCCTCCCCTAGATACCAAAGCACGGCCATGGAAGTCAAGTTCCTAAGATTTCCCCCTCTCATTAACACATTAATGACCTCCGCGGTGCGAGAGAAAGTTCTGTTAAATCATGTACGGGGACGGCTCATTTCACTGAGGTGCTTAAGTGCTTAAAACTAAACCCAGTATTTGAAGCATATGGTTCCCGGTATGAATGTGATAACAGAAGCATTTTCCCTTAATCCTTAATCTGGTTTTATTCATTCGTGTCCTGAAAATTTAAACAGTATTATTCTTGATTAAAATTAATCAGTCATTGTGTGAATTAAGGGAAATTAAATATTGAGGAATAATTCATTATTAAAATTCAATTAAAATCAAATCAAAATGCACATAGCACTGATACTTAATGGATATATTTTTTCAGTTTTATTTTTATAAGCACAATTTTATATTTCATTAGCAAATCCAAAATTCTTTCCAGTGCCGTTATGAAATCAAACCAAAGACAATATTCAACTGGTGCCCTAGTTCAGTCTATGTGACGATGACCACGTACTAACAGTCACTCTCCCGCACTAAAGCTGGGTCTTTTTTGAAAGGTTTTTAAAGGGGCTGACAGCAAAAAAAGCATGATTTTGTTCATCTCATTGCTTTTGGGGGATACTCTTTTGGCCTTTGTGTTTCTTGAGGGTTCTGAGTCATATCGTCAGAGGCTGAAATGGACCTTCAGGCTCCTGGGGCAGCCCAGGAATGTCCAGTATCAGAGCGTATGTTGGTGGCAGGGTTTCTCCGACAGAGACTGCCAGTCTGGGAGACCGTGCTGTACCTGGGCAGTCTTGCTGTCTGCCACCAGCTTATCTAGCAGCTCACTGTTGCTCTTCAGGAACTCTTTGAGCACCGGGCTGCTGTCCTCCATCATGAACTCTTTGCGGGTCAGCTCCATGCCCCTCTCCAAAGAGCGTACATCCTGAAGGATGCTATCCAGGGAGACTGGTACAAAGACAGATTCATAATTCAAGAGATAAATAACAAAGAATGACTCGATTTAAAATCCAGAAGTGTCATAACCATGAATGAAGTTACGGGTTATGCCACAGGTTGCCAACCTTTTAAAGCAAAGAGCCATTTTGTCTGACCCAAGATTTACAAAGAACCGCAATAGATAGAGGAGAGGGATTGAGATACAATTTTTCAAATTCAATATCGGTATATAAGCCAATTAACATGAAAACAGAACTTTAAGTACTTACAAAGAATAAAGAAAAACAATTTTGGGGGCTCTCGGTTTTAAATCACTGACGTATAGTATAACAGCGCAAAGGAGACTAGATTGTTCAGTTCTGTAGTGACAGTCTTCACTCTCACTCCTTCTTTCTGACTGAAGATCCTTTGGCTCTGCAGTCCTTTGCCCCTCACGCTCCACTTCACTACTTGTAACTGTGCTGTCTGAGCAGCGCAAAAATGTCCTCACCGCTATGAACGCAGCCGGCTATAATATGTAAATCAGAGAAAATATAATAATAATTTTATGATGATCTGGGAAGGCGTGGTGATGATTTACTACAAAAAGTACATGAAAAAACTAGGAATCCCAATAAACTTTAAAGCCAACATCCAATCTTGGACACTGAAGAACACTCCGGAAATCATACCATTTGACCGGAGACGTAATCTCGTCATAGAGAATGACTTTCAGGAAGATGTAAATCATGCAGTTAAGACATCGCAGAAGCGCACAACAGACCGCCTCATTGACAGGTAGCCGAAGAAATATAAAAATGAAAAATAATATTAACTTATAAATAATTTATATCGTATATATCATGATTTGTCACAAATGTAAATGCGTCTATTGTTCTGAGAGGAGCCGCAGCCTAGTGCTCAAAGAGGCGCCCGCACGTGGCTCATGAACCGCAGGTTACAGACCCCTAGGTTATACTAGTGATAGTTTTCCACTCTTCAGGTTCCACTATTGGAGGCTAAAATCAAGGCTAAAATCAAAAGGCATAAGGACCGAGACTTATAATACACAAAAGTTTCAACAGCAGCCAGCTTTACAAATAAAATTTAAGACATTAAAATAATTGGCAACACTTTACTTGAGGGGATACTGAGTTACTAAGTACTAATCATGAACAAATACAGTAAATGCATCAAGTACGTGAACTGTTTTGATTAATGATGAATATAAATGGCATCAGTATATAACTAACACTTAGTTTCTGGTTAATTAACACATTAAGTAAGAGTGTACTACTGCATTAGTGTGACCTCAAGTAAAGTGTTAAATAATTTAAGTTATAGGCTAGGGCTATTCAGATCACAGTCCACAAGGGCCGAATCCTGCTGATTTTCCAGCCTTCCTTTACCTGTGAACCAGGTATGAAGCCTCAGTGGCCAATCAGAATCAGAAATTATTAAACTATGGGAGAACTGAAAACAAGGCCTGGATTTGGAATCGAGGTCCAGATCTGAAGAGCCCTGTTATGGGCTAAGCCACCTGCTAAAACTAAAAAATAAAGGAGTGAAACTTTGGAACGGAGAAAAAATATTCTAAAATGATTACTGTATAATAGTACGCGTGTGTGTGTTGTGGATGGGCGTTTACCCAGAGCAGCCCTGTCTACAAAGTGCAGCTCGGAATAGAAGGACTGCATCGCGGGGTACTTCTCCTGGATGATGTTAACGATGAAGTGCAACAGCGTCTGGCTGCGGTCCGTGGACTTGGTGTCCAGAAGCTGAAGAGAAAGACAGATGATGGACACTGTTCAGTGTGACCCTGAAAACGCCCACACCAGCCTAACCTGATGCATCCACCATGCTACTGCCAGCCTGATATGGTGGATAGGGTTCAAATCCATATTTCTTTTCTTTATCGACAGAGAAAAGCCCACAATACAGCACATGACATGGTTTATGTCTGGTTTGCTGACCCAGTAGGATTTCAATGAGCTTTCATACTATGGTAACTCCAGTGCTGTTAAAAATCGTAAACTACTGAACAGAGGTGTGGTTAGCTCTCGGCCCCCTCACCAGATGTCACCTTTGGCCCCCTCATGCAATAAAATTATAAATTATAAATAAAAATATGTCTAAATTATGTTTGTAAAACTACGGTGCTTGTCAAATTGCATAAGCTTACACCTCTCCCCAGATTACCCCAGCTTTTGATGCTAACATCTCATGAAGCTGGTGGTGAAATTTAACAAATATATGGAATGACTGGTGTTTAGGAACCAAAGCTGTGTTCTTCTAGCCACTGAACAATTTATCTAACGTTTGTGAAAACAAAGTGAGTTCTTATTTTCTTATTGTGTCACCATTCATTTGCATGCATTCCAGTGTCAAACAGTGTTTTCTTCTGAGAAAATATACACTTGCCGCCTTGATAAATAGCACTTAACATAACTTTCTTTGGAAGCCTTTAACGTACAACTGTACATGCTACATTCTTCGGCCATCTCATAGAATGTCACTTTGTTCAGCGCTGCTCCAACTTATAACCCTGGCAGCAGGGGATGTGGCATTGGCTGGACATCAGCACATTTCGGGTGCCTCACCAAGTCCAGGCTCTGGAGCCGGAAGCCGTAGGCTGCTCCTCTCTTGCTGCTGTTCATATAGTTCCCAAAAGCCAAGATGATCTGAGGGAATAAGAATCACACGTAATCTTAGCTGGAAGACAATGAGACGTCTGAGTCCAGCAAAGTCCACATCGGAGGACGTGTCTTACCTCCAATACTTTCTTCAGTTTAGCAGATGATTTTATAGACATTGATGCGGCAATAATAGCATTCAGTTGCTGGAAGGCAAATGGAGAGCAAAGAGCTTTGGTTCATTATTCCATCCATTCATTTTAATGCACACACATTTCCCACATTAAACATGACAGATCATCAATGGGATGAAATGTATTCGAGAGGAAAAAAAACATCCCTCTTCAACAGTGGACAATCTAATATATAATGAGGGGCCTGGAGCGTAACGCCGTTAGCTTTCACACAGAACTAATAATCGTGATGTTTGCCTCAGCCATTATAACCTCTATCATTACACCAAACTTTAAAAAATGTCAGACTCAGTAAGATGCCGACCCGTCTCAAGCTACCATACACAGAACATAATGCTCTTGATTCACGTGACATTTCCTCAACAATGGCAGAAAAAAAAGAAAGCAGAATCTCCTACAACTGCTGAAATCAGTTGAAATGTTTAATGAAGTGTTTCACCCATTCTGGGGGTTACCTACAACTTACAGGGTTAACTGTTGCCCCCTGGTTAATTTACTGACATCTCTTCTTAAAGATATAACAAATGTATAACAATACTTCCATTGTGGGAAGAGTGTGTTTCTTTAACCGGCATGCTACCTGTTGTTACACTACTAATGGTGTTATGCTGGATCTCTGCGAGCGACCCAAAGGAATGTAATGAAGCAGAAGGTGAACAACAGAAACCAGGCTGACCGGCTGCAGCAGCTGCACGCTTTCGGCAAAGTTGCCCATGAAGGTCAGGGTGCTGATGCGCTGGGCCAGGCGAGGGATCTTCCCAAAATGCATCATGAATCGGTCCTCCTCCGACAGCTCGTCCAGCGGCCGGCCCTCCCGCTCATAGTTCTGGATCAGCTTCATCTCATACTCCGACGGGATGAAACGCTCTAGCAGCTCCAGGAAGTCCAGGCTCAGAGACTGCTGGTCGTACCTGAAAAGAGGGACATAAAGGAAGATGAGATGAATGAGGCGATGGTGGTTAGAGAGAATGTGAAAGAGTAAACTGATAAAGTACTCGCCAGTTTTGGCAACACTTCCTTTGCCGTTCAAAAGTACAAATGAGTTATTTACTTTAGTTAGTTATTTTAATTACTATTTCTAATGGCAGAGTCTCTCATCCATAAATGAATAGGGGAGCTGACCTCCGTAACGAGCATTGTTAAGTTTCACAACTGAGAACAATAAACGAGATGCCAGCAGGTAGCTGGCAGAAACATGGTGCCCGTACGTTTCTATGGCGGTGCAGATCTCCCTGGCGCTCATGCCCCCTTTGCGCAGGGTGATGGCAAGGTTCTTGGCCCGGTTCACCTCAATGAGAGACACCTTGCTGGGAGCCTTCTGAGACACCTTCATCTTCAGGGTGCTCAGCTCCACTGGGGAACCCTGGGCCTTGGTCTTAAACTGCTCTTCAAAAATATACATGTCCAGCTCCTACCACGGGCAAGTAGAGGCACAGGAGAAATGCTGTCAAGCTTCCATATTCCAGAACAAGGTATAGCAATGATGGCAGTTACTGTAGAGGAGGGCTGTGAAAGGCAGTGAGAGACCGGGCCTTACCCCAAGCACCTTCTCGTCATCCAGCTCGTTGAAGACGGTGCCGGCCACCTGCGTGGGCTTGAGGGCCTGCCAGTTTAGCAGAGGCATGCGGTGCTTAGTCTGGATGGTCTTCTTAGTTCCTGTGAAGGTTGCGAGGGAGAACAGACACTAAAGGTATCAAATGTCAGCTTTATTCTGATGCTTACATCAGACCGTGTATGAGAGTTAGAACATCACCGAAAGGAAATTATGGCGCACCTACCTGGAGTGGTAGGAAGACCTCCCGGAGGTGGCGGAGGTGGCGGAGCGCCACCCAGTGGTGGGGGTGGCGGAGGTGGCGGGATGCTTGAGTTCGGCAGGGGGGGTGCGGGAGGTGGAGTAGGACCCTGCACATGGAGTCCTTGTGCTCCAGGAAGGGGAGGCGGTGGTGGAGGAGGTGGTGGAGGAGGTGGGGCTGCCAGACGGTTCATGGGTGCTGGTGAATCTTTGGAAAACAAAAACAGGGCAGAATATTTTTTACATTTGGTGTAATTAATATGATTAATAGACACTGACTGATGCCCAATAAAAATCAGTGACATTGGAACAAATGCAGAGTATTTATTATTATTATTATTATTATTATTAATAATAATAAATAATAAATAATAATAATAATAATAATAATAATAATAATAATAATAATAATTGAACCCTCCTGTGGGGAAATTCTTTTTACGCCTCCCTCAACTTGCTCTTTGTAGAGCAAGCTGTCCGCAAAGGGCAGCCACCTGTTGAGGCGCCCAGGGAGCTGGGGGTTAAGGGCCTTGCTCATGTTTGAAGTCTTAATAAATAACGCACGTAACTGTCTGTGGTGTTAATTATTTCAAACTGTGTACAGGACCTCACAAAACAATCTGAACAATGAATGCAGTTGGTGGCTGACCTGCTTCAGCGGTGGGCGGAGCCTGGCCAGCGTGAGAGGCAGGCTCAGTAGCTGACTGAATTACGGTGACGGGCACCAAGTGGACGTCCAGCTTCCCGGAGGCTGAGCGCTCCAAGCGGATCAGCCCTTTGTCCTGCAGCTCCTGGACCTTCATCTCCAGATCTGAGGAGATCAGGGAGGATTGTCTGCGGTCCCTTTCGCGGTCCTTCTCCCTCTCCCGGTCGAGCTCCCTCTCACGTTCACGTTGCTGCAGGAATGTAACCTGCGCACACGACTCACGGAGACTTTCCTATAAATCACAAACAACAGACCTACTGGTGTATCGTACATATTCACTGACACTGTGAGCCATCTTTTGATGAAATGCTGCCTTTCCCAGATCATGTACTATTAATGTGGTAAGATGATTAAAAATAGTTAATGCACACTGACATCTGCTGAGCTTAGCCTTTACCTTCAGCATCTCTACCTCCTTGGTGGCCTGGATGAGCAGCTTCTCAAGCTCTGCAACTTTTTCCATGGCCTCCACCTCACTCTTCTGCAGCCTGGTGCTGAGCTAGAATGCAGGAAGCCTTATACAGTCAGCCAGGCTTGAAGGTCCTATGAAATGCAACATGTCAGACCTCAGGATCTCTACACGCCTGCACACGCATGAATCTGTCTATGTCACCTCGACATTGACATCCTGAAGTTCCTCCATGTGCTCCAGCAGAGTATTCTTGGCCTCGGCATCTTCCAGCAGTGCTCCCACGTCAAACACGTTGTCCAGGTAGGCCTGGATCTGCACCAGCAGCTTGTCACTCTCTGTGAACTTCAGCTTCTGCTTGGGGACAGAGAGATAAACACACAGGTAGATCATCTGCGGAAGTACTCTGTGGATTCATAGAACATGGCGTCAGATTCTTCTACAGCTTCTACAATCCTACAGTTGGGATATCATACCGTAGACGTTGACATGGGCGCTCACCTCCAGGTACTCATCCAAGCCATGGTTGGTGAACTCATACTGCAGGTGCACACGGAAGTTCATGTTCTCCACTGAGTGAACAACAATGTTGATGAACTGCATACATGCAACCTGTATGGGAACGGGGGGGGGGGGAAGACGCTTACAATCACTGCAGCATGTCACAAAATTGCGTGTGGGGGTGGACACCCCTTGGCGTCCGATGGTGACTATGCTCTCTCAGTCCAGCCATATCATACCCCCTGTGATCTCGTGTTCCTTGACCCCCAGGGAAGGTGCCCGAGCCCTAACAACCTGCTCTTGCTCTTCCCATTTTCTCCTTGTGCTGATGTCAAAATGGCTTTGTTTTTATCCCTCTACTTCTCCCTAACCCTTTCTTCCCATCTCTCTGACACATATACCTGTTTCACAAGAGCATGTCTTACAATAGTCCTATAATTTAAGTGATGCCTGTTATTTTAACCACTGATTGTTAATGTCTTGCCTTTTGTTAATGTTTACCTCCTTTAAAATTGTCTGGCTTTACATTTCTTACCATGAAATCTATGTTGCTGTCTTCATTCATGAAATACTCCATCAACTTCTCGAAGCGGTTCTTCTCATTGCATACCTGAAAAAGGTATAAAACCGGCATGTAATTATCAAGGTGGTCACAAGGTGGCAGCAAAACACAGGTACAATTGCTTATGAAAGCCCAAACGCTTAATGCACACTCATGGGTCATGAAATTTTGATTCCAATGCTGTTTTTCATTTCGGAATGCAACACAAACTAATTCCATCTGCGATAGTTTTAAGTTGGAACCTGGAAGATCCTGTGAAACATCAGAATTCTTACCAAGCCTGGCCCAGAAACTGATGGGGTTAAATTATTATATATGGGTTGCGTGTATTTACACCTACCATCACTTTACAGTGCATGTCACTGGCATGCAGTGGGATGAATGGTTATATTAGTGATAGTGGGAGATGGGTAAGGGGATGAAATCTCCTTCACAAGGTCCTGAATAAGGCTCCGGGTTTAACACGGCACAGGAAACACCCCCACACTCATATTTACAGAAGTGTCTGCCCTGCCACATCCATAGAGCCACATCACACTCTAAATAATGCAGCGTTTCCACCCGCCAGCCAGTACCCAAACAATCTCCACATGGTGCTGCAGTGACAGACAGACGCCACACTCACCACACTGACTAGGCCACAAGCCTGGCACCAAGCCCCCATCCACTGCCACTGCTGCAGAAACGACCGGGCTTGAGACCCAGCCCTGGTGCAGTACGGCCAGCAATCCTGTACGGCTGGCTGAGGGTGGAGGCAGAGCCAATGCTGGCTGTGGGGCCGCCTCGACCAGGTAGCCCCAGTGCCTATTGGGCATCATCTGCTACTGTCTGCAGTTTGGTTCCTGTTATTGACAGCTAACTGGAGATTTTGGGCGGACTGAAGTAATTTAAGAATGAATGAAATAAACCCTACATTAAGCTTCCTTCCAGCATTAGAAAATGCCATGACACGCCAAGACAAAAGCTGTCACATGCAAAATGATTTGTCTGTCAAAAGAGGCAATAGGTTTTGGATGCCCACTGTCTCTCCGAAGAAGTTTTTAGGTAGCTGCAGTATGTGTACATGGAGAGACGTACAAGTTCTGGCTTCCCTGATCATTACGGACGTGATTAATTCATAGCATTCCCAGCTAGCAGGAGCTCCCAGTGGAACCATGGTGGAGATCACTCAAAAGTGTGGTCAGATGTCAAGTTCAGCGCGTGGCACATTTTTGAGCGCTGTGCAGTCTGCAGCTTAGCAGCAGCTGTCTGGACAGGCGGAGCGGCCGCTAGATGCAGAAATGCGGCTTCCATGGTCCGTGCGGAACCACAGAAAGGGGGAAGGAGACAAGCCTACTCAGAAAATACTAGCGAGCAAGAATGATGACAGAGCAGGTGATGCAAAAAGAAAAACTATGAACAGTAAATCATAGTGCCTGCAATGGGTGGACTGCATCAATGTCTCAAAGGGGGCGCAGCGATTTGAGGAATCTAGACTCCCTGAGAAAGGGTGCGGGGCTTAGAAGACGGGCCCAGATTGGGCTGCGATCGCAGGTGAATGACAAGCTTCCTGACCTCTTTAAAGTTATCGAAGGCTCTCAGGATGATGTCGTGTCCTCCCCTCACGAGGCACACCGCAGCCAGCAGCTCGAGCACAAGAGCCTTCGTCCTGCAGGGCACATGAGACCAGTCACACTGCGGTCGGTCAAGGGAGGTGCAAACTGTGCTCAAAGTAATGTTAATGACGAGACACTGCAGGCAGCAGCGAGACGAAAACTGAGAATCCAGGAGTTAGGGGATTTCCTTAATGAAAAAGGGAACAGAGTGTCATACTGCTGAAGCAGGAGGAACAGAAAGTTGACTGTAGACAGGCGGAAGAGAGTGGTACAGCCAGATAAAGGTATCAGATCATCCCAGTTTTGACCAAGAGACCTTGGAACCTTATCTGAAATCATTCTCCATCTAACTCTGTAAAATACACAAACGTACCCTAGATAATTCCTCCAGTAGAGGAAATGAGGGCACACAGAGAGAAGAGAAGAGGACGGTCTGGGGAAACCTAGCAGGAGCATGTGCTTCGCCTCACCTTGGACTCTTGTTGTTGAGGCTGAGTGTGATCTCGTTGACGCACCGTGGATGGGTCATCACCAGGTTGAAGCCAGACTGTGGAGAGATCCCGGTGCTGTCAGAAAGGCTTTATGTTCACAGATCCCAGACTTCCACTCTTCACACTCAGTATAGCAAAAGTTCAATTCCCACATGGGCACTCAATCTTAGTTATACCCTTAAAAATTCCAAGCGGAGCACCTCAGTGTTTTTCAGTACAATCTGACGCCAATGTCAGGTGTGAGATTGTGTTTCTTTAACCTTGGCAAAGCACAGCCACATTTACTGATTTGTTGGAAGGAGATAAACCAAAAAGGAGCGGGAGAGTGCCCCTTTCGAAACGGGTCCCAGCTACACATTGTCCAGTCTGGTTAGCATACCAGCTACTATTCAGTGAACTGTTAATTAGAAATACTGTATAGAGTTATTCGAATCTCATTAAATCAGGCGTGTCAATTGAAAACCCATATCATGCTGAACAACATCTGTGCTTCTTGACAGGAACATAGAACATACAGATATTACTTGTTCATTTGGGCTCGTTGAATCAATAACAGCATTCATTGTTTCAAGAGCGAAATGATTAGTCAATAATTCCTGGCAATTGCTGAGTGAATTTATTTGAAGATAAAGGTTCAACTAGCCCAAACAAATAAAAGTTAATCTAAAGAGAATAGCAGCGACCGACGGATCAGGTACAATAAGCATCAGGTGGCCATACAAAGCGATACCGATCAACAGGAAGACACGGCCCACAGTACCTGATAATTCATTATAGCACGCAAGCACATGATGCAGACATGGACGTCATCCTTCTGGCTGATGATGCGTGAGCTCCGCAGGGTCCTCCTGCTGTGCAGGGAGTTGAAGCTGCCGAAAAAGGTGGACATATAGAGGAAGACAGAAGAAAAGGAGGACAGAAGGGGCCAGAGAGACAGATCAGTGGGAGTATTCAAAGCAACATGGGCAAATAACCCAAATGGCCATAAATGTAAGTGGATCAATTATGTTGTTAAGATTCAATTTGATTTACACTGTTTTAAAGGTCTTGTCAAGCCACACGGATCCTCAGATAAGCCAGTACCAGGCTTAAAGTCACGTCAGCTCTCCGTCTCAGAAATGCTGATCCAAATAAAAATATATGAAGGCTTCACATAGTTTAAATATCTTTGCAGCAGGTTTCGTTGCTGAAGGAATGCGGAGCATCCACATTATTTGTCCAGCAATGTCTATATGAAGAGTAGCGGGTTCTCCACTCAGATTCCCATCATACACCTGAGCGAGGGCGCGCACACACACACACACACACACACACACAGCCCTAACATTAACCAAAAGTAACCAAATAAAATTTATTATTAGTACTTAGTATTTTTACTGCATTCACAGATCTTTGTGGGACCTGAAAAATGTCAAAATATCAGGTTTTTATTACATTCTGGGGAACATTGGCTGTCTGTTTAACTTTTGAACTTGTACAACTTCATCAATTACATATTACCAGTTATCTGAATTTTTGTTTCCTTAAAATACTTTGAATAAGTGGTATAGTAGGAAACTGTCAGTTTGATCGGGCCCTTGGTGCCATGGTGCAATGAAGCGACCAGACCTGTCCATCATGGTAACATTCCATGGCAGTGCAGCATACAGACACCTGCTAGGAAGCTGCAATGTCTGCAAGGTAACCTCTCTGCAGCCTTTACTCAGTAGGAATACATACTGTATAGCTCTCCGATTCTCTTCACGGGAACCAAAGCATGGTCAGATATCACGGCCGGGGAGGGGGGGCACTCACCGGATAGCCAGAGTACGTGTGGCCTTGGGGGCACTGTGGGTGGGTGAGCTGGTGGCACTCTTGGATAGCACCTCTGTCATTTTTTCTCCTCTGTCCCCTGGGAGAGTCCCATTATCTGCACTGTCCATGTCATGCCTGCAGCACGTTGACACAGTGGTGAAAACTGCTAGACCGTCACATTCTGCTTGACAAGGCCTCTATTGCTGCACGCACGCATTTAATCATGCCAGTGTGTACGATAGTTAAAATATGGCATGACCCTGCATGAGGTAAACCCTACTGAGACCAGTACTTACGTGACAGCAGACTGGGCGCAGGACAGATAATCCACCAACACATCCAGACCTCTGTTCTCTTCATTGAGAAACTCCTTGGCCCAGCTAAGGGAGAGAGGATCCACGGTAAAACATCATGCATGATTCATCAGAATAAACTAACATGTAACATGTTTTCTTTGCATGCATGTCTACTGAGGTTTGAGTTAATCTGTGGAAGCCAGTAGCTGTGAGATTGGAACATGGAAAACCAATTTAAAAACCATTTCATTGGTGCAAGGAAGCAATCTGATGCATTGAGTGTTTCAGGAGGTCTTCACCCGATGTGATTGGTCCGCAGAGAAATCTCCAGCTCCCTCAGGACTTGGCTGGATTCCTGAGCTCGCCTTTTAAACTGAAAATAGATGTGAGTTATTTGGATTGTCAGAACTTTTTCTTTTAAAAAGTTCTAAAGGAAAGGTACAGAAGTACAAGTCAAGAGATACAGTTTCAAAGGAAATAGGGAAGTTTATTACAATCAGTACTAATTCTACAAAAAGTTTTTTTTTTAAATCAAGTAATAGTATTTTAGTCTTATCTGTTTCTCTCCATATTAACCAGTTAATAAAATCGCAATCAGGATTTTGATTAGCTGGAGATTAGCTTGATATAACTGCATGATAGACATTCATGAAACACATTCTTACAAAATACGGTTTGCTGATTATTTTCTTTAAGGGTATCCTTAGAATAATTCACGACATAGTTGAAATGCAAATTTCCAAAACTCAGTCTAAGGGATACATTTTTGAGAAAATGCATATTAACTTTTTTTTTAATTTTGGAACTTTCATGAAAATTCTTTGTTGGATTACAATACTTTAACATATGATGAGGAAGAGTGACTTTAGGTCATTGGTGATCTTATCTCAAAAAGTTTTGGAAAGTTGCTCTTCTGTTTACTCGTTGATATACATCATCACAATCTGCTATTATTTAAGCACGTAAGCGCAACTAAAAATAGCACAATAGTGTTTATTGGTCTCTACCCAAGTCTACAAAACACTCAGTTACCAATTTGCGGGAGACCAGAGACTAACATTAACTAATTAACTTCCAGAGCGAGTCAATTATGTGTTTTTTGCAGTCAGTATGGTCCGGATCATTCGAAGTATTGAAATTATTTTTGATAGCCAGAGCATATTAAGAATGGTAGTCTTTAACATGGGGGAATTTTCCCACGGGTGTTGAGCAAGGAGGGGGACCTACCTTCCGAGTGACTCCTTGGTCCAGGTAGCTTTTCAGTTTTAGCAGGTATGTCGAGGGGGGGTTCTTCACCTGGAAACGTTCCTGTTGCCAAGGGCAGATAACCACAGACGTGTCGTTAGCTGAAGCAGTATTGCCATTTCATGGAGACATTGTGTTTGTCACTTTATTATTTGTTGAAAACTGATTTTTTTATTTTTACGTTGATGTGTCAACTATGAAGTGGTAAGCTATTCACTCTCATACTGGAATAAACATGTGTGTTTATTTCTCACATTTGTTTATTTAGCTATTCAGTCCATCTCAGAAACGACTATGGCATGAGGTCAGACATAATAGGAAGCCTCACAGCCCCTCTGCAGTCATAAATATTCAGCCACGTGCAAATGGAGGCATCTTCTTGAGAGCTAAAGTTGAGGAAACAGTAGCAAAATATTGCCCGCTTGTGTTTCCACGGTGACAGTGCATATGTGACTCTGCTGTCTGTGCCACAGGTAGTCAGCTGGCTTACTGCAGTTACCATGGCAATTTAAAATATTTATGAGGCACAGAGCATGAGGCAGGCCTCGTGGCAATCACAAGGGTACTTGCACAAGGATGCACACGTTGGCAACGTGGGCAGACACGCTGACACTCAAGCGACGATCGCACGATGGCATGGTGCGTTACATTCCTCACGTATCGATTACAGGCAGCTCCGCAAACTGCTGTTTGAGTTCAGTCCAATTTCTCGCGGGCATCTCCTGCTCCTCACCTGATCACAGACGAGTTCCCACTTCTTTTCGTTGTCATACTGGCAAAGGAGCTTCACCTTGTCTGGTGGCAGGTTCATTGAGTTCTGGAATGGGAAACAGAATGCCGTCTTCAGTCATCACCGGCATACACTATGTACTACTTGATTGTATGGTTTATAACCTTGATAAATTGTGAAGATGTCCAGTTAAATTATTTTGGTCATGGCAAAAAAGTTTAAACAAAATACTTTAAAAGCACATACTGATGAAGACCTTGCACTGAAACGTCTGTACCACACTCTTGGTGAATTACTAATTAACAATAACGCAAAAATACCCAAATTCAGACCAGATTATTCTTAATCAGATTGTTTATACTGTCAGCAACCCAACGGTGTATATTCATCTGATATGGCGGAGCAGAGTTTTATAAAGACTTTTTTATTGACAAAAATTTGGTCTTGACAATTTCTGAAACAAGTGAATTCAGTATGTATTTTCTTTCCAGCTATGGAAAGACATTATTTACTGCTAATTTTTTAATGTTAATTTTACTGCATAGAATATGTTAACGGGGATTTTGCAAATCATCTCTTACCACTTCAGATATTCAGAGAAGCTATAATTTCTAGGTCTCTGCTTTGTTTACAGAAAGGCCACAAGTGGAAGGCAATCTTCTTAAGATTAATGTTGAAACGTAAAGCTGTGATTTAGTGCAAATGACACCTCATCACGGCTGAATACGTTACACACTAAGATGTGCAGCCGGCTAAGTGACCCAGTGCTTAGCCATGACATGCTTCACTGTTAGACAAACCTCTGGCTGCTCCTCAGTGATGGAAAACGTGCCCCAGAGCATCAAACACAAAGTCAGGCCCGTGGCTGACTGAAATAGTTCGAGCCAGCATTGTTTGCGGAGGAAATGGCTACGTTCCAGCGTTGCCTTTGAGCTGTGAAATTTAATCAATATTATGGCAAATGCAGCATTGCTACAGAAGGTAGTATGTTGAACTGAGTCTATAAAATGGATTAAAAGAGGAGGTGAGGCCGCATCACAGCAATCTTACCTATGATGACCCTCCTTCAATTGCTTTGCCCAGAACAGACTTTTGCATCATTTCCTGCTGCTTGCAGGACATTGTGACATTTTTACAGAAAGATTTAAATAAAAATGCGATGTTAAAACAAAAGAAAGCTAGAGAGATTTCTTACCACTTTACAGGATTATTTTACTAGCTCGAGTTGTGTAATACCGAGCAAAATACTGAGTCCATAGTCTTAAAACACCATTTAACAGACTGTGGAAACATTTCTAACCACGAGTTCACCATGCTTCTATTTCTAGCTCATCAGTCAAAACTCCAAGACAGTCTTGTCTGACTTTTAATAGCAGAACGTTATTGTGACACATTATGCTTCTACCCAAATGGACTCTGGTAAATTTCAATGGGGTAATACTGTGTGATATAGGTGTGATTATACAAAAACTTGTCATTTTGTGTCCCAAAGAAAAATAAACTGTAAACCTCAACAAACATAAAATATTTTCTAATTTAATTTTGCAGAAATGTCTTTTACCATAAAAACATTATTATTTTTGTTGTTTTTAAACTTATTTAAACTAATTTAAACTTTTTTGTGGGAAGCAACTTGCAAAGTATTAAATCAGCCTGTCCCTCAGAATGATTTTTTGAGGCCAAAAAGGCCAAATTACCACATCAGTGTTTCCTCTACCATTATATTAGGGGGGTGCCACCTCCCCCCCGTTGAAGTTCAAGTTAATTTTATTTTATTTTATTTTCTACAACATAAGTCCTTTAAGGTTACCATTCCTATAGAACAGGTCTATACGTTGTCTTTTTATTAAACAAACTAAATAACCTTATGTCATTTATCTTATTTACACAGCTTGTCATTTTTGTCTCTACACAGTCCCGCGTTTACAGTTCTCCTCTGCTCTCTGTATCGTGCATGGCGGAGTTCTGCCCCGATGCGCACACACAGGTGAGCACACTCCCACCGGCGCACAGAAAGCGCGTGTCAGAAAATATGTGGCGTCAACCACCTGAAAAGCAGACAAAAATATCTGTCTGTGCATCTGCCGCCAGCATCCTTTCACTACTCATGATTTTCATTTGTAATATGTGTAAAATGTTGTTAAACAGAACAATTCAGCAGTTTTCATCAGATACTGTAGACTGTTCCAAAAGATGCATCGTTTCCAGGAATTTGCATCTTCTACCTTTATTGAAGCTGGTTGTGATTTTCTATTTTTCATGTAAAATCAGACAGAGGAGGACAAGCTCATTGTCTCGACCCTGTTACCACAAAAAACACGTTAAAGAGTGATTTAAAATTTCAAATGTACTTAGACAACAACATATAAGCCTCTCTTGAATGCACAGCATGCGATGTCATGTCTTTTACTACATGGCTAGTATTGGCCGGCAATAACATTTTTCGTCACCCCTGTTACAATTTTAAGGCAAACCTATATTATTTCATTATAACCCTAAAATTAGCTACGTTGGGGTAGATTGCAATCCCTACAAACTATTTATAATGTAATTAAATTGCCACATGCACGTAAATGCATGTGCATGTGTGTTCACATTAAAAATCTCACGCCAGCCAGCTGACCGAAGGTGGCAACCCTGATATAATCACATTATATGTAGACCTTCCGTAGTGTACACTTACTTATTTACTAAGCCGAAAAGAACTTGCCTGTCACGCATTCAACAGAAATCAGAAAAATGGCAAATGAGACGTTCACTGGTTCTGTATTGAAAGGAGCCGGGTAAGATGATCATGCCGGTTGACATTAATCATTTAACGCGTTCAACCGGGGTTACGGGCCCGCAGTTTGCGGTCACCACGGAGCACTGTGCAGTTCACCGGCGAGATGTATGGCCAGCGTTGTGCTGATGACACTCTCATCAACGCTGCAAAGATATATCCACTTAGAGGATAACCCCTTAATCAATCAATTAATCTATCTGTCCATCCATCTATCTGTCCGTCTACCTATCTAACAATGTTTGCCAAATTATATCTGACTTCGACGACGTAACCTATTGTTTCCAAAAGTGAATTACTGTTTCACCGACAGGAAGCTCCTGCACTACTTTCAGCGCCAAGGCTGCGAGCCGGTGTTTTGACAAGTTGAGCTACCTACTGTACCTAGACACGCTATCGAGCCTTTCTGCGCATGTGCAGTTCCACCGTTTTAGGATTATGGGTTAGGGTTAGCGGTATAGGGTTAGGGGGGGGTTAGGGCTATCGATTACCACTACGGTTGCCTAACTCGAAAAAGTAGCTCATCTCGTCAGAACACCTGAGCACCGGACGAGCGACGCCGCCCGTACCGCAGTCTCCTTGCCAGGCGGAGGAGAGTCTCACTGCGACACTGCAGCGCTCCGTGGCCGTGAAGCGTATGAATGAATGCTGCCGCAGTGTGCATCCCCCCCATTAACTTCCCGTCCGGCGAACCCGGTTCATCAGCGCGCTGCAGATTGCCCTATATATACAGTATTCCGGTTTACTGGATCGCGAGAGACAGGCTGCACTTACGCCGCCTCCGGCTCCATCTCCCTAAATTTTCCAGCACCCCGGCAGCGCTAATTATAGGTCGTTAAGTGCCAGCTGCTCTTTGAAAGTGGGTTAGGTGACAAGGGACTTAAAGGCAAAATACGTCACTCCAGAATACTGGCCCACTGAGATCACCGACCTCTCGACATTTGGTTAACTTACGGTATTTATCCATTTACATAGTAAAGCTTTTCAACCAAAAACGGCAATACAAATGTTATCTAAGCCTTTCAGGCTAAATACTTTTTCTGGAAGACCGACACAAGTTCTCATGGGACGTTAATCTTCAGCTCTTCTGTGCCAGACCAGGCTTTTAGTTTTCGGTCACCCGATTATAGATTGATATATTCATGTAATTCCCCAGGCGGCCAGCACAAACTAGAGTATATAATTATAAGGTCTGACGTTCCAGTTGTCACCTATTATTATTTTTTTATTCTCTAGTGCAACAATTAAACTATACAATTTAACCGATTCACAACCTTGTCATAAACCTCTAACGAGGCTGAGAAACAAATGACCTGTTACAGTGCAAAAAGTATCTATCACATTCTCATACTATTATATTCCAAGGTTCTTTAGAAGTGCTGCTTAGGTGTAGTGTGACAATAATATTTCACTGTCAACATCACATTGCATGTGGGTAGTCGAACAATTCACAAGAAATGTTATTAGAACTATAAGGCTGTATGTGCTGCCCGCTAATCAGAAGCAGCAAGCATGAAAGAGTAAAGTGCTTTATGATTTTATTCAGCGTTCGTAAACACTTTTTCAGTATGGAGTCACAGTGAACGTAAATCGCAGGACAAAAAGCAGGGGCCATCGTGGAAGAGACAGCAGGGAATTAACACCCACACACACATACACACACACACACACACACACAGACCTGTACTCTTATCTTTGTGGGGACTCTCCATTCATTTCTATGGGTAAAACCCTAATCCCAGTGACAACCTCAATGACAATCTCAACCCTCCCCAGCCCTAACCACACAAGTAGCCAAACAAATACAAGTCTTTTGGCATTTTTAGTTTTTTGATTGCAAACACAGGTCTTTATAAAATTGAATTTCTCTCAGTGAGGACAGAAAACAGACACACACAAACACAAATACACACACACACACACACACACACACTGGTAAGTTTAGAGACAGAAGTTCACCCACTAAGGATATGCAAACTCCACACACACAGCTGTGGGTGAGAATATAACCCATAACCTTACAGATGTGAGACTGCAGTGCTACCCACAGAGACACTGTGCCAGACTACAATATAATTATTATCAATAATTACTGTACTGTCCCAAAACAAGCTCATATGAAACAGAAATCTGCATGTCATACCTGAACCGCAATACTGAACGCTGCTGAATACAGCATAATGTGAATTCTGTCATTACAAATCAGTCACACCAAGCACGTCAATACCCTGCACTCTCTAACCCCACGCACAAAAAAGAACCATGGAAGACTAACCCTGCCTAATCAATGACAAGCCGTAATTATTGCTCAATCGATATGGCGTGATTGGAGTTGCCAGATTGACCGTGAGAAGCATCTATTTATCAAAGATGTTCCTGTGGTTTCACAGCAGCCAGGGAGTCTGGCTCACTGCCCGAGAAAGCAGACGTGGATTGTACCCTACGTCAACTGACACCTCTACCGAAAGAGCCAGTGCCAGTCACACAGCCTCTGATGCCAATGCTCTGATGCCAATCTTCTGGAGTCATCTGAGGACCTTGTGAGTGTGCAGAGATGGGGTGACCTCTGATCAGTTCACTGTAAGCAGACATCGCCCTGTACACCCACATGTGATGTGGCTCATTTCCTGTCAGATGCTACGGGGGGGCTTATTTACAGTTAATGCTGTAAAGGAAATGCACATTCTGCACTGTGGTAGGATGTCTCCAAATGAAATTGAGAGAATGCTGGGACAGCAAACACATAGATAGCCGCATGAAACTAAGACAAGTTCCATCGTTGCTTTGATTGACACTGTTAGGACCTTCTGAGAACACAGTTTTTAACTCAGCAATTCATGCAAATCCAATATGAGGCTTGGGCAGTCTGAGGCAGACATTTTGCTTTTCAGATTCATTTGTCATACTCCCTCTTTAAGAAGGACCTTGGTTCAGATGGACTGATCATAAAGTATAACATATTGATTGGGAATTGACCTCTCTCATTGGCCAAGGACAATTACGTAAACAACTCCTCTGCACTTTGACATGCATAATTGAACACAAATATCAATATTTATCCATGCATAGCTGGAAACATGCTCCAGACCAGATTCTTTGACTATTTGTTATAGTGCTATATTTATATTTCATAACCACTGATTATAAATAAGCTTCTGAAATTACGAAAACTATGCTTAAATGGGATAAATTGACAGTTTACTTATTTGAATTACTTTTCAGCTTGCATTTTTTCCCTCAAATCAACATCATTATTCAATACCATACCTGGTAAAATGCTCCATTTTCATTTGCAGTCACAGAGTAACCAGTCACCACAAGTGGACAGTAAGTGATTAAATGGTGAGCGATATCGCTGACTGACCCATCCATCAAAGCACAATCAGTGTTAACAGATGCCCCTGAGGTCAGAACCATAGGCTGGAGCTGTAGCTGGAATTCATAAGTTACAGTATAGGCTTGGAAGATATCACAATATTATCACTGTGATATCAACAGCCTTGACACAGTATATTAACTTCGCTTTGAAGCGATAATCTGTGATGCTGCCATTTAACTGCACACACTTATTCAAGGGCAGAGGTGGACACCTCAGGTCCAGGAAGTACAAATCCAGAACAAGGTTTTGTTTCAACCACCCAGTCAAGTATGAAGAGTCACAGTCACAGAGCACATAGTTGGTTGGTTGAAAAAAATCTTGATCTGGATTTTTACTTTCTGGACCTGAAATGTCCAACTCTGTTCAAAGGTACAAAGAAACCCCACTATATGCTGTTGGGAAATGTAACCAAAATATAGGCCTATAAGAGCAGATCTCACTTCAATAATTAATGTAGCAACTAGCCTAACAAGTTTTTCAGCAAAGATGAGTGACTGGTGTGTGAAGAAGATTAATGCATCCATCTGTCAGTTTTTGGCTTTAAGCTCAACAGGGAAGGGGACACAGGAAGTTTAAATGAATTCACTTGTTGCATTTGCCCATATACCGTATATAAAAGCACCACAAATGCTTACTCTAACCTCAAAGTTCATCATCTAGCTGAATTTTTAAAAATACAGTAAGCAAGGCTGCTTCACTCTCAGGTTCAGATGCAGCCAGCCATTCTTGGGGTGTTGTTGAAATGCACCAAATACTAAGATGGGTTAAATTTGCACGAAACGCACAAATGCAATCGTGAGGCCATACATTTTCACACAGTGGGCAAAGCGTGGAAAATGTGGCCATGCGGTCCCAGGCTACAAATACTGCAAAAGTCACCGTGCTGCGTTCGCTTTTGCTCAGAGAAGCAGACACTAGAAAAGAGTAGCAGCCTGATATGAGAAATTTGCAAAACACCATGGCTCAGTTCATGCCTGCAAACCACCTTGTACTTGGTGAATTATTTAGTTTCTAACAGAAATTTTGAATGGTTGCATAAGTAAACAGAAGATACACAATGAATTCAATGTTCTTCATTAAAGACACTTAACCTGACCACCTGAAAAACACAAGATTACACCTGAGAAACTCCAAAGGCACAAGAAACCAGAAATGTTTAGTTTTGAGAACATCAAGGCAGACTAACACAGCAGTTTGCTGCGGCCTCAGTCAATATTTATACCTCCCAGATATCTGACCCTTTGTCTGATTAAATTCTTTTTAACTGGTTTGTGGCAAAGTTAGCACAAGAAGTTCAGGGGTGAGAGCACAGAAACTGTACATGCGGAAACACCGCCTCATGCTCCAGGAGAAACAACCGTCACATCCTCCTGAGTAATGAGGCAGCTGGGTAAGGCCAGACTCTAGACAAAACTTATAATTAACACACCTTCGATGCAGCAACTTTTTAATGGAACTATTTATCTGCTACTCAGAAAAAACATGAAGACTGCTAACACCAGAGCTGACTAGCTATAAGCAGTACATGTAGGCGTCTACGGCCCTGAATTATCTGCATTGTGGAGAATGTGCTGGGGGGGGGCCGCACACATAAAACGTTTGGCCCCTGACGAGGTACAGCTGGACATAGCTATCATTTAAGATGAGAGGGATCGAAGGGATAGATCTTCCTACTCTAATCCAGTATAGGGCTGAGGTGAGCCTCAGATAGCATGGGGAATGAGACAGGGGAGACCCCAGAGGGAGATGTCAGTCCATTCCAGGTCATCGACACACTAAGAAACACTCACCCAACCCCACGCTTTTGGACTGCAGGAAGAAAGAGGAGCACCTGGAAGAATCCCACATAAACAGCAGCAGAATGACCACATTTCACCCAGGAAGCAAGAAGGGTGGAAACAGAGCCTTCAGTCCTGGAAGTGTGAGGCCACAGTGCTCACCACAGAGCTACTGCTCTGCCCTATAGACTAAAGCAAGGCCACAGTGCTCACCACAGAGCTACTGCTCTGCCCTATAGACTAAAGCGAATTTATTTCTGGCCCCCATTGTTATTCCCGGAATTCACTTACAGCTACATGGATACAAAAGCACAACCATGAAAGAGTCCATCCCTTAAAATGTACCCAAGGCACCTATACTTACATGCCCTTTATTTACATGCATTTGGACCCTGACCTGCAAACGAGGGATATTGCACTGGGCAGGTGTCATGTGCTACATCACCAGGGAGGGGGCAAATCCTGGAAGTTCAGAAAGGGGAACTTCTGAATGGATCCGACTTCCTCCCCCCAGTCGAGGGGCAGCAGGGGAAATGTCAATAAAGCATTTGGTGAAAGCCCCTGATACGGAGGTCATTCAGAAATGACCGTATGCACACACATGCACACAGAGACCAGCTCGAGCAAGTCACAAGTTTTCCTTCACTGATTGCTCAACGGGGGCCCTGACCGTGTATATCACCATAATCCAAGCTCTAAAGCAGGGTTCTTCAAATCTGGACCCTCAAATCCAAATCCAGGCCTTGTTTTCAGTTCTCCCAGGTAGTTGGTTTAATAATTACTGATTCCGATTGGCCACTGAGGCTTCATACCCAGCTCACAGGTAAAGGAAGGCTGGAAAACCAGCAGGGCTCGGACCTCGAGGACCGTGATTTGAATAGCCCTGCCCTAAAGCATGTGAGATGGGGATGGGGATCTTCACATCCAGCCAGTCTGGCTTCAGCGGAAGGGACATGTAGGATGATCAAAACGAGCAACGGACACAGTCGGCTTTGGGATCCCAGAAGAGAAAACATTGTTATATTAAAGGGAAATAAAGCACCAGTGGATAAATAGAGCGGTGACTTAACTCACTTTACCCTCCCCCAGGATGACAGTCCTCCCCCCATCATACTGTAATACTGACACAGACATGAGGGTGGTATACATGCCTTTGACTCCACACACGCTGTGCTGTGCATCTTGACTAGCAAGCAGGCTGCTCTGTATGCGCTGTGTGCACTCAATGCCTACGCCTGTGTGTGTGAGGGTGTATGTGTGGGTGGTGCTGGGCAGGGTGGAGTGAGCTATCTTTAGAGCTTCACAGCAGCACGAGCAGAATGATGCTTCACTTAAGAATCCTGCTGCGTCAGAAGAAATGGGTGCCAATGTCCGCCCCGACCCTATAGCCACACACACACACGCATGCACACACTCATGCCTAAATGCTCCGGCATCCTCGACTGTCAGATAGGGGAGGGCTGGTAGGCAGGATGCATAGCAAAATAGCCCCTGCGCTGTCACAGTAAGGCCGTCAGGTGATAATTAAGCAGATGAGTACAGAGGGGCAGCCCACAGCGAGGATCAGCCGTCTCGCTGCGTCAGTGGGGCGGCACCAGTCCTCGGTGTTCAGCTACCGGAGACCCATTAATAACACAGGTCACAGGTCACCCGCACTGAAGGGCTCCCAGACATCCTCTGCGTTCCCTGATCCACCCAGCAGGCCTACACTGCACTCCCACGCTCTGCTGGATTCAGTGCAAGCTTTATCTGTACAAGCTACTGGCAGTAACGACAGGATTTTTTTCAATTTAAAATATTTTTAATCCCAATATTTGATCTTTAGCTGTAACTGGGGGGTCCCTTCTGTTTGACAGGGGTGCCAACTTTGCTCAGCTGGCTGGCATGAGATTTTCAACTCGAGACAAGTCCGTACACACATTTACATGTATTTTACCTTGCAAATAATCAGTAGGGTTTGCAAACTTCCCCAACGTTTTTGATTGCAAACTATTCCAATGCTTTTGATGATGTATAATATTCCATTATAATTTTAGATTCATAATGGAATACTATAGATTTCTTGCATGAGCGCGAGAGTCTGAAAGCGTGAGTGTCATGCCAGATGTATGAGAGCTGATAACCCTGCTGTCATTCTGGCTTTCAGCAGATAGTCTAGACTGATGCCCGATAGAGCCTTTATTAAGGCCAGTCTTCTATGGGTATCAGAGCGCATTTTCAGTACTGATAATATGGAGTCACAGTTTGAGTGGCTTTCATATCTGTGCGTCCTGTGGGCCCCACTGTCATTACAATACCAGTTATTCGCAGGACCCCAAGGGCTAGTTATGTGCACTTCCTTGACACATCCTCCAGTCTGTTCATTGTTTCACCAAGGCTTTTTTCTCAAAGATGACATAATGTATCCCATAACAATCTATTTCAAAGTAGCCCGGCTGTGTCATTCACGGGAGGAGGAAAAACTACCCTGCACTATGAAGGGGTCCAACTCTGAATGTAGACCTTTTAGCAAGTGACCAGGTGCTGGAAGGCAAAGTGGGGAATCCCCTGGCCTGGAGGGGGGGGCAAGAATCTAGTATTGGAGCACTATCCACCGTGCTGTCAATCAAAGGAGAGAGAGACAGAACACAGGCAGAGATAAAGAGAAAAAGGCAGCGCATGCAAAGGCTTCTGAGGAAAAGGAACGAGAGACACCAGGTGAGAGGAGAGAAAGACCAAGAACCTTACAGGAAACACAAAACCATATATGCAGGGGACTTGCATTATGGTTAGTGTAGGTAGGCAAGCCTAGCCCTTAAAATACACAGGGTATGAGTAAGAATGGTGGGCCTGACCATGTGACAAGTTCCTTCCTCTCTGTGTGCTACAGAAATACTGACTCACTCGGGGTCAATCGGCGCCCGACTTTACAGTATGGACCTATGGATAATACACAGGCAATGCTGCTTGCGATCTGCAGGTTTTCCACGGCCAGCGTCGCTACACTATTTGTGGGGACACCAAGTCACCACCTGACAATGTCTGTATGCTGGCAGTATGGGGCGGATTTTTTAAGCGAGTTATGCTCTGATGTCCTAAACAACCCTGATTTAGAAAAAGTTACATCCTCATGAGAAGGAAGTCATGACATCTGATAGTCGTTACAACATCAGCTCCAAAGAATAACCAGTTGTACATGTTCCATCCTGCTATTTTTTCCCTGTATAAAAGAATTCCTAATAAAAGTGCTCTGTTTTCTGTCCAATTTACATTATAATCTTCTTTTCCAGGGACATCTCCAATGGATATTTGAGGAATATCGAGATCAAAAACAGTTCAAAGAACACAGAATATTCACAGGAAGAACCAGCAGTGTGTTGAAAGCCAGTATAAAATTTGAATTTCTAACTGAAATCCATGCAAATAAGCCTTCATGAATAGAGAATGTCTTTGTATTACAGCTTTGCTACAAGACCAGCAAAAGAAATGTCATATATTATATATATATATATATATATATATATATAAAGAAAAACTGAATAAGCAACCGTTTCATTTTATGGAACAAAATTCAAGGGTAACTATAAAATTCGTCCATGACTCAAGAGCTGGGATCTTTGTTCTAACTGATTTCGCTGTCAAATATAGTGATGCAAAACTTATTTATATTCTTCTGAAAATGACAGTTTGAAACCAGCATCAGCTTTTAACATGGGGGGGGGGGCACCTGTTGCGGACCAGCTGCTAAGCCACCCAAAACCCCCCACCCCCCTTTAGCGGCGTCCACCACCCATGACACACTGAGCACTTCCATTTCACAAAAAAATAAATAAGTATGACAGAAAGGGACCTTCCAATCAATATTTACAGTGTGTGACACACTTACAGTATATATTATTGCTGGACACTTCCTCCAGCAAAGGGATGGTGCTCAGCTATGATAATGATCTGTCACTTTGCCTGTCATACAAGTTTGAATATAAATACTGAGGAATGTATCTTACTCTACTAGGAAACGCACAAAGAGGTGAGAGTGACGATTCAGCTGGAGCGCAGGAATTTTGGGGTTAAGGCTCTTACTTAAAGGACCAACAGGGATATGATCAGTCTGCCGGCCACAGCATTTGAATCTGTGACCTTCCAAGTTTGAATCCACAGCCACTGAGGTTTAATACAACATGATACAAAGCAACATTGTAAGACCTTCAAGCAACATGAAAGCTTACGCAATACCCTCAAAAAAGTAATTTCTTTACATTTGTAGGAATTTAGTCTGATACATTCCTGTATCTCTCACAGTGGTAATACTACTGTGTTTAAAAATGATGAGAGAGAGAGAGAGAGAAAGAGAGAGAGAGACAGAGAGAGAGAGAGAGAGAGAGAGAGAGGCAGGGCTACTGGTCTTGTGTGTTTGGTATTAAGAAAGAACAGGAAGGTCAGGTATGTCCAGCCAGAACGGCAAACATCACAGGTTTCTTTGTGATCTCACTGTGAGAAACAGCCAAGAAATGCAGATAAACATAAATGCTAACATTCCTTAGATTCTGCAGTGAGGTAATTGCAAACGGAATGCTACTGCGACGAAATACATTTGATCCGCGAGAATAAGCAATTACTTTGTACAAAACATGAAAGTGAAAAAAAAATCTGTTGTTTGAAAACGCTTGTTTCAATTACTCTTTTTGGAAAAGGAGGAATGATTTAATGTTATAGTCCTTTGAAACATCATGATTTTTAAGTTGAGAGATATGAGCTGAAGCATTTTTGTATGAGTACTGAGTCTCTCACATGGAGCCAGGTTGAAGCTCACAAATCAAGCATGAAATCTCACTTTCACAAATTCAGACTCTACAGGTTTTAATACAATGGACCTTTCAAATCTCTGTGCCACATACAGTATAAAGATGGGACTGTCCACCAGCGTGCCGGAGGCCGATCGTGACACTGCGGCCACACGTGCGTGTGAGTGCGTACGCACGCCTGTTCCTCTCCGTGGGCCCCGCACACTCACCAGCACCGCATTGAAACGCTCCTCCAGCTCGTCCTCTGTGGGCATGGGCGACCTGGGGGGGGCGGGCTGCTTCTGTGGGACCGCCTGGGGTAAGCTCGCCCTCATGCTCCTGGGCTCTGTCCCCAGAGGCACCTCCATGCTCCCCGCAGCGTTCCCCATGACTGCGGCTTCTCACAAAGCCACACGCTGACGGACGGATGGGCTCCCAAAGCTCACGGTACTTCTTCAGAAACACGTGTCTTAGATCCCAGGAGACAAGATCCAGGTAGAAGAATGACAACACAATGGTAAAATTCCAGTAAACAGCCGAACCTACGGAGGAGAAATGGCCAGGCAGGCCTTTCACAGCTTCCCCTGTGAGACGTGGCTTGATGTGTCAGCCACAGCTGGCCTCAGACACCTTTCTTGACCCCAAGGGAACAGTCCAAGAACACGCAGCAACATTGTAACTAGTTTCTTGTCTTCATTTTCTCTGTCAAAATGATAAGACGGTGGCCAAAAAGATCTGAAACTCCTAGGTTTGGGAAAAAAAAAAAAAAAACAGAAGTTCAACCTGTCACACCTTCACGTAGCTGCTGAAGCTTGACCAAGAGAGGAAGTCCTTGGTGAGAGGAAGAGCAGGGAGCTTTGTGTTGATGTGTCACACTCTCTGCAGCGGCACACGCCACATAGGAAAGAAAAAAGAAGAAGAAAAATAAGAGCCAACTGCCAGCTTCCTGTGCGTAACAGAAACTCAGACGCACAGTGCCGGCAGGCTGCCGCGGGCCAGCCCAAAGTGGCAAGTGGAGGCGAGGGTGATGACATGGGGACCGCCGTCTCTGCAGGGGGGTCTTCGCACAGGGCTGCGGGAGCCGGGCCCTCTGGGAGTCATTCTGGATGGAGTAGGGGCGACTAGGGGGGGACGCTGGATGGAAGAGGCAGGGATGAGCATCCACCAAGCAGAAACTGCCTGGCTGCAACTAGCAGGCAGCACATGCAGCTCGCGCCTGGAAGAGCCAGGCTAGCCGCACAGCAGGTCGCTGGGTCCTAGTGCCCTCCTTTTGTTTTGGTCCTCTGGGGGGGGGGGGGGGATTTTATATACCCAGAGTTAACATGATACAGCCAGGTCAGCAAACGCTGATTCTTGCAGTCAGCATTAAAAGATACTGTGATGGTAGTAATTATTACCAAAATGATACGTGTGTTTGTGTTTGCATAAAAGGGCCAGTGTCAGCATTGTAAGCTAATGATTCAAACTAAGAACCACCCTTTGTTAAACAGAACTTTGGTGATACCCAACCCATCTGGCAAACCTTATTGTCAGTATCCCCAACAGACTGACAGGGGTGGACCTAGAAATTCTGGGGCCCGTGACATGGAAATGGAAAGCCCCGGAAATGTCGCCTTAGACCCACCCCCCTGCCCAATCTTACATAGAAGTTTACGTGTTCAAGGACCCCCGTCAGGTGCTGGACTCTGTGAATCTGCCAGGGGACCCATGTCCCATCGATACCCCTGGAAGCAAGTACCAAATATCAGAAGCAGGATAAAAACATTTCAATTCATTTGTATTAAATTAAAAAGACAATCGGCGGTATCATCCATCCCTGCTACTTAATGAAAGAGCAGGACTTTGTAAGCTACATTTTTGGTGAAAGTGTAGAGCTTCCCTATGCTGAAACCTGTTTGGTGTGCGTCATAAATTACCATGACAATACACCCCGTTTTAAAAGGAAGCTATGATTCGCTAAGAAACTATTTAATGTCTAGCCATAATTTAAGGGGATTCGTAAAATCTCTATTTGCAAAGATCTTCTGGTTATAACAAGCAAAATTAAAATCATTACTTTGTAGAACTGTACAGAACCTGCTAATTTTGCCCTAAGCAGAATGATCTTGGGCACGTTTTCAAAGAGATGAGAAAAAAAATGATGACATAGCATCTATGTGTATCACTCAAACCTTTATGAATAATTAGTGTTTCAACAGTAAGATCACAAATAGCTCCATATCCACCATAGAAATATTTAGGGAAAAAATGTATTTAGTTTCCGCTCCTGTTTTTCATATTACAAACACACTGTGAGGGACACACTCTCTTAACCTGAGCCTGTCAGAACATGCTGCATTGTTTTTCTTTATCATGCATCTTGGTGTTTTTCTTACACACTGCATTCCTACTTGTCTGCTATCTCACTTGTAACAAACCCTCCACTTGCCTCGGTTTACTTACAAATGGGTGCAACAGCTCACGTAGACTCCAGTTGGCAGCTGACTCCCATCTGGGTAGAGTTGCTGCTGCCTCCGCATCAGTTTCCTCCCAGGCCTCGGGTGACTCTGCAGACCCTGAGGTGCCACACGATGACAAGAATGCCGGCCATGACCTGCGATTCGTCTTCCCTCTGACTCCACCCACTGCCTGATGAACCTGTGGCTACCATTGGAGCTTGAACGTAAACAAACACTGTGCTTTCAGTTTGAGTATGTAATGCTATTCGCCAGTAATTTTCTTGAAACAACCTGAAGCCTATTATATAATTTTGACCGATATGATATTCGCTTCTTGTAATATTGCCAATAACCTTTAAGGTACTTACTAGGCTGGGAGCATGATGGGTAATGAAACTTGCCAAACTTGCCTGCTGAGATTAGGAGAATGATATTAAATAATTTTTTATTCTGTGGAAAACGAAAGATAAATCTGTGGGTTAGATGTAATAATGAATTAAATACGTTGCGGGCCAGTACTTGGGAGACTTCTTGTGAGTTGTGAATGTGCTGACAGACTGCTCTCCTCCGCTACGGAAAATGGCTAAATAATAATAAAGTTTAAACGTCAGTGTGAAAAATCGGTCAAGACTGACATATCGGACTGATACTGACATCTTGATGTTCAACAAATAACCGATATATTGTGTATTCCTCTTTTGTTATGAGAAGCAGCATTTACAGTACTGTAACTGCTAAGTCTGGTTCAATGATCACTTTTAGATTAATGAAGGATACATAAATGATTAATTACTAGCAATGTCAGTCTATACTGTAAGTAATTATGATATTAGGACGCCAGCACTGATATCCCCAGCCGGACAGCTGTGCCATGGGGGAGACGGCATTTCTGCAGGAGCTGGTGGTGTCATGTCATTGGGCCACAGCTGACACGATATGCTCAGAATGTGTACAATAACACGAGAATCAGATCATTACCCTACCTGAGTGAGGGGGGACATGATCCAGGTCTATAAGCTTCTAACAGGTTTGGATGCTGTTCAACCAAATAGTTACTTCAGCATT
>JAODKF010000103.1:14762825-14778580 GCA_026779585.1 Mormyrus proboscirostris
GGGGGTTATGTCTCCCCCAATATTAAAGTAAATACCAATCTAAGAAAAGATTAATCTGTCCCCTTTTAAGAACCTAGTCAACGGATCTGTCTCTTGATATTTCCTAATTATTTTCAATTTCCAGTTCTTAAGGAAAGCACAAGTCTGTGACCCCCCCAATCATACGGTGATGGCAATCTGATGTTTTTTTTTTTATTTGGCCAGTCAGTGGAGGTGACCATATGGAGGAAGTAATGGCTAAAAAGCAGAAAAAAAATCAGGTCAAACAAGTTTCTTTTGAAACAGCAACTAGATACGTAATTACGTAATGTTAGCCTAGTATAAGGCGATAGCTTACGTTTTCGTTAACTTACTACTGTACATTGTACACTGTTCTTTATACACTTACCATATAGCTAGCTAAACAGCATAACATTAAAGCAGCATTATGGAGTTCTGGCCTAAAACTAGCAAACTACCTAAAACACATATAAAAATCTTGCCGAGTCCGCAAACGATTCGATTCAATTCAATTTTATTTATTTATTTAGCGCATATTCACAAAGTGACATTGTCTCAAAGCGCTTTATGGTATCCCTGCCCAAAGCCCCTAGAGAGCAAGCCAGAAGCGACAAACAGCCCAGCTGGCAGGCATAAAATCTCACTAACATGCTAACTAGCATCTTCTGGCTTTTAGCACTGCGAAGGCTTTTTATTTCCTGGGATGTTCCATCCTGGACCACATAACTATATAATGCATACCCCCCAGGGGGCTAGTGGGAACATCAAGTGTGTATCGGTCCTTCAAATGACAATGAACCATCAAAATGAATAAGATGCCAAAAGTGGCTGCCTATAGCATCATGCATCAGCAACTGGTAAATTGTTGCACAGTGTTACTTTAAAGTAAATATAACTAGTTAGACAAGCAGAATATTCAGTGTATAAAATGAAAATGCTCCTCAACCTCAGTCATTGTTCTTCTGGTAAAATAGTGGTATCTGGTCACAATACAGGCAGCACAGAAAGACAAGGAAAAAGACAGGTGTGGGGAAAGCAGTGACCAGACAGGGACAAGGCTCAAAATACAGATAACCAGGGGAGAAGAAGGAATATAAATTATAATCCAATTTAGTACAACACATAGACAGTAAGTGTAAGTATATATCTAAATAGCTTAGTAAGGCACTCCAGTTAACTGCATCTGGAATATGAATGACTGCGATTACATGGACACCAATCTTAACATCACGTGGACCCTTCCAATGTCTACACAGTCACGCCCTTGAAAACACTTAATATATAAGAATGCCGCTAAAATATTAGTATGCATGTGTGGGGCAGGGGATACGCATGTGCATAAAATACAGGGGGGATGGGGGGGTTGTAGCCCTCAATAAATCAAAACCAGCTAATACAACACCCCCAATAATCATGTTTCCCCGGTTATGGGTGGAGACCACAACCCCCCCCAATGTTCCAGCCAAAGTTATGTCCTTGGGAATATGGCTTTTTGTTAGGCATTATTTCACCTAAAAGGTAATTATTAAAGGGAACACTAACTCGGAGGCATCTCTCAGCTTTTCTTATAGCAATTCATGTTTAATATTTACATCTCAGCCAACTTGCCCTTGAGAAACATTTTTTCTCCTGGATTACTCTCCCAAATGACATTACAATAATTTCTAGTACATCAAACTTTTAGAGTGACTTTTTCTCAGATGTACCAGACACTGACGGAATGACAGGTCTACTGAAGAAGCACCAAGTATCTTTACTCACGCAGGCATCAAGTGACCAGCCTCTGATAAGGCTATGGACTGAATGCTAGTCATCTGATCCATTTTTGGGTGACCATCACACAACACTGCACTGTATGAGATGCTGGAATATGAATGTATGAAAGAAGGCCATTGGATATTTACATCAGATGACAGACCCTGTATCAGGATGATAAATATCAATGCTTTGCTAGGCGTAATACTTACAATTAAATTAAATCAAGGTAATTGATTATTAAAGGCATTACTCGTAGTTACTGTGTTTACCACACCAAGGTCTTAAGGCATTCATGTTGCCTGGGGTGATGAGTCTTGTTTTGCCGTGTTTTATCTGGACACAAGGCAGCGTAACGTGGTATCTGCGTACAGGTAAGCATGTGCGTGTATCTGCAGCACGTCGGTGCTTTAGTGCTTGCGTGCAATTACACCTTATTAATAGAAAACAGAAACAATAGCGATAATAATGGGAAGTATCTCATGTGCGAGATAAACACTTACCAGAACACAATGTTTACTACAGAGTAAAGTAAGACGCTTTGTAGAGGCCATTCCCATAGGAGCAGGGACTGTAGGCAGAGCAGCTGCCTGTCGTGCGGTCTTAGCCACTCGCGGATCGCCATTTGCAGCGCCCGGACTCTGGCATCCCTCTCGCTGGAGTATGGGCGAGCCCTGAGCGGGACATCAGCCGTCATCCCCCGCAAACTGCAGCCGTCTCCCATTGCTGGCCTAACAGATATCGCACACTTAAACGAAGCAGGCGATGCTAAGCAGGCGATGCTAAGCAGTCCCAGTGCTCGCTTATCGCACCTGGCAGCCGCTAGTAATAGGAAGCGTGCAAAAGCCACAGCGGCCGCTCGTTAAACTGTGCCGACACCCACAGACCTTCTCACTAAATTACCAGACTGCCCATGTTCCGTAATAAATACTAGGTTGCCACATTTACCCAACCCATAGTTTCTAAATCTGATCTAGATAACTGCCGTTTTACTAAATATCAAGTACAATATATTTTACAACGAACTTATTTAAGCGTGTTATTCACGTAAATAGGACCTAAGTTATGAATAACCGATTTGTTCATTCAGAACCAGTTAGCCATTTGTTAAAGTTAGAGGCAAAATGAAATGAACTTCGGTCGTTAAAAACTTCCTTAGGAATTATGAACTTAACACCCTTCATCCAAAAGGTGCTGTGATAACTTCTTTATTAGAAGCGCTTATCTACAGCATCAAGTAACTGAAACGGCGTTAATGACGTACAGGGCTCCACTTGCCCAATCAGCTGCGTGACCCCAAGTGTCAGGTGTTCAGGTCTGTGCTCTGCGCATGCGCTTAGTCTGATAAAACGGGGCCGATGGGCACATTCAAACTGCTGGAGAGAGCCGTGCTCTGGAAGAATGTGTTGATGTATGTCTGCTTTCTTAAACGCTTTTAGTTTTCACGCGTGTTAACGTTTTAATATGTAAATCAACGAATAAAAGACAATTGCAAGAAAATTGGTATATTTTCTGTTTAATATAAACGTTATCATATTGAAGTTCCTGTGGTTAATGTTTGAAATAAATAATTGTTCGTATGCATTAATTGGCTATCTATGTAAGATATCGAAGGATATTTGTGAGCCAAATATGTCTGGTTGTCTAGCGCAATATCCTGTTTCATTATGTTATAGTATTGTATTAGTGATAATTTTGCGCACATTTCTAAATAACGTTTGCAACCTTCCTGCATTAGGACAGGAAAATAAAAGTACGGATAAAACAGCGACGCAAGTACAGTAATGTTATTCTTTACGTTTCACGAAAATCCCACAAGGTGGCGCACCAACTATTAAATGATTAGTATTTTGCAAAGGCGATTAGGAATGCTATATGCAGACACTTCGTTTTATTTCTTAATATTTCGTTTAATTAATATGTCAATAGGCTATATGTCAAGTACTAGGCTGAAATATGTTTATGCACTAACTCTATTCATTATTTTCTACATTTCTTTATTCTGGGGGATTTCTCACGACACTTTTTCCCGAATACCTAATTGTGATTACAGTAGTGCTGACATTAACATACGTAACAAAGACACCCTTTGCCGGCAAATTTCGGCTAATTGTTTTTATACTTTTCTTTAGAGGGAATCGGTGTTACAGTGCTATTCTCCTGAATTCCCAGAGTCTAAGTAATAGTGTTCGAACATGTAACCTAAGGCCATTGTTATGATATCTGATGTACTGTACATGAAGTGCTGTTGTGCATGAGTACGAAAGCTTCAGTGTCTGACAGCCCTGAATCCAATGCAGTTCACCCAGAAGCTCCTTTCAGGTACAATCATGTGTCTGGAATCCTAAATCTTCGTGAAAGTAGGACTTAATAGGGAACTAATAATTTGTTTCTGTAGTTGGTTGTTTATCCTTAAAATGAAGCTTTAAGTTTTGTAAAGAAATACAGAACATTGTAGTAATCTGATTGTTATTTAGCTGAGATGTTGACATTTTGTGAAAAGCACCATGAAAAAGTAAGATAGAAATTCACCCAGAAAAACTGCTAAGTTGATCTATGCTACTTAGAATGTTTTATGAATAAATAAATTGCCATGGTCTCACTCAACAAAAATTTATGACTTTAAGATGTTTCAACCAGATGTCAGGAGACCACAAAGTCAGCAGGTAAGTGTCTCATATAGATATGTCACATGAGCATGTATAATTTTGTTTGTTGACTGATTGTCCAGCCAACTTCCTTTCCATTTATACAGTAGAGGGTCACTTTCAGCCTGGAGCAAGTAGGGCTACCCTCAGGGGAATTTAGAAATACCACTTCCCTTAACTGTGTGCTTTTTCATGACAAGGGGAAAGCCATGTGAACTTCCAGAGAGCTCACAATCCTGTAGGTGTTAAGTAACGCTGCTGAGCCACAGTGCTACTCTAGACCGATCATCCCAAAGAGAAACCACTTCTCTGTTGCCTAGACTGACTCAGATGACTACAGTATTGATAGTGACCTCATCTATGGGGCTGTCGTACTAGAATGTACAGTAGGTAGTCGTTATGTTCCAGGTTGCACTGCTTCTCCTGGACTAAATTAGAGTGTTTCTTTGAGACTTGGATTATGAATTTAGCATTTTGTTTTTGTGTTTTGAAATAACAATTTCTCAACCATTTAATCTAATTTTCCTTCTTCTTTCCTGTTTCACATGAGCAAGGAATTTAGGGGAAGGTTAAGCTGGGGAGCCTTGTGCCTTGTCTTCTGGGAGAGCCAGATCCCACTCAAACGCCGAATTAGGCGAGGGCGCTGTATACAGTGCAGAAGAAAGCATTTAAAACTGAGCAAACGTCTACTAGTGAGAAACGAACCCCCCCCCCGACACCATCACTTCCTTCCAGCTCCACTTTTAATTTTTCACTTCTGACTTTGTCTTGAATGTGGCTGTTTAGGTCTGGTGTGTTTTTTTTGTTTCTATGCACAAAATGAGGAGAGAGAAAGGGGAAGACTTTCAGGGGCCCCTACACAGGAGGGGGCATGAGTGCATGAACATGGGTAATGGTAGCTTTGGTTTAGAGAAGGGGGGGCATTCAGTAGAGTTTTTCTGGGACCTGGCCATGTCTCTATCTCTGTGTGGTTGGGTCTTCTTTGTGAAAGCGAGCCCGGGTGTGGCCAATCGGGCCCTGCCGCTGGGTGTGTGCTGCAGGGCGGTGAACGATAGCACCCGACTGTGTTTGTGTGTGTGTGTGTGTGTGTGTGTGTGTGTGGTTGTGGGGGGGGGGGGGGGGATGTGTCCTTCACTATTGGCTGCCTACCGGGGCTGTGGAAGGAAGCCAGAGAGGCAGTCTATGTCCCCTGGGCTTGTGCGTGCCTACACAGGCTCCCTGCAAGCAGCACTCACTTCAGCTATAGTAGTCATTATATTCAGTTGCTAAGCAGATGCTTTTTATACAAAAGAACTTGCATAATTTATTTTCCATATGAACCTTTACTTTGACTGACATCCCATCCAGGCTGCACCCCAGATTTGTGCACTGTGCTACCTGGGACGGGATCCAGGCTCCCCAGCAACCCTGAACTGGATAAGTAGTTGGTTGATGAATGGATTACATTAAAGCTGGACATTTTGATGATAATGTTCAGTAGCCTTTTCCAGGTGGCCCACTTGGACATCAAACCCAACACCACCTGGTTGATGGTGATGACATAAAGCACTTAATAACCACTAATAATAAAAATGACTCAATGAGCATCCATTGGTTGCATTGCATATTGTTGAATACTGATCTGTGATATGGCATGATGCTGCAGGGTTTTGTTTCATGCCTGACCCTTTGTTCTGTAACCCTACCAGCGGGGGATTAAGAGCATGGGCTTGTAAACCTGGGAGTTGGCTGGTTCAAACCCCAGCAGGGGTACAAATGATGGCTCCTTCAGCAAGGTGCTTATTTCAAATCGTATCAGGCAAATATTCTGTTGTGCGAATGGGCTCAACTTAAAGGAGCTTGTTAAACGTGCTGGCTGTGTGTCATAGTTTAACCCAGAGAAACTCTTAGCCTACAAGACAGCTTCATCCCCACCCCCTACCCTTCCTCTGCCCCCTTAATTGTGGGGGAGGTATGTACACTGCACTTTTTGTGACTGTAAATTGCTTCCATACTGAGGCACACCCTTTCTGTGCCGCCCACGTGCAGGTGCCCCAGGAAAAAAAAAAATCTGTTCCAGAAATAATGTTCTGAGATGTTCCTCTGAAACTATTTTGTTAATCCCTTATTATGTTTGTACATATCAGCTTATAGACACATGCAGATACTCCGTGGGAAACTGAATTCAATTACTGTTAGAGTCTTGCACAGTAACACTGTGTTTTTACTCTTCTTGTTTAATTTGGGTTGCTGCTTCAATTGGCTTCATTTGGCTGATTGACTACAGCTGATGTGATGTGATGTTTTTTTTTGTTTGAGTGGATTGAGGTCCCTGTATTGTTTAGACTTTTGGGAGAGGATTTGTTTTTTTTTCCAGGTGCAAATCAAAGCAGCTGGCTGGGTGCTGAAGACTTTTATTTGGCTTGGCCATTTATTTTTTTTATTCTGATTGTAAGGTATGTGTGTGTGGGTGTGTTTCCTAGAGGTAAATTCTTTTCTTTGTTTATATTGAGTTCTACTTTTCTTTCCTATTTAAAAGTGCCGCAATTAATTATCACTTGGCTCTGTACTGGTGTTCTTCCTGGTCAGGATGTATAGATTCCCTTTTCCCTTAACTTTTATGTCTGGCTCCTTTTCCCTCTAGAGTACTTGTTGAGCCTTTCGCAAAAGGGGTCATAACATGAGATTTGTGCAATTGTGTCCTTTGCAGCAACCTTCGGTTGTGTTGGAAAATCCTCTTCCGCTTGCCAAGCATATTCCTCTGTTGTAAGCATTTCTCTTCCTATCTGAATTGCCACAGACACACTGTATGTTCTGAGCCCTCTGTTTTCTCAATCGGCAGGTGTGTCTTTGACAAATGGGCCATAGCTTCTGGGAACGCAGCACGATATATGCTATTAATATCGTAATCATTTTTTTGGCTATTGCTTTATTGTTTATTATTAAGACTTATCCTGATCAAAGTTCTGAAAATTTTTGATAATATTAAATATTTGCAATATTCAGAAAAGGTTCAATGAGAAACACATTCCATTAGGCAAAGAGGTTAATTAGATGGTAGAAACTAATCATGGGTGCAGAACGCAGGAGAAACTGAGAGGAAGCTGCCATAACATCAGAGATTTTTTTTCTGCACACAACTTATCTTTAAAGGATACAGCCATTTTTGTCTTTGCACTAGCTTCAAAGTCATATACTGAATATATTCACAATTCTTCAGTCTTTAAATACATATCTGAAGTAGGACAATAAAGGTAATCAGAGAATGCAACTACGTAAACGTGTAACTAAACCAGTTCTACTTCTCGCACTTCTGTACAGAAAGAGGTACAAAATATTCCTTAATTCTTTCACTCTACTATGACATCTTGTCTTGGCATTTATTAATATTATTATTGGGGACCATCTCTTGTCCTGTTCACTACATCATCATTGCATATCATTACCACAACCATGTGCTACTTTGCTACATAAACAATGATCTGATTTGATTGCATCAATCACATCCCACCTTCACCCCCCATAACTGACAGCTGACCAATCAGTTAATGGGACTTCCTGAGAGGTCAGAAATACAAAAGCCAGGATTGGTCACTGAATTGAAATGGGACCTTAAAGTCATGTAGCTTGTTTCAGACTCATGGGAGTTTTACTTTTACAAAATTGTTCTGAGGGTGCAACAAAAAATTATTGGTTCAGAGAAAGAGACAAACAAATGATTGTGGAGGATGTGGGATCAAGATATCTGATTGGTTGATCCTACCCCCTCTAGTTGTTTGGACCCACCAGTCTGATTGGATATTCTCTCTGAACCAATGATTTTTTGTGTAAGTAAACACCCCATGAGCTTGTTTCAATTTCTTTGTAAGAACTATGACCTTTCTATATAACTGTCTTCTGGAGATTTCTTTCCACCTGACCATGTAAGGTTGTTCATTCATGTAGTCCTCTATTTCAAGTAAATCTGATCTCTTCATATGGTTGAGACCTCTAACTGTTTTAACAGAGCTGGAAATCCTTGTAAACGTCCAGACCCCTATTAAGTGCTGAATGAAATAGTGTTTGGCAAGTGCTAATTGCAGGGATAAGTGAAACCTTGCTTTTACAAATGTGTATCTGATGCTCATGTAAAGACGATGGAGCCAAGCACACGTTAACGTCAGAAAATTGTTTGTAACATTTGCAACTTAATCTGTGTGATTCTGACCTTTACCTGTAATGATGGAAATGTCCGTCTTTCTCAGGTTCGTAGAAGCCTTTGAGGAGGGAAACTGACCAGTTTCATCTTTTGGATTTCATTCAGCATTCAGCTGACTAGACTTGTGATGGCCTGCTGGTTTCTGGTGTTCATTGAGCCTGTTCTCTTAGTGGATGGGTTTAAGTACTGGTTCAGGAGTGATATGTAAGGGAGTTATGAGATATACAAGCAGACTAGGTCTGTGACTCCTTTACTGGTGTGTTGTGATTCTTGAATTGAGTCTTTTATCAAAGCTTGTAATCTACCAGTAAATTTATGTTCCCATGCTAACCTGTGGTCATGGAGTGTGGGAGGTTGTACAGTAATGTTCCTCTGCAATGTCTCTGACTTTGCGTTTGGCAGCAGCTTAAGGAGTCTGGCGCTCTGGGGGAGCCACAGCGTAGAGCTGCTGCCCCTTCAATTGGAGAGGAACCGTTGGTGGTTTGGGCATGTTATAAGGATGCCCCCTGGCCTACTCCCATTGGCGTGCCTCCTTCCTGTGGGTGGCAGCCCCAGGGTCAGACCCAGGACAAGCTTGAGGGTTATATTTCCCAGCTGGCTTGGTATGGCCTGGGAATCCCCCAGGGGAAGATGGAGTCTTTGACCAGAAAACAAACTAATGATACAGCAGATGAAAGGGACTTATGGGAGAAAAGACTGATTCAAGCGATTTGGGTGAAAAGGGATCGTCATTTCCTGTGGGAAATCATAGTATTAAGAACCAAAAGCAGACTCTGGGCTATTGGATTCTTATCGTAGCTCATCTATATTGTGTAAGATTATCAATTAATTCGCATATGCTGATTCTACCCCTACTCTGCACATATTATGTTAAGCTACATATATTTTGTATTCACAGCAATTTTGTATTTACTGGATTTTAACTGGCTCCATACAGTTATGTTATTTGAAATGATCAGGCTTCTGTTGTGATAAAGCTTGGTTAGGTCAATCATTACATGTTCAATGGGCACAAATGAACAAATCAAGAGCCCATAAATGTCATTATCAGATTAAAATGAAATACTAACATTTTACATCATGGGGCCAGTCCTGCATTCCATTGTCTCTAATGAAAATATACTGAAAGAAAACCGAATTTGTACTGATAGCAGTTTTTTATATATGAATTTCTTGCATGCATACACATATTATCAGCCAATATTAGGCTGAATCATATGACCATCAGTAGTTTATTTTTTGCAAACCTTGTTCCTCAACTTTTCTTCCCCATTTCTCCTGTTTCAAAGATGTGAAATAGAGCTTTTGGGCTTAATTTTTGGCGGTTCCTTAAGTCTGTTTATTGTTAGAATGTGTCCTTTCCAAAGTGAGATAAATATTTGTCATCAGGATTGTATTATGATAATTCAAACTGATGTAAAATCATGTAATGTGAGCATTCTGTCAAGCAAATCACTTGACTTTAGCATAAGAGTGAGATATCTATTTCCAGTGCAGACACTTCCCTAGGTGATATGCAAGTTCCCTTTTTAAAAGCCTGTACAGAACATGCAAAAAAGTGTACTGCCTATGGCAATAGTTTCCCATCTTATCCATCCATTTCACATCTATTTGTGCGGTACAGAGTCCAGAGGGGCCCGCAGCCTATTCCAGGCAGCATAGGGTGTAAGGCAGCGGAACTGTCTTCTGTTAAGCAAACCAGTGAACTGATAACTGTGCGCATGTCCTGACCAAAATGGCCGACGTCTCATGGCTGTTGGCTTTGTAGTATTTGCTCACTAAGTATCTAAGTATCTTCTTTTTAAAGGCTGTTTTTGTCCTTGTTGTGATGAGGGTGGAGCCTTTGTTTATATATCCATGAAAAGTTATGCAGCATAAATAGCTTTCCACAGTTTCACTGGTCTACATTGTAGGATAATACAGCTTTTTGGCCAAACAGCCAGTTATCAGATTTCAAGAATGATCCACATATATGTGTGTAATATAAATAAAACATTTGATTATAGAGCATACAAGTCAAGTCAAGAGTTGGGTACAACAGGACAAATGCATATTAACATCTGGGTAGGTAGCTTATTTGTTTATGTTTTGAAAATAGCTTACAAACATTACAGAAAACTGACAAGATTCAAAACATTTTTAATCGACTCAATTTTAATTAGTAAATGAATCCATTTACTAAACTGTGCTGACCCACCAGAGTATGACCTTCCCACCTGAGTATCACGCTTATAAATGACAACTTTCAAAAGTCAGAGTTATATTTTTTAATTAGATATATGATTTTTTTAAATTTATTGCACATCTGAGTTACCTCCTTAAACATAGTGCAACTGACACATATATTTTTATATATGTATATACATATATAAAAGACAGGAAGACAAGTACCATGTAGCATAAAAAGAAGATACAAACAAAGCTCATTGTTTTACAGACAGAAAAAAGGAGGGAAAGCTTTTCAATGATAGAAGAAGCTGCCTGCAGCTGTAGGAGAAACAGCACAGTGGTTGAGAAGAAGCAGATTTTGGTCGTCCCCTCCCCCCTCCCATGGAGGATGCTACTGGAATGGAAACTCTTATTAAGGAAAGGACATTGGGGTGCAAGACTGACAAGGGCTGATTCAGGCTTGGTGCAAACCTGCTTGAAATGTTAAGTTGTTTCCCCATAACCCATAAAGTAGTAAATGGCCCAGTCCTGATACATTTTGGCATGGATAATGTCTCATATGTTAATTTATACCAGTGGGGTTATCAATCCTGCTACTGGGGCCCCCCACCCCGGCCAGAATGTTTTCATTCCAACCCATATGCCAAATTCATTCTCAGCCTATTAAGGAGCACATAAGCCTGATTAAGGTAGGGTTGCAATGAAAACATTCTGGCAACTGGTGGGGGGACAGGAACAGGATTGAGAAGCACTGATTTGCAGTGACAATGCCACCTGCATCCTGTGAATAAAGTTCCAGTTCCACGGTTTGATTTAGGCAGTATTGTTCTCAAAGGTTTTTGATAACCAGAATTGTATTAAATGGCGTTCTCTGATTTTAAGCCTTGGGAGAATTAAACTATCTAGAAACCTGGCAAAAGTTCAACATCTAATCACTTCTTATCTGTTCAGAAAATTTGCATGTGAAGGAATTTTAGTTAAATATAACAAATATGCAACAATTTTAGAATTGTTCGGAGAGAGACCACTATATAAATGACTGCTAGAAGAAATACAAATAAAATTTAAAACCAGATTATTACTGTTAGTAAATTATTACACTCCTGTATAAATATGAATCCCTTTCATCCAAAAGTGGAAGTAGCGGTATTCCTGGAGCAAACGCGTGAACCGTGCTGGGCCAATCGGAGCTGGCAGTACCGCGATTATAGTGATTAGTACAACTCATCTGCAATGGGCATTAATGGAATGTTTTGACGATGTAATTAATCAATCAGATATCTGTCATTAATTACTCCCTGCAGATTAAAGTGTCAAGGCATTTAGAGAAGTTCCGGAAAGAATAAATAAACATCAAGATCCTCAGCAGGGAGGAACGACAGATATTTTGGTCCTTGTGTTAAAACTAAATTTTCAGGCTGAGAAATATTTAAAAGTCTGTGAATAATGAGAAAATCTACACATGTAAGAGCAATACTGCCAACAGGGGGTGCTATAATTTTTAAATCCATGCTTGACGAATCCTAAAACAGAATTGTATTACAAATATAATGAATGACATTTTTGGTTTAGGCAAATCAAATACAGATATAGTGCTTTTGTAATGACAAACAAAAAAGGTACAAGAAATTTTTTTCCACTATATGACACAACAAAAGCGTTTATATAAATAATTGTAATAGTTCAGCAGTTGTCAGACTGGGTAAAAACTGGTGAGGTGTGGATTCAGATTGTATTTATCTTTACATGTGTTACCAGTGTAATGTCAGTCAGTGAGAGGCTGAATTTCCATTTGAATTGGCAAAATGAGTGTGTGTGCAAGTGTGTGTCTGTGTGCGCGCACAGTTTCAAGCATCCACAGTATCAGACATAACCAGTCAAAACCCTTCCAACAGTCATTCCAATACACCAGTGTTTCCAAATCCAGTCCTCGGGAACCCACAGCCAGTCCACATTTTTGCTCCCTTCAAACTCCCTGGCAGAGAGTCTACATTTTTGCTCCCCTGGGAGCTGGGAGAGAGCAAAAACATGGACTGTCTTTGGGTTCCCGAGGACCAGATTGGAAAACACTACAATTCACTGTTTAAAAGGTTAAAGTAACATACTATGACAGCAGATGAAGGCCTGTGGAAAGTAATGTTCTTGTTAGTCAGGCTGCAGAGAGGTAGGTTTTACTGCCTTTGCTTTGTTGCAGTCAATAGCGCATACTACAATGGAGTACCTAGTGTTACACGTAATAAACGGCTACTACAAGTGTCCTTTATGATGGACGTGGTTTCCTTCTTGCTGATTAAACTTCAGACAAGCAACAGAAAGTAGTTTAAAAAGCTTTAAAACAAAGAAAAAACTGAAGTCATTTGGTATAGCATACTTTTGGTTGGTCAATCTTTAATTTGCAGTCATATTGCCCGTATATTTTTTCTGTTTTGATTCAGTGCCTTTTAACTCTGTGTGTTGTCTGTTGAGTCCTTATACTCAACGTCTGTTGGGGTTCCCACTTTCACACGCTCTGTGGGGTCAATAGCTACGAGGGAAGAAATCTGAGGCTGAAGCTGAAGACCTTCGCATGGTTGTCTTTGTGCAGAGCCCCCATCATGAAGAACACAAAGCATTGCTTAGCGCAGACTCCTTCAGCACAGCAGACAGACTCATCGCTGTGCTTCCTCTTGACTCAAAACCAACAAGTATCAACAACAAATTCCTGATCTCACAGCATGTACCCCCGGGTCCTGCCCGATAGTCAGTCCTGGTGGCCCCCTGTGATTGCTGCTGGGTGCCTGGTCTCCTTAGACAAGGTGACTGGGTAGGTCCAAGACAGCAGGGGTATGGTGGAAGCCCCCGCCTGACCCTGTGATGGCCTCCTGTCCCTGTTGCTGGTGTGTGATGTTCAAGTAGGCGTTCATCAACTGCATTATCTCAGTTGGCTGTGGAAGAGACATAGGCGGTTAGACGTGGAATATTTGACTGTAGTGTCCAAGCCAGCAAGCCTTTACCACATTTAAAGCAAGGCGACACGCGTTTCTTGGGCCCCTACAGTAAACACAGTGCACCCTCCTTTGTGCTGTTGCTGGAATTTTGCTGTGAAAGTCCCTGAGTATGCAGCTGGTAAGGTTCTGCCCACTTTCTAGCACTAAGTACAATGAAAGACACACTTGTCTCCTACTGTATGAGACCGGCCGTGACATTTGGCCTCAGTTTGACAGGATCCAGAATCAGCAGCGATCTTTTCAGGAAAAACTTTTCTAATATGCTTTATATTTCCGTGATTATATTTATGGAACAAAATGCATTGATGTTGGTAAACACTGTGAGGTAATAGCTGGGAATATAATGCCTTGTGTATATTGCTTATTAAAAAGCATCCTGTTTTCCATCATCCCATGAGTACAAAATGTATGTGATTTATATATTTGTGATTTCCTCGAGTGTGAATAATAATCATAATAAATACAATCAGTAAGCTTTTCGTGTCATATGAAATAGATATGCCTGTTCAATAAGACATATGTATCAACAACTGCAACAGGGACCTAAATGAGTTCCATGAAACACACATAAACTGCCATGAAATGTATAGGTAATTACAGGGTAATCATTTCATCAGACTGTAGTATTCAATACCCAACACATAACTATAGTGTGAAATTGAACTCCAGTATTAGCAGTGTAAAAGTATTACTAAGTACTGGGGATTGTCTCAGAGCCTTTTCACATACAAGCATTCCCTGATCTGTCTGGCAGCACTGGCATCTAGTGACAAGTACCTTGCTGGTCTCAAACAGAAGATCCCGGTCCCCAGCAGTGACCTTGAAGGTGCTGCTATCAGATGCTCCATAGGAGCAGATCTGGCTGAAGGGGAGGGACTCCATGGCCTCCACCTCCCCCTGCCTGTACAGCGACAGAGACGTTGCCCCCACTCCCAGCCATAGCTTCTGACAGAAACTGCCCGTCGAACTCTGGGCGTCCCGGAAGAGGAAAAAGGAGTCAGGGCTGTCCACCGCTTGTCAGAACGGCGCACACATACAGAGGCATGTCAGGTGACGGGACTCACGATGTAGAAGTCGATGTCGTAGAGCGTGCAACCGAACCCAGGCCATCGCCTGGCAATGCTGAGGTAGGCGGCCATGCTGTCCAACTGGCTATACCCGACCAGGCCCTTCCAGTGCTCCAGGATGGCCCCCATCACTGCGGCCCCCTCCTCCTTCAACCGGCCCCGCAACCGCAGGTCTTGCTCTGCCTTCTGCTTATGGGCAGAGCTCGACGCGTGACTCCAGAGCGCCCCTGCTAGGAAGCTGCCACGGAAACGCTGTGGCCGGCCAGGAGGCGGGGCCTGCGATGTGGCTGTGGTGTCAGGAGGTTGCTGGGCGGTCTTTAGGGTGACTAGTACCCGTGCCTCCACCACGTGGCCAGGGAACAGCTCATCCAGCGGAGGGCAGGGGGAGTGGGTGCTGAAGTCCCCAAAGAGGCTCTGTAGGCGGAGAGCAGCCAATGTCTGCAGGTCCTCCTCGGGAGCGGGGAGCTGACCCCGCACCACCATCTCATGGCACTAGAGTGGCACAGGGACACACTCAGTCAGCATGAGGCGTGACTTTTACCGTGTTTGAACCCCTAGGGCTCCAATTAATGTGACACCGGGGCATCTCAGAAAGTTTAATTCTCTCAGATGTTAGACCTTTGATCATTGAAGGTGCACCTTTCATTGGGCTGCTGGTTTTCTACAAAGTCAGATTGACTCAGGCTATAGGTCATTAAAGCTACACTGCAATGTGCTGTAAACCTCCTGGTCTCAGGAACGATTAATTGACCAATAAACGTTAATAATATCCAATGAGTGTCGCATATATCTCTGATTAATAACAAGTAATCTGAAGTCATGTATTTGCAGATATGAGTACAGGTACATTGGAATTCTTCTCTTTGCTTACCCCATCTTTCTCCGCATAGCTTCTGGGGGCAAGGGGGGGTCACAGCACAGGGTCAGCCAGCATGCAGCACCACAGGAGCAG
>JAODKF010000103.1:14778585-14809596 GCA_026779585.1 Mormyrus proboscirostris
GGTTTAAGAGCCTTGCCCAAGGGCCCATGGGACTGTTCTGCTGAGGCTGGGTCTTCTGATCACTGGCACAGAGACTTAGCCCACTGAACCACTCACCCCCACATCCTTGTGTGTGGAGTTTGCTTGTTTGCCCTTTGTTGTCAGTTAAGTAAACTGGTGTCTGTAAATTGCCCATTGTGTGTGTGTGCAATGGAACGTACTGGAATCCCAGCCGGGTTATTCCTCTGGCTTCTGCTGTATGCTGCCTACCATAGGCTACTCGTGACTTAACAGATGACAGATTGAAGAATGAAAATTAGGGTTGGTTAATACACAAATTTTTGTCAGGTACATATATGCTTCCAAATTTATTTACCTGTTCAAAAAGGAAGGTGTACTCGAGACTGTCAGGCAAGATGTTCTCTGTGTCTATATAGCAGTATAGCTTGAAGTATAGCCCTTTCTGGGTGTCTGTGTCCGACTTGCTGGAGAGGCTGGAACATACATTGAAGAAGGTTGGGTGAGTTCATATGCAAGACAGCTCCATCTGATTATTCAGATTATCAAGTTATAATTGACTATCCTTTTAACTCAGACATCCGTTGGTCCGTATTTATTTGTTTTATTGCAGATCACTGTATTCAGCTGCCATGAATCTAGGTTCTAAGAGAAACATAGACGACTTGTAGCATGATACAAAAAAATGGCAAGGAGGTAGTGTACAGAATTTCTTATGTATTTTGCATTTCTCCCTTTGCAAGAATGCAGAGGCCCATCAGAGGTTAGCAGTGTACTGACAGTGCTGTGCAGGCATTGAGTAAGACACCCATATGCAGCAGGTGTCCCCGTGCGCGACGTGGCTGAGGTCTAAGTGACGTTCGCTTTGCTTACCCAGTCAGCACGTCAGCGATGATGGTGTTGCCCCCGATGACCCGTTCTCTCTGGCCACTTCGCTCGAAAAGTGCAAAGGCATTCCGGCTTTCTTGCAGTCCGAGCTGCTTCATCAACTTCTTCACGAGCTGAGGAAGAGGAAGTATGACTGATTGTGCTCAAACCATAGACTGCCAGAGAAGGGCTCTGGATTGGGAAATGCAGTCTGATGCAAGAATCAGAGTAGCAGTGCAAAAAAACTGCTCCAAAGTACCATGGGGTGGCAATAAAATACGTGTGACCTGAAATATCCCTACAAACCATACAAAAGGAAACGGTAGATTCTAGGCACTCAGTGTCAATGGATCTCTATAATTAGCTGCTGCAATTATCAACATTGGGACCAGTCGATTCCTGGTCTTAAGAGGCTATATCTGGGGACAGATATTCCCAGTCTGTATATGAAGCCTCAGAAAGGGAAAATCTCATCTAATCAAGACGATGACTGAAGAGACATTGCGGGTCGGTGCTTGGGTAAAGGAGAAGCCAAAAACAGCTTCAGTGCTCCCTAAGGAAGAGCGAGACCTGCGGTGGCCCACATCACCGGGCTGGGTTTTTATCTCCATTTGTTTCAGTTTTTTCTACATTTATATAGTTTTGGGCACAATGACCTATTGGAAAATTGTTTCAGAACATGGGGCAGCAGATTCTGGTGGGCAAAAGCTTATTCACTTTAACCAGTGGGATTATGGGGGATTGCAGAACAAGACCTTAAATTTTCAGAAATCATATTTAGCATTTATTTAGCTTTAGTCCGAAGCTGCACACTTTTTTTTTGAGGAAACGGTCAAGACCCTGGAGCAATTCAGGGTTCATGACCTTGCTCTAAAATCATTCTGCTGATGTGGGGGTTTGGAACCAGTGACCTTCAGATCACAGGCACAGCATCAGGTACCAGTGAGCCACAGGCTGCCCACCGTATAGCAAAGTTGTTCAGATCTGAATTATCCAGCTAATTATACTTTTATAAGGAAAGAGACCTAATGAATGGGGTGGGGTTTAAGGCACAGTTGGGACGTGACCCTATCAGACTGGTGCCGATGTTGTCATTACCTCATCGGCGGTGGTGTGGGAGCTGATGGGCGTCCGGCAGGAGCCTGGCCCGGGGTGGTGCACCGTACACTGCAGCTCCTGCCGCTTCACGAGCACCTGGATCTCCTCGCAGGAAGGCACGTTCTCGCGGCACCGTGTCTTTGCCAGCGCCTCCTGGATGAACGAGGCGTAGCTGTCTGCCTCTGTGCTGGGATAGTCTCTCTGCACTCTGAAGAACAGCACAAGGCAGGTGGGTGAAGCGTTAAGCTCTCTAAAGCTCACATTATTATGGTCTGTGTCGAAAGCCGGCAAGAAGAACTTAGAAGGACTGAGAAGAACTTAAAGAATTCATAGGCCTCCGTTCCTAATAAGATGTAAGCTGACGGATAATTAATGTGGCCAAAAGGCATCTTTCATCCAGAGGAGTACTGGGCCAGGACAGCAGCCTCATACATCACACTTTTGTTTGTCGTCTTTTCTCAGGAACTGGAAAATGGATGATAAACGTTTGTCTTGTCACTCAGATTATTTAAAGAATTTCCTTTCGGGATCCATCACATACTGCAAAAGCGGGCAGAGGCTCCAGCGGGACAGTGCCCGCTGATGCTAGCAGGATCTCTCTATCATCCTCTTCAGCAGCCCCTAGGAGGAAGTTTCCCCCTCCAGCATCACATTGTTCGGCCACAGAAAAGGTAGTTCTTGCTATTGCTCGCTATGCTTGGCACGAATTAGGAAGTGACCCAACAATGTGAAAGTTTCCCTGAATAAAATAAACAGGCACATGATGTTTTTTTTTTGATTCTACTTGTACTGGGGAATGTACAGTCACTTCAAGTAAGCACATACCACGTGAAATGTGTTTAGATATACTTATAAAATGTCCTGGGCTTAGGTTATCAACACAGCGACAGAAATCTTGATCAATTATCAATGCAAATATGGCCCTTAGAGTCAATGGAGCTTCAATTGACATAACGGGAAAACACCTGAAGTAGAGTCGGAAGATGCAGGTGGGCTGGAATGAAACCATGTGATAAGCGCTTTCATTCACCTCACCTGTCCCTCATTACCAACCACATCAGACCAGCTTCTATTTTACCTTTGGCGTGAACACATGCCTGGGCCTCGAGGCCCCGGCCCAAACCTCGTTGACTAATACCCAATGTCTCTTTTGTTTTTTTGTGCCAGCGTCTCCCCTGCACTGATGCCAGTCGGCTTTTTGTTTCTGTTTACACCCATCATTTTGTTATAATTTACACAATTTATTTTGCAGGCATTTCTCAGCATACACCTGAGAAAATGAAGTCAGCCAGTTCCTGGAGCATTTGGGATTGAGGGCCTTGCTCAAGGGCCCAAGGGTGAAATTAGTCTACTGGCTCAGGGATTTGAACTGGTGACCTTTTGATTATAGAAACAGCCTCCTAACCCACTCAGCCACTCACTGCCCTTCATTACCAGATCCATCCTCAAATCAGGTTCATGTTGGGTCCTCCCAGCCCCATATCACATGGTTCTGTGTTCCACCCCTCCAAGGCAGAGATGTTCCCGCTCACCTGTGGAGGTGGACGCGCAGGTAACTGAGCACGGGTGTCCCAGGCAGAAAGGTGCAGCTCATGCAGGTGAGCATCTGCCAGTAGCGCAGGTGAGTGGGCGCGTCGGGGGTGGGCACCCCGCTGGTCTGCTTCACCAGCTGGCAGTAGACCTCATCCCGAAGTGGTCGCAGGTCCTGGCACGTCTGCAGCACGCCCTGGATCAGTGGCACAGGGTCCAGGGCCACCTCCAGCTGCTGCAGCGAGTTAAACAGCTTGACGGCCTCATCTCGGAGCGAGCCGTAGCCCTTCCCGCTGTGGACTGAGACAGGAGGTTGTATGGTTAATGCCCAAGATAAACATCTACAATGCATGACAGGTAATAATAAGTGGGAATTGTGGGTAATTTCCTGTGCCTCCAACACCTGACACTGTGGTGTTGTTAGTGGCAGAGTTGGTATGTTGGTTATTACTTACAGGTGTGGTCAAAGCTTCCATAAGGAAAGGGAAGCAGAGGGGCGTAGAGCGGGCTCTGGGTGTACCTCAGGATTGGGTTTTTTTGGTAAATCTGTTCCACCGCCTCCTGATTAGACTTGCTTTTCTGCATGAGAGACAAAGGGGATAATAAAACCTGCATGCCGCTAGTGAAAGTGTTCCTGGTAAGACACAGTGCTCATGGTCATGGCCTCAACTCCTGTCCTGACCTTTCAGATGTCAGCAGGTGTATTAACACTTCAAAGATGCTTAGTTTACTGGCTCAACTCATTTTCAATCTGATTACATGGGATTTGCGTGCTATGAAAAAATAGTAGATCAATTCCTAGTTTTTCAATTTCCAATAGTTTCCAAAGAGAGGTCTCACGTTGTCTGAGATCATCAAAGGATCTTGACTTCTCTCTTCTCCACTAATCATTCACCTGTATATTAATCTAACATCTCTACATTTCTCATGATGTTCAATATCGAATTTCAGAAGTCTTATACTTCATTGAATCTCAGGAAATTATATATACTGTACACACAAACACAGGTTTGTAATTATATCTTTTTGGGGACTCTCCATTCATTTCTATGGGAAAAAGTTTAATCAACATGACAACATTATTCCCTACCCAGCCCTAATCTTAACCATAAGTAAGAAAACAAAATAAGAGATTTTTGGTATTTTTATTTTTTGATTGCCTTCACAAAATTTTGTGGGGACCTGACAAAATGGTCCCCACAACTTAAAAAAAAAAAGGTTTTTAATTTAAGCCTAATCCACACACACACACACACACACACACACACACACACACACTGGGTTGATCAGTAGATTTGTTGGCCTGATCCACAATGTTGCACGATTGTTTTCACAGTCAAGATAATCCAGCAAAGCTAATCATGTCTTGTGAGCTTCTGGGAACAAAACAGGCTGATATTGAGTTACACAGTTAAAGAGGTCAATGAGATTCTTGGACGGGGCACTGACAGCTTCAGCTTGCTTGCATATGCCACACCCGCCAGTGCATATTATGTAAATACTTCATTGGGAGTGAAGACCCTGAATTTGAGGGAGCTGTTTATCCATCTCAAGTCTTACTCAGATCCAAATTTATTTATTAATTCATTTATTATCCAAATTTTACTTATTAATTACACCATAATGGGACATATCCTGGAGATACAATGTGTGCTTTCAATTTGGGTGAATGATATCCTTTTCTCCCATTCTTTCACACAGGCCAGCATGACATGAAAAATGAAAGAACTTCAAGTAACAGGACCCTTTTCTAATCAACACGCAGCATGCAGAATATCATTATAATTCTGTATTCTGATGCTTCTACATACATACGGACAATACAAGGTCATCTCATTTGATTGTTCTTAGGGACCTGGGCAAACAGGAAGAGTACAGCAGAGTTTGGGTGATAAGGAGTACAAAATCTGGAGCTCATTTATTATTGACCAGGTCATTTGACAACAAATCCATCTGCAATCTGCCCAGAGAAGAGGATCTTTCTGTGTTACCGCTTCTCAGAATAAGAAACACATTCTGTTTTTTTTTCTGATTAAATCAAGAGCTGGAAAGGTCTAATCCTGATTTTGTCCCAGTGGGTATGGGCATATTTATTGTGAAAGATTAAGAAAATTTAATTTTTCCTTTCCATGGCAATGCAGTAATGAAATCTCCTGAATGGCAGGCTTTGACCACAGCACAAAGTGAGAAACCCTGAGCCTGGGATACGATCATTCCATGGGAATTTTGAGATGTCTCCTCATGGGCAAATGGAGTGGGGTGGCTCTGAGGAGTTTCTGTAGTCATGGAAGCTGCCATCCCATCATAAGAGCCCTCTCTGTGATAGACCGGGGCCTTGAGACGTGGGTCTCTCAGCCAAGTCCCCGAATGCTTCTCAGTACTGGCCCAGGGCCTTGTATAATACATACAATAAGGCTGCCCTGATCCCAGCTATAAGACAAATTGAGGTCTAGTCTGCTACCGACCTTAAAAATAAAGGTTACTTTGCCAAAATACTTCTACCAGGCTACTGATGCTGTGTTGAAGAGGAATGCATAAATACATTAGGCTATTATTAGCATCATGAAGTCTAGAAGAAATTTTTATGGGGGTTCATCTAAGACCAAGTTGTGCCCTAAAAAGTTCTAGTATTCAGTTAGGTTGGAGAACCTCTGTACTAAGGCTTGATTATCAGGCACGTTGAACGAAGCCTAAAGCTCACGCTCATCCATTTTCAGTTCCTCTTATGCAGATGAATGCCACAGTACTGTGAGTTCAGTCTAAAATTTTCATGGGGCTTTATTCCTGCAAGAGGCTGGTTACTAGATTTTATAGGTCTGGGAGATAACAATGGAGGTTAATTCTGAAAATGTCTGCAAGAAGAAAAAAAGGAAGATGACACACAATACAGAATGTATTTTTTTTTTTTAAAGTTTGAAAAATTCCTGGAGCTCGGAGGGAATTTTTAAATCACAGCAATTCAGCTTGTAAAACACCTTCAGGGTGAAAGTTACATCAGCAGAACGGGCAATGAACTAGCTAATGAACTCACCTCAATGTCCCGTATTAGCAGCTGGGTGGGCGTTTCCACCGGGGCCTTGCTGTCGACGAGCTTCTGGATGGCACACGCCCATTGTACGGCCTCATTGAAGTGTTTGGTGAACAGCCGATAACAGTGCTTCCGACCATAGACTGTGATGCTCCAGTAGCCTGAGTGGTCAGGAGACAGAGGAAATAGCGTCATTGGGAGACAGGAAAAGTTCCCAAACAACCCCGTCCACCCTTGCCATACTCATGAGGATTTAAACAAAAAGGGCCACAAATCAAGTCTAAGGATGAAACTAGTCTGGGGAACTTCCATTTCGGAACATGCGGGAGTGAAACTCTCACTGTTCGTCTCACACAAAGAACGGGCTTCGTCACATGAAGTTCACCTTATGTAACTTTGTTAAACGTCTTGTGAAACGCATCATGCACTTGGCAATCCCCAGATTTTTTTTGTGCCTTCTCATAATAAAGTGTGTGGAAAATGGGAAGTGTTTACAATGCACAAGTTTCGATGTATGAAAACAGTGTTTCCTCTGAACCTTCATCACTCTGAGAACCTACTTCAGCCTTGTGTAACTCAAGAGGTCAAAAACAGGTTTACCACAATGAACATGTAGATATATACGGTATACTCCTATGGAAACTAGGGGGAAGTACTAGCTAAAAATGACACAAAAATACCGCTTTAGTTTCTTGGACTGAAAGCAGATACAATAGGATTTCCTTATGGCACGTTGCTCCCTGGAAAACAAGATGTCTATCTACCTGTAGCTAACAGTAGACAAATTAAACCAGACAGACAAGTCCTCTTTATCAATGTGAAATAAAGGACCAGTCATGGCTATCCACACTGCTCAAATAAGTATGCTTTGACATTTTATTTCTGTAGCTTCGTGTTTGTCACGGTCACAAAAAGGCCATTTGATGACCTTGACCGTATGTGTTTCCTGCTGAAATGAAGCGTTGGGTTTCTGGGATGATTCAGAAATAAAAGTCCCCAAATGTTCATTATGAAACTGACTCCTGATTCCACAGATGTCCTGCGATTTTTCATTTTCAGGCGCCATGCAGGAGATGGTTTTTTTTACCCGTTTCCTTGTGGGTCTGCTTGTCCGGCCAGATGACCGAGCAGAGACTGGTAAGGACCAGGCTGCCCAACCTCCGTGAATTCTTCTCCTGACCGTTGTAGCAGTCCAGTGAATCCTGTGTGAGGACGAACCATTGTCGCCGCTGTCGGATCCAGCTCTCTTGCACATCTCGGTACAACCAACCTGCCAGCACAAAAGCATCAAAGGTCAGCCTTCCAGAACGAGACCCTGAGTGAACTGGCACAGACATGTGCTAAGTGAGAGAAGACATCATAGGCAAAACTCAGGAACCAGAAAAGTTCAAAATGGTTAGCAACTGGAACACCTAGAGGAGTTTTACCTATTTTGCATTGCAGTGCAAATCAAATCACATTAATGATCCACAACAACAGGTCAACCAAACAGCTGCACAGAGACAAAACTGAGCACCTCTAAGTATACAGCCTTCAAACAGTTAAATAACTAAAAGAAATACTCAAAGTGATGGGTACCCAGTGTCAAAACAATTTTTTTGTATTCTTTTAGGTGCATTAACACAGTATGCAAAGCAGACAAACAGCATTAGAAATTCAGTGTTTGTAAATGCAGTGTAAGAGTCCATGAAAATAACAGCAACTCTGACAGGGACTCTTCGCTTTTGCCTACCCAAACAGAACGCAGCCCACAGACTTGGCTGGAAAACCTGGGAAAAATGCCTGACTTCTGACCATGGTTAATCCACATTGTTAACCCACTTCCTGCCAAAAGATCACTCTGGATATCAGCGCATGCAGTCGAGGAAATTTTCTGCATAATTCCCCATTAAAATACTCCCGAACCACAAATAATTTCTAAATAATTTCTAACTGATGCATTCCTGAACTAGAAAGAAAAGTTTTTCTCCACATACTTGTAGTCTTTAGAGAGAAAATATATACAGTTTAAGGCCACTTTGGGGGAGAGTAACAAGGGAGCCAATCAGAACTGGGATCCAAGGTAACCACAAGGATACGGGATCTGTCGTAAGCTAGGAGTTTCTGAGTGTATGCATCTAATGAATGGACCTTTGGTTAAAAAACCCTGTGGAGCTGCTGCCTGTAGTCATTGTTCTGTATGTCACTAAGCTACCTCTGCTAATGGTTCTTTTAATGGTTTAAATGGGAAAACGAAAAAGAACAGAGTGCCAAAACACCCACATTGAAAATATGAAATATATGTAAGGGTTTTTTGTGTGTGTCTCCTTTCAGAAATTAGGAATTACAAATATAAAACAAAAGGTTGCCACTGATAAAAAAAAATACACTGGTTGCACTATTAAAAACATTCAGGTCAACGAACATGTTACACAAAAGTACAATCAAAGAAAAAGAGGAAAAAGCAATGAATGCGACTAAAAGGTCCAGGGTGCATAAATGATCTCAAATTCCACTTCTGTCCCCACTAAAAACTACAGCAGAAACTGAAATACCTGTGACTGTCCCGATTAGGATTTTCCCAGCCTTTTTCAAAAGAAATGACGACCATTACTTATAAGGCCTGAGCTATGCGATTTCAGCAGATATTAATGCCCACGGCTTGAAAAGGCAGTAATTTAACACTGACCCATAGAAAGACAGTTAGAACCACAGGCGCCGATATAGACGTATTGGGGTTGGTATTATCACAGACAAAATTCTGAAAATTTAGGGCAAAAGGGGGGCAAAAGACACCATGGCATCCTAGACGAGGCATCAGCAGGTCCATGTGATTCATGTATCCAATGAAATGTATCCAAATTAAGTGAAATTAATTACGAGCTGAGCTGCAACAAATGGCGTCACACCCAAAGACATGCAAGATCTTGGGCTTCTTTACCCAATAACATTATATATATATATATATATATCTCCTTTCAGAAAATAGGAATTACAAATGTAAAACAAAAATGTTGCCACTGCTGCACTGAACGGACTTTGAAAAACTCAAAACTCAAAAACTGACATCTACGGACATGAAACACAAACGTAGTACCCCGTCTACAGTTGCATATTTCTTCAAATATCTGACAAAGGCAACCTTGTAACAGAATTTACTTCTCACAAAAGTGCCGGATAAAGGTCCACACGCTGAGAGCCACACGTGCTCATGAAACTCAGTAAGAAACAGGAAACGGCATGTTATTCTGAGAAATACAGTACAGCGTTAGCAGAGCCAGGGTAAACAGTACAGCGTCACAGGTCAACATCCAGGACTGTTACTCCTTCTAACAAATATAAATATATGTGGTACTAAAGCTTACCAGATGCAGAGATGTCAGCAGCAGTTGTACAGAAATGCACTTATGAAAGATCTCTAATCATTTGATGATATATATATATATATATATATATATATATATGTATGTGTGTGTGTGTGTGTGTGTGTGTGTGTGTGTTTGTGTGTGTATAGCATGTATGTACTGTTCTTGTGGCACCACGGCTATGTTACTTAGTATCTCTGAACTAAATCTCCCCACAGACTGCATTACTGATTTAATGTTTTTTCAGTATTTAGTATGTTTCCCTAAATATCTGCCAATCAAATATATATATATCCGCCATACAGTGTATATATATATATAGAAAATGAGACTTAGGTGTTTGCATGCAGTTATCCGTTGTTATCATTGCACTTCACAGCAGGAATCACATTTTAAGAATCACTCCCTTACAGAACCTAATGCATCAGTTGTTATTAAAAGTTTTGATTCTGATAGGAGGTCAAAATCATGTCAGATGAATGTCAACATATTCACAAATGTTATCCAGTTGCAAATATAAACTCTTGCACCCAAACAGAGGTGACCAAGGCCTGGCTTGTAGCTGGGGGATTTTAAAGTGGATGAAGAAACACCGCCAAGGAATTTAAAGCATTGTGATCCGGAAATCTATACCATCAGGCCAGCAGTTTAAACAAGCTGTCCCTTGAAGTGGTAACACAGGAATCTGAAATGGCACCACACTACTACATTATGTTAGTCCTGCTACTCCACAAGTTCTTCCAGCCACGTCAAAGAGTTTGGGTTATCTATAAAAAAGATAAAAATATTCTGCTGCTGCCCGGCTAATGAGTTTTCTGGAGGAAACCCCACGATTACACCGAAAATTTCTACACTCAAGTTAAGTCCTACGCAAAGTTAGACAAGATTAAATAACAAACAGGGAGGCAAAAATTGTAGTTCTATACAACACAGTAAAAGAATGCAATTTTACTTTGTTCGGAGATGTAGGGAATGATACAAATTATTTGACAATAAAATGACAACTCAAGGGTTTAAAAACTGCTTGCAGTTTGGCAAAGATCAAAAGTGACAGAGTTTGCATTATACAACTGAGAAATGTGTTGTTGGGTGATAGTAGTGTTCATAGTGCGAACATCATAACCTAGAGGTATAGACTACTACACACATACGACGTAGGTTATATGGTACAGCTTAAATAACAATAAAAACTACCTTATAGGAAAAACATAAACTAACATAACATAGTGACATAGTTATCATTATCGAGTAATATGTACTATACCTGTACGTGCTGTACTTTAATGCAACCTTAAGCGCAGTTTGTTTACACCACGCCACAAACACGTGGGCTACGATGTTACGATAGCTACGTCGTCACTAGGCAATGGGAATTTTTCAGTTCCACTACACTCTTACAGCACCACAACTTTGTTTACGAGCACACAGCTTCATGACATTAACAAGTGCGTCATTACACCACACACGTACTCAACATCAACAAACCCCAGGAAACGCGTATCATCCACACACCATCGCATGATAGCAACTCTCAGAGCTTGATTTCAACAGAGCCAATAACATTTTCCAGCTTCAAGCAGCTAGCTACCTTCCTGAAATACTGCGAGAAACCTGCCAACGTGGAGTTCACCACACACAACGCAACCCAACCTGCTTATGCTACGTTAGTTAGCTCATGCTTACCCACACAACCAAAGTGGACTTGAAAATATAGGCTAGAACATAACTTTGGTTTTAGCGATTTATACTCGGGCAAATTATGTACTAGCATTCTAAAATGAAAATAATAATGTCTTCATTTTCACAAAAGAGATGGATGGGGTAGTTCATCCGAGGGTGAGACGTCCCCTTAAACCCTTCAATGGTATCAGGCCAGGGAGTTTATGGCTATCTGTGACCAGCATGTGCTGTAAACAGCTCACAGCCTCAACTAGGATAATGTTATCCATGTTGAAAATCTACTTGTGGATTTAGATTCCGGTTAAATTACTCTGACAGTTATGGCTCCATGCTGGACCTGGATAATCTGGCATCATTTTTTTCAGTCAAAGAGACACAGCTGGTATTATATGGAACCTTCAATTTTGGATCTTTTTAGCTTAAGAGATGAAACAATTTCTTCTTAGATGAAGGTGATGGTGGTTTAGCCCGTGAAATGGCACAACCCAGTGCAGGCATGGTTACAGCAGAACCAGGAAGTCAGAGATGAAAAAGGCATCATATGAATGACGCAGTGTCATCAGCCGAAGTAACCTGCAAAAGCCGACCAAGCTTAGCAATGGGCATGTCTTCAGCCTTCCGGTTGGATGGGGAGTTAACAGTCTGGTCTTTTTCCTAAGCATCTCTATCAGTGCTCTAGGTTGAAGTAGAGAGAGACAATGCCAAGCTTGACTTGGGTGCCTGTTTTCTGAAGTCTTGATTTGAATTATTCAAAGTTGTTACAAATAGCTGAAAAACTGGTGCCAAGTTCAGTGAACCTTCTTCATCAAGTAACTTGGGAGTCATGCAAGGTTCTCACCTGTTTGACATCCATAATCCAAAAAACCTGTGGTGATTACTGATGAATAAACCTAACCACGGAAAAGTGGCGTATACTGCAAGAGAAAGCTATTTAGAATCAAGATAAGTCCTGGATTTCTGTTCCTGTTATACAATAAAAGGTAAAATACACTGATAACTGAAGACAGACAGACAGATAGATATACATAAATGCATTTTGCAGACATTAATACATTGCAACAATAAATAACAAACAGTAACAGTAGAAGGAATATATGAGTAGAGTATACTGATCAGAGTATACTGATCAGAGTATACCGATTATGAATGCTCTTTGAAGCTCTCATATCATTCCGTCATAACACACTACAAATTCATAATGCATAAACAGCATGGCTATAATGTGTTGTGCATTTTATTATTTATAACTGTTTATAACGCTTTATGAATGCATTATAATGTGTTATGAATATCTTCAGAGATGCTTACAGACATGGCATTCATAGAAATGTTACCTCATGGTCATCTGAATGAAAAAAAGGAAAACTACAAAGACCAGTCAAAACCCAATATGAAATGGTACATACAATATGGAGCTGATTTCATTATAATCACATAATCAAATTAGTTTGTAAACTAGCCACTAGCTCATCTTATGCAGTTAGCTAGCAATTTCTTTGCTGTCTTTATACATTTATAATTAGCAAGCTTTAAGTTAATATGTAGAAGTTGAGATCCTTTATATGTAAACTACTTTGTGTTAAAAAACTGTAAAATGTTGCATCTGACATGGTTCCACTAGGTAGCTATATCTGTCAAGTGGGAATGAAAGTTTGTACAGTATGTGGACTAATAAATGACTACAGCAAAACAGGCCTCCTACTGTACATGCTGATCATCCTTCAAAGCCTATAAGATTTTTAGCCGAAATTAGCCTTAGTTAGCTTTTCTCGTTGTGAGACGACTATAGACTATAGTCCATCCAATTCAGCATTCAGCTAGCTTACCAGTGTTTCCTAATTATTTAATCACCACAATGCTGTTTTTCCATCTTCCCTGACACACTGTGGCTTCTTTTGTGTAGTTAGTCTTCAGTTGTAGCACACTATATTTTATGATTTGTTCAACTGTGCCTACTTCAAAATATACCACCACAGACTGCGGATATTTTCAGCAAGAAGGACAGAAGGGCCTCTGGAGTCAGATTTTTTTTGTGTTCATTAAGAGGGAGGATGCAAAAAAAGTCCACATTTGAAGTTTATGAAAGCATGGTGTTGTCTTTTTTTTGCCACAATGCAGGCAGCGCTTCAAATTAAGATGCCGAATACAATCAGGTCCTTGAAAGGAATGGGCTCGAGTTTCCTCATGCTTTTAAAACTGCGTACACAAGCGGGGACTTACAGAAGGCCTGCGTACACAAGCGGGGACTTACAGAAGGCCTGCTTACACAAGAAGGGGGGAAAATCAAGCTCAGGATGGTCAGGGGCCAAGCGAACAAGACCTGCGGGCCAAGTAGTGCTTCACAGGACCCGGGCGGATTTTCCATCTGCCTCTGCCTCACACCTCTCCGCACGCACATTTCACCGTGCCGTGTCCCTCTCCTTCAGAGCCTGTCATCTCCTCTGGGCCCGTGTCCCTCATTTAATGCCTCGGAGGAGCCAGCACAGCTGCAGGCGCTGGCCGGGTCGCCCCGTCCCCCTGAACGGTGCCATGAGCCCATGCCCAGGAATGACGGTTATGTTCCCACCCCGCTTGGCCAAGTCACCTCCTTTCCGTCCAATTCTTATACCATTTGTTCTTTTTGGCTGCGTTCTACCATCTTCAAAGACTCCTATTTTTGTTAATGAACACTAAATGGAATTTCAGAGACGAAAGTCTGAGGGTTTTCAGGCACCTTAACCCTTTGCTCACTGTTGACTCCTGCTTAGCTGAGCTTCTGCATCTTTGAGTCCATGGGTCATGCCTGTGCACCCTGAACATGCAGCAGTCTCAAGCCCGACTTTCCCGGAAGGCCGATGTTTAAGACACAGGCCTTCGATCTTGTTCAGCAGCTCTACTGGACACTGGGGACAGTGAGGCGCTACTTTTACACACAAGGAGAGATGGATCCCGGGTCAGAAACCTGAGACAGCAGCAAGTGGATGTTGACCGCACACCAGAAAGGTGTACATTTGGGGGCTCCCCTCTTCTCTCCTGTCCCGACGACGTCATGAATACCAAGGGAAAAAGGAGCCACTTTTGGGCAGACATCCAAAGCCAACCGAAATGGAAAAAAGGCCACCACAGCTTCTGGGTGATTGCAGACTAAACAAGACTGAGATGGTTTTCGACCTCAGTGGGTGTTTGTTGTTTCTGTGAATGTCGAGGTCGTAAACACGTAGTGGTATGCTGGTGAACAGGATGTGCTTTGGACATGTGTTGCTCTGGGATACTGCAGTTCTGGGATACTTAATTGTGTGCTGCTTGAACCTACATTTACATTTATTAATTTAGAAGAAGTAATGGTGCTTTATTTTCCATTTGCACAAGTGCAGGTACATTGGATTGCTTCTTTTTGCACTTCCCTTCTTGCACCCTTTTGAGACATACACACACATATATACAGTTGAGAGCGAAGTTTGGGGTCCCAACACAGGGTCAGCCATTTATTGGGCACCCAAGAGCATTTTGGGGGATTAGGCCCATGCTTAAGGGCTCAAAAGACAAGGGACAATTCTGCCGAGGACGGGACTCGAACAGCAACCGTCCAATCACAGGCAAGGGGGGCTAATCAACAGCGACCGTCCAATCACAGGCAAGGGGGGCTAATCCACTGAGTGGGAATTTTTCCAAAGTGATGTGCAAATGATGATCGGAGAGCAAGGTAAGTGTTCTTAAAGCAACTGGGGTTAAGAACCTTGCTCAAGGGCCAAACAGTGAAATCACTCTGCCAGCTTTGGGATCCGAACTCACAACCTTCTGAACACAGGCACAGAATCTTAACCCACAGAAGCACATATCACTTTTAACCTGGACCTGAGACATAGAGAAAAGCGAGCATCTCATGTTTATAGGTTTGTGACACAGACGCAACTATTGCAGGGGTGTCGAACCCGATCTGCAGAGATCTTCCAATAATGAAGCAGTGCTTCTTCAACACCAGTCCACTGTTATCGGTGATTTAGAGGCCATCCGAAAAAGCCGCACCTACATTGGCTCTCCGTGGATCAGGTTCCTCAACCCTGAACTACAGCAATACTTTATTTCAGATGGGACACTGACTTTGGTATGGACAGCAGCCCTGGCATTGCCGCATTCGGCTGGCACCCTGGCCGTACGGCTCCCGTGGCCTGTGTGTCATCGCAGTGTGTCCAAGGGTTAAAGCGGCAGCTGCTATTTTCAGAGCGAGCACAGCTGCCTGCAGTGAGAATCCCCAGACCTCCTCTGCTCCTCCATCTGAGCCCCCCCACCCCCCAGTCTCCTGTACCGCCCCCTAATGCCTCCCCAGGGACGCCGGGCTCATCGTTAATTCCGCTACCCTTCGACTCTCATCCCCCACCCCTACAGCCGCCCCTACATCAAAGCCCTTCAGAAATGCCCCGTCCGCCTGCCCCCACCCCGATTTCCTTTTTACGAAACTAAGTGGAATTAAAACGGCTTCATTTTCCACTATGTCTATCGCTGGGGAAAGCAAAATATCCCAGGCCTGGGGTCCATGCCATAAACAAATTTGACATTTTTTTTTAGTAAGTCTGTTCAAAGGGAGATCAACCGGCCTCCCGGGATAAACCCAGCAATACTCGACAGGAAACGGGGTTCAACAGTGACACCAGAATATTAATTACTGACAGCCTGCCTCAAATGTGGTGACCAATGAGAAGGAAAGAGCAGCTCACCCTCCAGGTCGCTCACTGCCAGGAAGAAAAAAAAACACAGGGGCATTTCTTGCTCTGTTCATTGCAATAGGTTTTAATGGCGGAATAATGACTCCCATATGGTTTGAAATAAGGAGGAGGAGAAGCTTAGGATAATGACCAGGGTGTTGCCAAGTCAGGCTGGTGTAGCTTTAGTAAATACAGTGGCAGTTCACTCGTGCAGCAAGGGCACCATCACCTCTACTTACTCTAGAAGGGCAAAAAAAAAAATGCTGTCCAAGATTTGCTGTTCTTGTACCATGAATTCAAACCATATGCTGAACGCTTTTAAAACTACCCTATTGTTTTGTAAGATTTGTTATTCGGGGTGCTGTTTTGATCATGTCAAACTCGGGGGAAAAAAAAAACCTGACCAGAATAACAACAAAGGCGGCTGCATTTGCGGGTGGGCAGTTTGTACACGGCACCCATCACTGTCATCCTAACCCAACGGCGCTGCAAATCCAAGGTCACCTGCAGCGGATGCCCTTGCCATGCTGCCCATATGGAAGAGCCAGGTCCCTAAGTGTATTGCATTAAACTGTACAGTAATCTAAGGCAGATTTTATGTACTGCATTAAATCTGAAAGCCCTGTTGTCGTAGATCAAGGAAACTTAGTTGACAATTTATAACTGTACTCATCCCTCCACCCATCCATCTTCTAACCGCTTATGCTGCTCAGGGTCACAGAAGGGCTTGGAGCACATCCCACGCAGCACAGGACACAAGGCCGGGGTACACACTGCCCAGGATGCCAGTTATAACTGTTCCCAAGCTTGTTATATTTTATACCATAAACCATATTTTAAACCACATACTATATATATACCGTCGTGAGATGCTGCCCAGACACATTTATGACGAAACCACCTGCCGATATATATATGCATCTGTTCTTGGCCTTTGATACCTCAGGTACAGTCGACTGTAGAGTTGGCAGATAGAAGCATTTCACTTTTTACGAATCACTTTTTATTTATTTATAAGAATAATAAAGTTTTATCGTTACCAAGTAGTTTGGGGGATTGATGTTGTAGCCCTACTGCTTTACAAGGAGCAGATCTTTTTTTTCCTCCTCTTTACCTTAGGATACCTGTATCAAGTACAGATGGATGGACAGGTGACACATAGATCGTACTACAGTATACTATCTGAGTTACAATCTCGCATCGACCCGCAGAGAGGGGTACCTAGTGTCCTTGCTGCTTTCGGGAATGTTCTATTTTAAGCTTGTCGGTGACACAGTGATTCGTGTCTGAATACCTCCCAGAAATAGGGTCACGTCAGTACATCATGTGGGTGAGGCAGAGAGGATTTTTTTTTTTTTTTTAGGAAGTACAGAAGTCTCTGAAATAAACATACTACAGCCTGAAGAACGGAGACGGCTTTACTGAAAGAAGTATTTTAGTCCACACTGTCCCAGTTCAAACAAATGTGTTAGAGTACTACTAGAATACGTGTCTCCCAATACCCCATGAGTCTGTACCTGAGCTAATGTCAGATGTGAAAAGCGCTGCCCAGTTTCAGTCCGGCTACTGATTAACCGTGCCAAGCCACTGCTGGCATTATCAGACAGCGAACCAGAAGGCCAGATCACAGCTGCTAATGCTGCTTACATAACCTTTGTTTTAATTTCCTTAAATGTGCCAATGCCCAAGAGGTCCACTATGAACTCAAGACTTGCTGTTGTGTCACTGGGTACCAACGAGTTCATGAGCAGCAGATGAGGTTCAAATATCTATTAACTCTGAGGACAGAGAACCATTGACATTCCCAAAGAATTTCACCACCCTACTGGGCTTTACTGGCAAAAAAGAAGACCCCTAGTCTGTCAAGTATTCCTGGTAAACCAGCTGGGGGGGGGGGCGGAATTCAGTCCTCAGAACTAAACACAGCACCAGTGACCGTGTGCAATAGAGAATACACTGTACTGTGGAGATTGCTGTCCTTCAGCTGAAAGGTTACAATGACTTACTGCGGTCAATAACGATCCCACGGGGCTCGTTAAAAAATAGCCAGCCCAGTAGCCCTGTCAAAATGACAAAACGGGGCCTACCTCTTAAGGTTACTTTATCCTTGTCAGCTTATGCCACAGTCTATACATACAAATACATTTATATTTATACGTATATGTGTATATTATCTAAGTTCTTAAGTTGTCACCAAAATTAGATCGTGCTTAAGTTATGATGCAGAAGAACTTCTGTACTACACACTGATAGCAATGTGAGAACATCCTGTAATAGGTGGAACAAATCACTACAGAAATGAAAATCTTAGTGTTATCACTTGTGTATTACAAACATTACACTTTAGAATATTTTTAAGACACGAATTTGATAATTTCATCAGATGGTTAAGGAACAGGTTTACCTTTCAGCGGAAAGTCTGCATCCTGCTCCAAACCCACTCTATTCTTCTCAGCCTGATCCGACTTCTTCAGGCTGATCAGACCTCTCCGCTCTTCCGATGCCTCCGGCCGGCTGTAGAAAGACAGGCAGCAGTTCCAGCCTAACTCCAGTATCATTATCAGATGCCTGTCATGCACACAACAGCGCTGCATGTGCTTTGGCTTGGCTTTATCTGTTGGGCAGCCCAGGCATGGACTTGAAAATAGATGTGGAATCAGAGACTCCAAGTGAAGGAAACATGTTGAGAAAGAAGGTTTTATGACTGTTTTGATGGGGGGGGTTCCACAATAAATGATAAATGTGCTTGTCATTTTTTTTGTCCATCAGTGTGAGGGATGTCTGGGGAGGGATTTAAACCCTTTGGGGGATCACATTGAGTTGAATTTTCATAAATGACCTGCTAGAGGAAAAAGGTAATGGTGTTTGAAAAAATGTCTAAAAAAATACAAATGGTGACCTTCTAATGCAGGACAATGTCAGACTATCACTGTACAGAAATACATTGATACATAACTGAATTCTAAAAATAGAATGTCAATGATTTTCATAAAACACCACTTCATCCTAATGAAAGCATTTCAAATGCAAGCCATTAAGTATCTATTAGCACACTGCTCTTTTCGTTCTCATTTAATCACTGTTCTATTTTTGGGGGCTACTTCCGCATCTAAAGACAGTGCCAGATGAGGAGTTGAACATAACCTTCCTTCCTCTAAGAAGGTTCCAGGAAACGCTAGCACTACCGCCATTTGTGACGGGCTGCATTTGTTTATTGATCTCTGATCTATCCTGCTCCTCATAATGCTGGACAAACTAGAATATCTAGATTTTGATAAAAAGAAAGGCACCACTGAATGTCTGTCTTGGCGTGAGACTTCCATGTTTACTTTGTGTTAGTATAGCCCCATTGGAACTTTAGGTAAATTGTCCCATCCATTCATCCATCCATCCATAATCAACTTCTCCCGCTGAAGTCTACAGTATAGTTAATCTCAGATTATACTGGTACTATACAGCTGAGTGAAGGTTTAGGATGTCATGGGAAATATCATGAAGTACTTCTTACTTATGAATGTGGAGGACAGCAGTACCTGAACTTGGTCAGAAGGATTGTAAGAATATATGTGTATATTGGCCTCTTGTGTGTGTGTGTGTCTTTCAGTCAGATATACCATACATTGTGGGGACTAAACACAATGTGGTAAAAACCTGTTATTTTGACACTGGTCCCCACAAGGGGAAAATCAATTTTGTTTAAAAATCTATAACTGCAATCAAAAAACAAAAATATGCCAAAACACTTATTGTTTTTGGATACTTATGCATGGTTAGGTTAGGGCTGGGTAGGTGTTAAGGCTGGCGTTGTTGCAATTAGGGTTTTGCCCATAGGAATAAATGGACGGTCCCCACAAATATATGAGTATGGATCTGTGTGTGTGTATGTGTGAGTGTATGTGTAATAGCTAACCAGGGGGATGGTCTTTATCTTTAATTAGAGCACTAGCCTGGACAGGTTACGGCACCACCCTTTACTCATACGTTACTATACTGAAATTGGAGAGGCGCTAAAGTTGTACTAATAACGTATCACAAAGATAGCAAACTAGCATCTTTGCACAGCACAGCTTTTAAGTGACACAATGCCATGCAGACCCCAGCAGATACACTGACACACAGCCACAGAGCTTGCAGGTACAGTATGCAAGAAAAATGATGCAGCAGGCAGAAAAAGTGGCCTGTGACATTACACCCAAAAAAAGCATTCTAACCCTAGAATATATGCTACACCTACATAAATATGCATATATATAAAGGGATAATGTGTAAGCTATGTAAGTAGCTTTGGATGAAAGCATCTATAAAAACTAAACAGTCATCGGTATCCCTTTCCGCATCTTGGTTTTAGATTTTCTACAAGAGCACAATGCACGTTCACATGCAACAAAAACACTAGGAGAAAAAAATAGCAACCATGCATTGTGTCAACAGTGACGGCAAAAACGACTACTTTGAGACAGGCTCAGGACAGACTGACTCTCTGAAGGATTCCGGCCTGCGTCACACCTTGGTTTGTCTTTCCTCTACCAAAGCAGCCACAAGTCAGGGAGGGAACCACAACAGGCAGTACGCTGGTCCAGACAGACACAGACGCCCTTCCCACTAGGCCGGTGAGCCAGCTCTCTCTGTGTCTAAGATCTAAACTTCCCGTTTTAATGTAAAGCCTGCTCAGACACATATGGCATCAGTTGAAGGCTGCACAAATGTACTTCATACCTTTGCAATGCTAGTTAGTGAACAACAAAAGCGGATACACATTTCATAAATTTATTTATGGCAATGTTAGCTGAGTTTTCTGCGCAAGGCCACAAAAAGAAACACAATGATGAATATACAGTATGCCGTATTCACACAAATACTAAGATATACAGTACTGTGCAAAAGCCATGGGCAGTTAAAGCAAATGTTTGAATGATCTTCATGTTGGTGTAGAGCTATGATACTATATCTGTCGATGTGTGATAGCTTAGCCATTTTAGCTGGGGCAGTGGTAATCTAATGGTTAGGGAAGCAGGTTAGTGATTGAAAGGTTGATGGTTTGACTCTCTGATGACCAAGGTCCCCCCCGCACTGCTTCCCAGGTGCTAAATAATAGCTGCCTACTGCTATGTCACATACAGGTTAAATACAAACAATATGTTGTGCAATTGTGTGCTGTGGTGTGTCAACAATGACAGTCACTTGCTAAATCTCCCATAAAGTCACTCCAGCATTTGCAACCACCATCCAATGCACCCATGTATTTTTTCAGTTGACCACCAGCACACCTTGTGCGACAAATCAAAACCTCATTAAGTTATTTAACTAGTTTAGTCATTGAAGCTGGTGGTGAAATTTAATGAGTACATGGAATGGCTGAGGTGCCCATGAGGAGAGGTTTCGGCACCAAAGAAGTGCTTATCTAGCCATCCAACAAGATATCGGTAACTTTTTAGAAAATAGAAGAAATTGCTATTCTTCTTTTGCATTGTGCTACAACTCATTTACATATATTATTATTATAAATTGTTTTTTCTGAGCATCTGAGCACAGTTAAATAGCTTCAAATATTTGCTTTGATAGCCTTAGACTTTTGCACAGTGTTGTATGTTTCACATTTATATCTAGAATATAATACTACATTTAACAGATAATCTCCATAATTCAGATCCTTCCTTGAAGATCTGCAGTCCAGCCTCGGTGTAATGCCTGACTTTCCGGTTTAATATGGCTGCGGACTTAATCTGCCAAGGTGGACTCTGCGTTATTCACTTATTTTTAATAATAAACTGGCCTTAAAAAAAGTTATATTTGAGAAAAAAAAGGTGGACTACTCAAGGCAAAATGTTGAAACAGTTGACATCACAAGTTCGGAAAAGGACACAAAAACCTTAAGTACACTTTTTTCTATTTTAGCTGTTAGAATCACCAAAAGTGTTTGTATTTGTTAAATGTCAGAATAAACACAGGTAATTTTATAGATTTTTTTTTATTACACTCAAAGTCAAAAATTTACAAACACTTCCTTACTATTTGGTAGCTTTGCCTAGAAACTGTTTCACTTGAGCCAAACGTCTTGGGTTTCCTCCCGCAAGCTTCGCACAATAGTTTGCTGGAATTTGGCCCATTCCTCTTGACAGAATTGGTGTAACTGAGTCAGGTCTGTAGGCCATCTTGCTCACACATGCTTTTTCAATGCTGCCCACAAATTTTCTATAGGATTGAGGTCAGGGCTTTGTGACGGACACTCCAATGCCTTGACTTTGTTGTCCTTAAGCCACTTAGTAACTAATCTGGCGGTAATGCTTGTCCATTTGTTAGACCCATTTGTGCCCAAGCTTTAACTTCCTGGCTGATGTCTTCAGATGTTGCGTCAATACATCCACATTTTCTTTTCTCACGATGCCATCATTTCTGTGAAGTGCACCAGTCCATCCTGCAGCAACGCAGCCCCTCAGCATGATGCTGCCACCCCTGTACTTCACAGCTGGGATGGTGGTCTGAGGCTTCAAGGCATCATCATCATAGGTTATTTTGCTGTTGTCCTGGGGTTGATTTGTACATTTTGCCTCAAAACATGTTCATCTCTGGGACTCAGAACCTGCTCCTTCCCGAGTGGTATGATGGCTGTATACTCCCATGGTTTTTATATTTGAATATTATTGTTTGAATGGAAGAACCTGGGACCTTCAGGCGTCTGGAAATTGTACATAAGGATGAACCAGACTTGTGGAGGTCCACAGTTCTTTTCCTGATGTCTTGGTTGAACAGAGGCACTATGTTTGATGTCTGCCTTAAAATACGTCCACAGGTGTGCTACCAATTAACTCAAATGGTGTCAAATAACCTATCAGAAACTTCTACAGCTCAGACTGGAATCATCTAGAAGTTTCCATGTAAACTTCTGATGAAAGTAATAAAAAAATGATCAAATATAAAAACTTTTGGTGATCCTAACTGACCTAAAACAGAAAAGGTTTAGTCTGATTTAATGTTGGACAGTGAGTGTCTTTTTCTGAAGTATATGTAAACTTCTGGTCTCAACTGTGCATCCGTGTCTTTTACAGGTCTAACAGTGTAGAGTGTAGTTAAATGTCTATATTCAGCAGATTCATATTCTGGATGGTATGTTGCCTGCTTTAATGACACAAAAGCATCAAGCATGAGTTCTTACAGAGATTTGTCACAAAGAATGACTTGAGCTAGAAGACAGTGACCAAACTGTAGATCTAAAGGAATGATAGAGTGCTTCAGAATGATAGAGGCATAAACATGTAGAGACAGCATGCAAAAAAAGGATTTTTTTTTCTGATGGACTGAAAATGCTGCAGTGAGCTGCTGCAGTTTTATGGTGAGTGGGGGGGATTCAGAAGATCCTGGTTAACAACTTGCAGCTTTACAGTACTTATCAGAGTAGCTAACCGCTACAACAAGAAATTCAAAGATTTAATTCCACACTTCTACTGGGTGTCAATGTGGCCATTTCTCTCACAAACTTTTAAAGGCAATTTAATCATTAATCTAATTTTACTGTGATTCTTACCAGCTACACTGGAAAGGTGACCCCCCCCAACCCCCATAAGTGAATAGATGAAGAATAAATATTTATTCAGTAAAATTTATTTGACGACTAGGAATTTAAGCTTAAGTAGCTGCACATAATCCTTCATAGTCTTTTATTGAATTTATTGGGTTCTTTAAAAACTTATTTACACTTTAATTGGAAAATCTAGGTGCAAAGACTTCAAGTAACTATGTGGCTCCAAGAAAAGTCTGAGTGTTAAAAAGAGGCATAGGTCAGATTGAGTCTGACACCGCTGTCCTTCCCCCATTCCCAGAATCCCTGGCACAGGCTGCAACTGAGAGACCAAGAGCGCAGGTTTCCTGTGAGCTGCACACAGGAAACAATCTGATATGGGGATTAGTCTGCACAAATAACATTATGGGGGAAACCGCAAGCTCTTTGTCCCGGTGACACCCCCACCAAGGGCTTAGACAAAGAAAACAGACTTTCACAAGAACATGGTCCCTGCAACACGGAGAATACACGGTCTAATTATCTTATCTTACCCTGTGTTTCGGAGAAAAAAAACTCAGTTTTAAATGGCAATATGCAAATTAATCAGTGATATTTCAGGCCCTCTGTGATTGTTTCGGTCTGTAAACCGCAGTCCTCACTAAATGTCAGCCTTTGTTTTCAGGATGGGGGGGTGGTTATTGCACCATCTAAACAATACAAATGTGTACCCTCCAAAAATACCTGAGCCACAGCTGAGTCTGCAACATCAACGTAAAATAGTTCACATGGGAAGATCTCCCAAAAGAGACGCCTTCATTACAGTTTCACAGTTCGTTCAATAATGACTTGGGGGCGGTGGGGGGGGGGGGATTAGAAACCTTTAAATAGTAAATCAAGATGAAAAAAATGAAAAACATGCGTAATTTTTTGGAAGTTAAACTGAATAAATGGAAAAACCTCTGCAGGCCAGATGTGAGGTCCTGTGAGATGTGAGGTACACTGTAAGCAGAACCATGTGGCAGATCCTGAGACAGGAAGGTTACCGTGAGAGATTACAGCATGGCCCGCCTTTTCTTAAAATCAGACTAAATGATGACATCTGGTCATGGTTGCAATTGGTGGGAAAAGGTTCTTCTTCCAAAAAGATGCAACGTTAGTCTGAAAAATTACTGATCTTTACTGGGAAGCAGAGGCGAGCCCAGCAGACAATCCTCAGAAGCTGCCTCTGTTAGCATTTAGCATTGCTGTGCAGGGTCCACGCCTGACATACAGAAGCATCTCCCACTCTAGCCAGTGCCAATAACTGAGCAGCACATGAGAGCAATGAACTGCGGAGGTCTGGTCCCTCTGTTAAGTGAGCCTGAGGCAAGGCCTGCCAACACCTCATCAATTTCAGATCTGTCAAATTCATCTTCAGAGATCTAGAGGCAGTGCAGAGCAGAAAGTGGCTTCCACAGAGAAAGCACTGCCTATAGCTGCCTATAGGTCGTCTCCATCAGTTTCACCTCAGCCCTGGCTTTCTGAACCTGCATCCAAATGCCGGAAAAGGGTAGAAAAAAAATGAAAATAGCCTCTTGAACTCATGCTGTCCTCCTAGACGCTGGCATATACCCCAGGGGTTAAAAGGGCTTATATGAGATTGTGGGAAAATGAACCTTTAGTGATTAAGACTATACAATCTCCTATCTAAAAATACTCTGTTTATACAAGACAATTGCCAAGAAAGTTTTTTGTTTTTTTAAGTAGAGAGTGAGGAGAAAAGCAGACTGGCTTTTCAGGGAATATAAGGCGAAGAGACTCCTAGAGAGCCTAGAGCTGTGCAATCATACACAAATCGTACCCTCTTAACTTTAATCTCTTAACTCACAATCTGTTAGGAAAAGTGGAGATGTTGCTGAAATCTTTAAGGACTCCTTCCAATGTACAATCTACATAAATGAGAATACTAGCCTTGTGTTTGAGGAAGCATTTATAATTTTACCTACCACAACAGCCAATTCTGTGGATATGCTTTTAGACACATTTGATTGTAAAGGTCTCAATATGATAGACTCTATTGCACCTGTTAAGGTTAGAGCTCTAACAGGTAAATGTAAGGGTCTGTGGAGTAATTCCACAGAAGTAGCTTGTCTGACAGAGGAATGCAGAGGAGCTGAGCGAAAATGGAGAAAATCAAGACTACAGATCCATGGCGACATCCGTTAGGGGAGCCTGCGTAAGTCTAAAGCATGACAATGCTTTTTTCCAACATTATTAATAGAGACATCAATACTCGGCTACTATTCTCACATCAATATTCGGCTACTATTCTCCATTGTTGATAAATTATGCCCCCCACCCCCACCCCCGAAGCAGCGGGTCAATGAGCCCCCATCTACTAAAAAGACTTTGTGTCCTTTTTTGCCAACAAGATTGAAAATATAAGATTATCCATTAGTAACATAGTGAAAAACACTGATCTGGGCTATTTACTTCCACAGTACACCCATTATGTGAGTTTAGTACTCTTAATCGAGAAACTCTTGTAAATATAGTAATTCATTTCAGATCTACTACATGCTGCCCAGAAATTCTGACAGCTTATTTTTTAAACGCGTTTTCAGCTGTCTAGAGCAGTGATTCTCAACCCATGGGTCGCCACCCAAATTTGGGTCGCGGCAAGTTCTGAAAGGGTCACGAGGCAATCCGTGTATATCACAGCCAATGGATTTTAGTTTTATAGTGGAAAAACCAAAATGGGGAAACGAGACGTTTCTTGTTTTGTTGATCCTCCCAAGTCCCTGCTCAGTGTGCTACTTCTGCACATTCCTCTCTGAAAACCCATGTCCTGTCCCAAAATAAGCGCATAACACTGATCCAACATCAGCACAAGATCTTCCGTTTCTGTTTTTCAACAATACAATCTCTGTACTTGTGCGAAGACACGACTAAGGCTACAGGTATGCAGCAAGGTCACAACAAAACTGTCAATGGACTCCACATCAATACAAGTATTTTATTTTCCAATTTTTGTTTATAATCATACTAAAGAAAACCAAATAACAGGCCATTTTGTTTTCTGAACTTATTATCAAAACAAAAAAATGGTTTGTTTCCCAATTTCGGTTTTGTCACTATACAATGAAAATTCATTGGCCTTCATATACATGGACCCAAGGCAGAATTTTAAATGTAAACATTTTAAAACCAGCAAGCTCCTTTACTGATCCATGATCAAATTTCCCAGCCGCAATCCCAGAATTAACCTTCATATGCTTAATTTAATATTCACTACCGCATCCAATCAGATTTGCGCGATAGACATTGACTGGCATAAATTGCAGAGTGTACTGCACACTTGATCATAGACCTATACTTGATACAGCGTCGCAACTGAGCTGGCATGGTAAAAATTGGGTTGCGGTACAAAAATGGTTGCAAACCACTGCTAATTGTAAACACCTCATTGCTGTCAGGTGTTTCCCCAAATTCCCCTAAAAACTGCAGTTACTAAACCTAATTTTTAAAAAGTGCAATCTAAATTCATCCCTTCTGAACAATTACAGGCCTATTTCAAATCTTGTTCTCAGAGGTAAGATTATTGAAAAAGCTGCTTACAGTCATTTTAGTCAATTTTTAAACATTAATGCCTGCTGTGAGGAGGATTTTCAATCTGGATTTTGAACATATCATAGCACTGAAATAACTCCCATTAAGGTCCTGAATGACATTCTCTTAAACACTGATTCGGGAAAAATATCTGTTCTTGTGCTTTTAGATCTCAATGCAGTATTTGATACTATTGATGATAAAATTTTATTAGATGAATTGCAAAATTGGGTTGGATAATCTGGAATAATTCCTATTTGGAAGGCAGGACCTATTTTGTTGCTTTGGATAATTATGATATTATATATGCGCAGTATACGGATAAAAATATTGGGACACCTGGATATTACACCTTCAGGAAGCCATTCCATTCTAAATCCATAGGCATCAATATTTGTGATGTTGAACATTGAGGTGTGGCTTGCAATCTCCATTTTAGTTCATCCCAAATGTGCTGGAGTTGAGGTCAGGGTTCTGTGCAGGCCAGTCAAGTTCTTCCACACCAAACTCCCACAACCATGTCTTCATGGACCTTGCTTTGTACACTGGGTCACAGATATGCTGGAACAGAAAAGGGCCTTCTCCTAACGGTTCCCACAAAGATGAAAGCACAGAATTGTCCAAAAATGTCCAGGTATGCAGAAGCATTAAGAGTTCCATTCACTGGAACTAAGGGCCCTAGCCCATCCACTGAAAACAATCATATACCATTATCCCACCTCCACCAAACTTTACAGTTGGCACAGTGCAGTCAGGCAGGTCATGTTCACCTGGCATCTGCCAAACCCAGACTAATGCATCAGACTGCCACACAGAGAAGTGTGATTCGTCACTCCACAGAACACATTTCCATGGCTCCAGAGTCCAGTGACAGCGTTGCTTTACACCACTCCATCCGACACTTGGCATTGCGCTTGGTGATGTGAGGCTTGCATGCAGCTGCTCGGCCATAGAAGCCCATTCCATGAAGCTCCCAGCACACGGTTTCTGTGCTGGGGTCAATGCCAGAGGAAGCCTGGAACTCTGTGGTTATTGAGTAAACAGAGCTTTGGCGACTTTCACGCACTATGTGTCTCAGCACTCGGCGACCTTGCTCTGTTACTTTACATGGTCTGCCACTTCATGGCTGAGTTTGTTGTTCCTAAACACTTTCACTTTGCAATAATACCACTTACATTTGACAATGGAATATCTATCAGGGAAGAAACTTCATGAAATGACTTATTGCAAAGGTGGCATCCTATGACAGTTCCATACTTGAAATCACTGAGGTCTTCAGAATGACCCATTCTTTCACAAATGTTTGTAAACCTGAATGCATGGCTAGGACTTTGATTTTACATACCTCATGCAACGGAATGAAACTGAATTCAATGATTAAGTGGCGTGTCTCAATACTTCTGTCTACATAGACATTCTTCTGTCTACATTGACCTACTATGTAACTGTCTAGAGCAAGTTAACACATGGATGCAGCAAAACTTTCTTCAGTTAAACATTGACAAGACGGAGATAATTTTATCTGGTAACAATGAGGAAGGTTTAAAAGGTTTATTGCAAATCCAGAACCATCACCCAGATCAGAAATCTTGGTGTTTAAATTGACACTGATTTAACTTTTAGAAACCATATACACACAGTGACTAAGTCAGCTTTTGATCATCTAAAAAATATCAAAAAAGTCCTGTCAAAGGCATAAGTCAAGACAAGACAAGAAAATAATTCATGCTCTCATTTCCAATAGGGTGGATTATTGTAGTGCACTTTTGTCTGGTCTCCCTAAAAAGAGAGTTGGACAATTGCAGCTTACCAAAATACCACTGCAAGATTGCTTCCAAACAATTAGAGAACAGAACACATCAACCCAGGTCTTAGGTCTTTACATTAGTTTCCAGTCAGCTATATAACTGATTTAAAAATACTGCTAACCATCTATAAATCACTTCATGGTCTGCGCCCAACATATATTTCTGAGATGCTTGAAGCCTTCCAACCCAGCAGGGCCCTTAGATCCTTGGACTGATCAACTGGTGGTTCCCAAAGCTAGAACTAAGCAGGATGAAATGGCTTTCAGCTACTATGTTGCCAAAAATAGAGGCAGAGGCAGAGTCTCTGTACGGTGAAGATGGGATGAGGTTCACCACTCTATGAAAGACTGTGTGGGCAAATAGTGCACCAGTTTAAGAATAATGTTCCTCAACATAATATCGTTCAGAATTTGGGAATTTCAGTATCTACAGTGCGTGTTATCAGAAAAGAGAGAAATCTCTGTATGCAAGGGACAGGGTTGAAAACCAGTATTGGGTAACTGATCTTCAGGTCCTTAGGCAGCACTGCATTAAAAACAGACAATTCTATAGTGGAAATCACTGTATGGATTCAGGAACACTTCTAAACACCACTGTCTATAAACACAAGTTGTCACTGCATCCACAGATGCAGGATGAAACTCTACCATTAAAAGAAGAGACCATGTCTAAACATGATCCAGAAATGCCTTCGACTTTCCTGGGGCCAAGCTCACTTAAAATGGACTGAGGCAAAATGGAAAACTGTCCTGTGGTCTGACAAAACAAGATTTCAGATTCTCATGGAAATCACGGATGCCACATCCTCTGGGCTGAAGAGGAGAGGGACAGTTATCAGTGGACAGTTTAAAGGCCAGCATCCGTGATGATATGGGGGTGCACTACCGTCCATGCGTAGCTCACACACCTGGGAATGCGGCATTAATACTGAGCAATATTTACAGATTTTGGAGCAACATATGCTGCCACCCAGGCAATGATTTTTTCAAAGGTGGCCTTGTGTATGTCAGCAAGACAATGCCATACCGTATTCTGTGCATATTACAACAGCAAGAGCCCGGGTGCGAGACTTGCCTGCATGCAGTCCAGAGCTGTAACTCACTGAAAACATTGGACGCATCACGAAATGACAAAGGAGACCCTGAACTGCTAAGCAGCTGAGATCCTGTATCTTGCAAGAATGGGACAGCATTTCACTTTCAGAACTCCAGCAACTGGTCTCCTCAGTTCCCAAATGTTTACAGATTGTTGTTAAAAGAAGAGGTGATGCAACAGATTGGTAAACATGCCCCGTCCCAACTTTTTTGAAACCTGTTGCTGGCATTAAATTCAAAATTGAGCGTTTTTGTCATAAAACTATAAAATTCCTCAGTTTCAAAATTTTATATTCAGTCTTTGTTCTATTTTCAATTAAATGTGGGTTTATATGATTTGTAAATCATTGCATTGTTTTTATTTACATTTTACACAATGTCCCAACTTTTTTGGAAACAGGGTTGTAAAACAGCACCATTATTCTCCCAGATGTAATATAGAACTGGAACTAATGGTTTCCATTAAAGAAATACCACCATGCCAGCTGTATATATTTGGACAAATAAAGTTTTTAGTTGACAGGTCTCCATAGCTAACCATAGTGACCATAGCTGTGAACCTGAAGATGTTTTTCCCTTTGCTCTTGAAGAGGCTACCTGATAGAAGGTAACCGGCCCCAGATGCTCTATATGTCACCTTTAAACTGTATTTCTGGAACGGAGAAGATCATATTTCTCATATAATGGGCAGCAGGCATTTCCCCAGCTACAAGAATGCTGCAAGGTGTTTACCTCCCTCACGCACCATTTCAATCGGTCGGGCTGAAAGGTGCTCTGAGAACAAAGTTGACGGATCC
>JAODKF010000103.1:14836121-14851242 GCA_026779585.1 Mormyrus proboscirostris
ATGACATCACTTCCAAAGGACAAATGAACATGTCTGACTAATTTCATAGAATGTGAAAACGAATCTCATTGGCACAATGGATAACATTTTAATTAAACTGGGATTCAGCGCAATTCAATTGGTTAGTTAACAAGGGAAAATAGAATGATCTCCAAAAACGAGTATTTTAAAATGATTTACTTTTTGAATGTAAATAAAATTGTAAGGAGTAAAAAGTACTTTTTTTTCTTTAAAAATGTAATTAGGTAAAATCATTCATTTTTAATTGTACTCAAGTAAAGTAAAAATCCTCAAAAATAATACTTAAGTACAGTAATCAAGTAAAATTACTCAAGTACTTTACACCTCTGGCAATCTATGTCAGAACTCAACAGGGGGAAGTACTGTAGGTCCAGAGGACAGATGTAATGCTCATCACTGCAGTTGCTAAAGATTTGATGTGAGGATTATGTCCAGAAGAGGGCAGTGTAATTGCCCTCAAAGCTTTTGCTGATTAAGTCTTTGTTACATGTGACCGTTAGTGAAAATGTTATGGTGTCAAACACACTAAGCAGGCAGATATATGCACAGCCAGACAATACCGTTATTAAATTTAACATAATTCATTAGTTAAAGTTAGTTCAAACTTGAAATCCTGTCATTATTTGTGGAAAAGGAGTTTTGCTATTTAACTGCATTCCATAATTTTAAACAAAAAGTATTGCAACCTTTTCAATGAACACTCCTTTGAATCAAGTCACATTGATTCATATATACGACTGCTCGAAGCATAGTGCAGAACCAGGAATATGAGTCATTTGACATCAGGACATCATCTGAAGGTGTGGGAGAAAACCAGATCACCTGCAGGCGTCTCACATACCCACGGTCTATATAATCATATTCAGTGAAGCAGAAATTGTCACCTTCGCAGTTTGAAAGCAAGTTTATTTATATGCTCAGTGGGGACAATGCATCTAAATAAAATCATTGACAGAAATATAAAATATTACTTCACGCACCTTCAGACCAGCCCATTAAGCAATATTTAACATGAAATAAACTTAAAAAAATTCAATATAACAAAAGAAAGAAAATAAATCAATATAATGATTCAACATAATGAACGTTATTATGAATTATAACTTTTCGTTTCGTGTTAACAGTTCCGCATACAATTCTGGCTGAGGTTACACTTCACGAGTCTTCATATGGAGGCTTTTGATAACCACAGGAAATGGCACATTTTAGGAAACATGGTGCTGCAGCTCAGAACAGTAGTTTGAGGAAGTGACGTATCCCTTCACGAGGGCTGGATGGATGATGGGCAAGGCGCAGGGCGGCTTTCGGTGATCTGGGAGGATGGGCGACAGCGGAGTGGGGAGGTAGGTGGTGGAGGTGGATGTGAGGAACGACCTGGATGTTGGTAGCGTGGGGGTAGTGGAGGCGCAGCTATCGGGAGGCGAGTTTGAGGCACCGCCACACAGAGCGCAGGCTAGGCAGCCCATGCCACTGAGAAGCTTCTGGACATCACTACGGAAGCGGACACCCACAAGGGCATAGAGCGGGGGGTTCAGGCTGCAGCGTGTGTAAGCCAGGCTCCGTGTGACATACTCGGCCATGAGGGTGGCGTTCCACTGGGCGCACGTGGTGGTGACGCCCGCCACCTTGAGGGAGAGCACGATGGTGTAAGGGAGCTGGAAGAGCACAAACACCAGCAGCAGGAGCAGGATGAGCCGGAGGGTGCGCTGCCGTCGCCAGCCCTGCCCCCTCAGCAGCGTGCGGCCAATCAGGGAGTAGCACACCAGCATCACCAGGAAGGGCAGGCAGAAGCCGGCGATCTGGGTGGAGCGCGTGGCCATCCTGACCTCCCAGGTCCCATGCAGCTCGCACTGCATGGAATCCTCATCCACATTCACGAAGATGATCTCCGGCAGGCTGAGGAGCAGGGAGACCAGGCACACCCCAAGCACGGCCAGTTTGCTGTAGTGCAGCTGTCCCCGGCGCAGGCGTTGTGCGGCACGTGTCTGCACAATCACCACGTAGCGGTCCACGCTGATGCAGGCCAGCAGCAGCAGGCCGCAGTAGGTGTTGATGGCATACAGGCTACGTATCATCTTACAGAGGATACTGCCAAACTCCCAACGGTCCAGAAGTATGTCACCGGCCTGCAGCGGGATGGTGAACAGCAGCAGCATGTCGCACACAGCCAGGTGGAAGAGGAAGACGTCCGTCATGCAGCGCAGGCGCAGCCGGCGGTACAGGGCGAAGGTGGTGATCACCAGCAGGTTCCCCAGGAAACCCAGAAGGAACACCACTGAGAAGATGCACATCTGGACCACTTTAATGGAAAGCTTTTGGGTCCAGTTGGTTTCACACATCTCCGGTAAAGTGTCATTATCGTAGCTGTCATTGTCATAGCTGTTATCGTCCATGTTATAGAAAAGCATTTGGGAGGCCATATGTGGGAAAAGCTTGCTTGAATTTAAACCTGCGTAAAAATAACAAAACAGTGGCAGATATGAGCTCGTGAAACCAAATAAAGTACATCAGTGGTGTGACTTAACAAAACTTTGCAAGGTATATGATCTCAGGGAATTATTTGTTCAAACAGAGCTGAGCTTGATAGGAACACAAATTGTGGCCAGTTACTGTAATAAAACAGATGAAAGTAATGAGTCAACACCGTGATGAATTAATGAATGAACGGACAATACGCATAACCTTTTACAATAAACGCATGGAAAGAATAATATTGTTTCAAGTTGTTACACCCTCATTATATGCTACTGCCACTGCACCTCAGACATCCACTCTTGTGGAGTCTCTTAATCTGGGAGACTGCCCTAGTAAAACAAAAGGACAACACTGAAATACTGTTATAAAGCTTAGAGAGCAGAATTCTTAGATTAATGAGCAATGCAACATGGCGTGCAGATAACTGACAGGGCCTTTGGGGTTGCAGTTTCATCAAACTACTCATTTAGTTTTTCATTCAGCTTTCAGCTTTGTGTTCTTTGGGAATAACCTTGTATCGAATAAGTGGTATTTTTGGATTTCAGGACACCATGAAAGTGTTAAAATAGATGTGTTTCCAAAAGCTGCCATTTATTGTGATGTTAAGTGCATTTGACTGTTCTGGTGTGTTTGAGGGGGAATTCATGGTTTTAGCCGTACATGGACAGAAAGCTGGATTTTGATAGATGAGGTCTAACTTCATCTGAATCTGAAAACACTCATAACTTGTAGTTGTGGTAGAATGATATCAGTAATTTCTGAAGCTGTATTCTCGGTGTGTGATTCCTTTGATTTTCTGAGAACTGAAAAGGTTTATCTTGTTTAATTCCACGTTGTCAGAAGACAGTGGATGGACAGGGGCACACGCTGTATATGAGGCAGAAATGCCAAATTGCATGTCTTGGGCCCATTAGAAAAGGCCAGAGTACCAAGAAGAAACCTGTGTGACATAGAGGAGAACATGCAAACGCCAGACACCCAGAGCAGGGTTCAAACTTCCAACCTGGAAAAGCAAGACAACAACGCTAGCCAATGTTCCGGCCATGAAAATGAACACATCCATTTTCTTTAACTGCTTGTCCTATTCAAGGTCACGGGGGTCAGGAACCAAACCTGGAAGCTGCAGGTACAAGGCAGGGAACAGCCCATGATGGGGTGGCAAGCCTCAACAGGGCACACTCACACTCACACACACATGGGCAGTTTGGTAACTTCAGTCAATCTCACCATGCTTTTTGACTGGGGGGAGACGGGACCAGATTACCCAGAAGAAGAAATACCACGACCACACAGGGAGAATCTGCAAACTCCACAAACGGAGCCATAGCAAAGACTCAATCCTGGTCCTACAGGTGCGAGGCAACAGTACTAATCACAGTGCGCCACCATATCTTAAACATTATACTATGGCGACCATCTTATGCTTTGTGAAAAAGAGGCCATCGGGGGCAGGACACAAAGAGAGGCCTCAAAGCAACGCATATATGCACAAATAAAGTATTCTAACTGATGAAAGCAAATATCAACATAAAAAAGCAAAATCCTGGACATTTCAGACATTTTAAGTCCCACAAAAGAGGAAAGGTCCAGCAAAGATGTATGGTCACCTTACATTAAATAGTTTTTCAGTTCTAAGGGACACATTTAACTTTAATGTGAAGTGGTTTGTTCAGAAGTCCGCTTTTAAGAATTCAGCAGTGCACTAGCGTGCCAATTGTATTAGACTCAAAAGGAGATGGCAAGATTACTATGCTCATTTTAATGTAACATGGTGTAATCTAATTTAAGATAAACTGCAGTCTCTGTGCCACCTTTAATGATGTTGCGTTTTCCAAACGTTAAGAACAACAAGAAATATAGCAAATGAGTGAAAACATTTCAGCCCAAGCTGCTGGTTAAAAATACATCCTCGAGCACCTGGTCGTATGAACTAGATTTCCAGTTTATTTTGCCTACCTTGATCGAAAAAGTGGAATGTTTTATATATAACATTAACAAAAAAATCATACCAAGGGGAATGAGCTGCGGTCACATAAATTGAGGGTTTTGAGTAATTCCCACCACATTTTCATCAAAACCAAACTAACCTTGCGTGCCAGTGCCTTCAGTCCGTTACTCAAAGGAAAATGTGGGCAGCGTATAAATCATCCTTCGCACGCACCCTGACGTTTTAGCTGTTACTCTGAGCTATATATTCCTCATTTGATGTGCACCACATGAGAGATAAGACATAAAGCCCAAAATTGTACAAATTCTGTCCAAAGAGCAGGTTGATATTGAAAGAGGAGCTCAGCAGGCAGGGTAAGTACCTCGGGTCATTGGTAATTCATACTGTTAAAGTATGTTAAAGTTAACTTAACTGCACTTGGTTTATTTGCTTATAATTGTAGGTGTTTGTGTTTTCAGGTAGACTGCAGTGAGGCTTGAAATAAAGATCGATATAGTGACATTTTATTTAGACAATGAGCTACAGAAGTCGTTTGCATAAGTGTCAGATATCGCTTACGGGCTGATCAGATGTATGTAGATACAGTAAATGTGATAATGTCATTGCATTGCCGGTATGTTAAGAAAGAATGAAAGCATGTTTATCACAAAATAATTTTAACTAAACATAATTTTTCATTGTCATCATCTGAGTGTATGTGGATATATATGCTGTAGCAGACATCTGCCTTTTTTATAAGACAAAACTGTCGGTACCCTTCCTGGAATTTCAGCTCCTCAACTTTTGTTTGTAGGACATCTTAAGCAAAAGCATTAGACCACAAAAGCAACTGGAAAGTAATAGGGAGGTTTTTATTTTAATAATTTATGCATTAAGACAAAGTCCTAAATGATTATGTTAATGCATATAAGTGCCATTCACTTCATACTTAAACATGTACAAACGCGACGAGCAACATGCATTTTTTGAATTGAAAATATAAATGCTATAAATACGTTTACATTTTAAACCATTTCACTGCGTGGTTTTAGGTTTCCCTAATGACTGAAGAAAGGCATTTAAATATAATTTGCCAGATATGGAAAGTCCAAATTTTTAATAAAGCACAATTAGTAGTTACTATGTGTTTAATTTCAGTTAATGTAATATTAGGAGCATGTTATTAAACTGTCAAAGTAAGAAAAAACAATTGAGTTAAGTGAGCTTAAAACAGTAAATATGAAATATGACTTAGTATACAAAGGCAAAATTAAATAATCCCCACTTCACAACCTCGACATTTACGGAAAAACTGGCTTTTGAATAGCTCTGTCCATGTTGCATGCTTGATTTTTCTCTATCATGATTTTTTTTCTATCAGACATTAGTCGAGTTAATCCTACATTCTCCTATATAAGTAATTTTTAATATAATCATGTTGCTGTTACTTTAAGGTGGCAGGCATAGTTTGTTAGTGTTTTAGAGAGCAAAAATATTTAGTCATGTAGGCTTTTGTTAGGATACGGGGAGAGATACTCTGGGTAGCATTTTAAACATCATTAAGTAGGAAATGCACGTACTAGCTTTAACATTAATGGTTTTCAAACGAGCGTCCTGCCATTAGCAAATACTAATAGATTGGTGTACATACCTGTATTGAAGGGAGAGGAGCAGATTATAGGGTGTCTGGTGGCACTGTGACACAGAAGATATGTTTGTAGGTTAAAAAGTTGCCAGCCTATTGGCCCTTGAAAAAAAAAAAAACATGTTTTGGTGGTAGAACTGTCAGTGCTGCTTAATCTCATATTCAGAGGATTTCAAAGAAACCTTGAGTCAACAAGTAACTTCAAGCCACATTAGGTTAAGAACAGTACGATATGCATGGTGTGCCCTTTCATAATTTAGGTGAATATTGCTAAATTTTACAGTCCGTGTAAAAAAATGATAATGCTTCAGTTCCACAGTACAAAAATTAGTGATTAGGTAAAGCAATTTTTCTAAATTGTAAAGCAATTTTTCTAAATTCCTTATTTTCTAATAGTGTGTGATTGTTTGTGTGTGGATGTGTGCCCTGCAATGCCCAGACAATCCGTCCAGGATATACCTTGCCGCATTCCCTGTGTATCCAGGAAAAAACTCACCATGACCCTACATTGGATGAGCAGGTACGGAAAATGGATGGATGTATGAATAAGATGTTAATAAACCGCAATATACAAAATGGAGCTCCACTGAAATTCAGTGATTTTCTGGACATGGAATTTTTCAAGATATTGTAAATTCAGTTTCTCTTTATTCTTTATGGCCAGGACATAAACACAGATACAGTATGAGAAGGGCCAATGTTAGATGGGGTGAAAACGAAGAAACAGAAGAGTCACTTAATAGCCATGAGTTGTCTGTTAGAGTTCTGCAAGAGCTTGAGATGTCATCCTGGATCTACCCCAAAATGTGGTCACAGGGAAGGCTTCCTGACATGTAGGCTATATCAACCAAAAATTGTCAGTCACACAGGGATGGCTGGGTGTATATATGGAAGATTTGCTTAGGTTCTCAGAATTATCTGTACTGCAGAAGAAATGGCATGATCACCACTTATCTAGGTAGGAGGACCTCCAACATAAAGCTTTGTTTAGGGCCTCTGGAAAGGTAGGGTAGGCCCTGGATGGATAAATGGATACATTTTATAACACAGAACCAGTGCAGGACATTTTAGTTTGATTATTTTACACACATTGATTGATTTAGTTGATGAATGTATAACTTGTTTTGCATCTTCCTAGAATGAAGAGGAAAGATACCAAACAGAGCAATGGTATTTAATGACATGGATGGGCCAATGCTAAAAAAACAGCTACTCTACGCTGCTTGGCTGAAACTGGGCACAGTTCACTAGTTCAGTGGGTGGTTAGTATGAGAAACATGCGAGAGAAATTTGTAAACAATGTTGGTGAAGTTGTTTATGAGCAGGGACATGTTTTTGTTTCAGGGAGGAAAGTTTTGTGGCTTGAGGCCTGTTGTGACCTCGGGGTCGTAACTTATTCCTGACCTGTTCTAACAGACAATACAACAACCTTATTCATCAACAGGAACGTGATTCTTGTCTTACATCGAGGATGCAGATTCGTACACCCAAACAAATCTTGTTTTGATTTAACATGCATGCTACTCATCATACTATGATGGTTGTTGGTAGGTTATGTCATGGACATGCCTTCAATGTTCCATTAGAAAGTCTGTAAATTAATGTGTATTAAGTATAGGAGCATGTTGTGTTTGTATGACTTTATAATATCTACATTACTGTACTGTATAAGGGCCCCCTGTGGAATATGGGTGCAATAGCACCACCATAAGCCCAACCTGTGTCTTTTTTCTGGCCTGAGTGGCGAAAGGAATATTGCACCATTACACCAAATTGCATGATTCTCAGTCATATACCAGGGTAATTATAGCCTGTTGAAATTTGGTTGCCTGTTGTCAGCCATGTTTGATGAACAGTTGACCTTTAAGTATGCGTTTTTCACACATACAAAATGTAATCTTTTCTATGTCCAATGGATTTCAAGTTATAAGCTATTTCAAATGATAGCACCCCCTATTCGGCGATTTTTATTAAATTTGGAAAGTTGCCTCAGCATATCATACCAACCACATATGCTGATGGGAAATCAGTTATTAAGTGCAAAAAGGCTTTCAGAAACATAAACATAAAACATGGCACTACACCACCAACACTAGGCTGACCGGTGTCTCTTTGCAGCCCTCAATAGTAGAGGGAATGTTGCACCATCACACAAAATGTCATGATTCTTAGTCATATTCAAGGGTAATTACAGCCTGCTGAAGTTTGATTGGTTATTACCAGGCATGTCTACGGAGTAGATGAACATTTATTAAATGATTAGTTAGGACATCTGCTAATGAACAAAATTTCACGTTCCTGTCACGTTCCTGTGTCCAGTACTTTCTGAGTTATAAAATGTTTTGTGTTATAGAACTGCTTTTTTGAAAGTTTTTTTTGAGTTTTATGAAATTTGACGTGTTGCCTTGGACTGTCATACCAACTAGAATTAGCATGTTCTGTTGCTGAGAAATCAGTTATTAAATGCAATAGGCCCAAGAAATTCATTGGTGCATAAGCACCATAACGATTTGGTCAAAATCCTAAGGGCAACTTTTTGTGTACGTGGTCTCAAGATGCTGCAATTAAAATTTTGTGTGAGTCGGATGAATAATCTACCGTAGGAAGTTTGATAAAGTATATTTTTGCCACCATCAGGCTGATGGGTAAGATGTTCTAGTTTCAAAATAACAAGTTATCTAGGTAACCAACAAATCTCCTTTTGTGATACAGGCCCCAGGTGCCTGTCTGTGCCTGTGACTGGTACTCCAATCAGAGTGCAGTCCACCATGGCTTCATCTGCACACACACACAGACACAGGTTTGTAATTATATCTTTGTGGGGACTCTCCATTCATTTCTAGGGGAAAACTCTAACCACAACATGACAACCTTAACCCCTACCCAGCCCTTACCTTAACCATAAGTAATCAACCTTTTGGCACTTTTACATTTTTGATTGCATTCATACATGATGAAAAATCATCCCCACAATGTCAAAAAACAGGTTTTTATTACATTGTGGGGGACATTTGGTCTTCACAATGTAATATAAACCTAATTCACACACGCACACACAACCCTGACCAGGGTGATTTTAGGTACAGTATTTGTGAATACTAATACTACTTTATTACTACTACTACGATTATTATTATTATTATTATTATTATTATTAATAATAATAATAATAATAATAATAATAATACATGCACACTGGGTCACACTGTCTGATATTTGTCATTTTTGTATGGGGTTATGTTATTTGACTTTTCTTTCTTTCTTTTTTTTTTGGATGACTCACAGCGAAACGAAGTGTAAATCCTGTGGTAAAAACTGAAATTCTTTTCAACCATGTGCCATTTTGGACACTCTCAAGTGCTGTTTTGTTCATCTGAACACTTCGATGCTTACAGAATTATTTTAAACTTTTAAACAAATGGGGTATTTTTCTCATTTTTAGTCATCATATATTTTCGTTACCTTGAAGTATACTTCAGTGCCGTGCAGAGACAAGGGCAGGTGCTCGACAAGGTGTCGGCGACGGTAAAAGGGCACTTTGTAAAAGGGAAGCACTTTCGGTCGTCCGGGCAAAAGAAGCAGGTGCTAAAGCAACCCCACCCCACCCCACTAGTCCCTGACACATCCTCTGATCCTAATCCGGGGATACTTTTCAAAATTTTAGGGCTGATCACGCACCACACACCACTATGTTTTCACAATTTCTTATTCGATGTGTTGTATTATGTTTCACAGAAACAGCAAAAAAGATAAAGCACATGGTCGTACTTTGTTCTGAAATGAGGATTCTCCCCCTCCTTGTAAAGTGTAGTGCGTTGGGATGACAGCGGGATGCTGCCGATGGGAGGGCACTGCGCTATACCGTAATCTAGTTTTGTATTTGGCGTTTATGTTATGCGATCACGAATGCTAAATGTCTTTAAGTGCTTGCATTGTATATAGCATAATTAAGGTGCAAGCTATTGTGCATAAGCCGATCTTCCGAAAAGTTGCTCCGATCATTTTTTCTCCTTTGGATCATACCAATTACAACTGCAGTGGATTTAATTTTAAATACTACATGGACTGTGTAATAGCGGATTCAACTATATATTCGGTCATGACATAAACTTAAAAAAAATAAATGAATTAAAAGATCCTGATGTAGCTTGCTGATGTGATGTAAGGATGAGGTTTATTATCGGAGGGTGAGCGCGCACCTTGTGCTCGTGACCAAACTCGAGAAAGGAGACCCGGAGCCGCGCGAGTTAAAGTTGGATGCAGGGGCAAAGGGTGCACGTTGTGTCCAATGGAAAGAAGAAATTATCATCAGAAATATCCATTTACAGCTTAGACACCCGAGGAAGCATGTTTCTAAAAAGAAGGATGAATTATAAAGCACTTTGCACAAGTCTCTTATTTTTTCTAGGTTTTCAACACTGTTCATCACGTAAGTCGTTTTCAGTTAGTCGTCTTTGAAGTCTCTGCTGTGCAGACATTGTGCATAAAAAAAAAATAGCGGTTATAAACAGATGGGCCTTTCATGGTGAATGTCAAGGTTAAAAGAGAGGACGTTTTAGGTGTAACAGTCTCGTGTTTTGACTTATGCGCACACCGTGTTAAACTTTGATCGTAATATTGTAAAAGAAAATACAGTTAGAAACGTTATATTTGCTGTTATGACAACAATTTGTGCATCAAATTTGGCTTTAGCCCACAGCCGATGCGCGGAATCTGCTGGACAACTCTTCTGCATTGCAGTGCTTTTCTCGGCTTCCCAGTCCATGCATGGGGAAATACATCTCTGCACGCCTATGCGATACTAGAGGATCATAACGTATAATGCAGCTCACAAATAAATACGGTATCTGAAAATCACAAAATTCCAGGAATTTTGTAAAGTTATGGCTATATCGCTTCACCTTAAGAGAGCAGAAGGCGTTTGGAAAAGGACAGTTTTTGAATTACGATCTTATGCGGGACCACCCTAATGCGGTAGACGAAATCGCGACCTTTATGTGAGGTAGACTGTTATAAAATCAAGATAATGGCGTTAAACATGCGGTGTTAATCTTATACATAAAACCGAAAATATTTTAAGGCGTACTCCTTCGAGACGCCGAATATATTTTGTGTGACGTCATTGATAATTCAATAAGACAAATTATCCATAAAATAGTTTTTTTTTTTTACTGCATTTTGCTGTGCTCTTTTAAAGCACAAGCAAAAAAAAAATTAGATACTAATTGCGTTCTGCTTTTAATTATTCATAAAACATGACATTATAAGGGTCTTTCGAAAAAATTTTACTTTGGGCACATTTGTAGTCAAATCCCCTTTTATTCCCTGTTTTCAGGGAGCAGTAGTAGTACCAGTGACATTGAAAACTCCAGCCACGCCTCATTAGTTGGTGATCCCATTATTAGGAATTTTAATATAAGTGTTGCTGAAATCAGTTGTGTAGGTGTTCTAGTCATCGATGGCATGCTTCCATCACTGCTGAAGAATAGGTTATTCGACTGATTGTTGAAAATAATGATCCGGCCAGTATGTAGTGCTATAGGAGGGTTTCAGATTTTTAATGAGGTTGGTAGCTAAGTTATATTGAAAACAGACTGTTCATGAAGCTGTGGTTATTTTAGTAGACTTTTTGCATTGAATGCATTGATAAAGAACTGATGTCTTTATTCTGGAAAAGGCCTGTACAGTATATGTTTTAAATGTGATGGTGTGCACCCTGATGTTAGACATCTCTGTATGATAGCTGAGAAAACGTTGGTGTATGAATGAATAACTCTTTTGACATAGACAGCAACCCATGTTTCTCTATAATAGCCAACAATCACGTGCTAAACAATTTAGTATATATGGGCCAATTATAATATATCTTATAATAGAAAAAAGAGGGATAAAATGATCAAATGTGATTAATGTCCTTGTCAAGCACCTCAGTCCAGTACGCCAAGGAACCCACAACGATCAAATGTTTTGTGATCAGAATGGAAATTTTGTGTTACTTACTGAAACTTGGCATGACGCTCTTTACCTACATTTCTCAACAGAATTTCACCTTCCTCCATGCAATTTTATGCATCAGTTTAAGCTGCAAAGATGTTTTTTCTGGAGAGTTTTCTTAGCTACTGCGCTAAAAGGTCAACAATCAATGCAGTTTCTAACCCTAACCCTGAATTGCTCAAACTACTGTCTGCATTGTTCCTTAAGACAATACACTCTTGACTGGTGATTTTAATCTTAATGTTGACAATACCTCAAACCAAAACGCTATGGTGTTTATAAGGCTTTCAAAGGTACTGGAATTTAGCCAAGATGTTAGACCAATTCAATATTTTCATCATTACTTAAGAATTATATGTCAGTCATTACTTAAGAATTATATGTTAATGTACACTGAATTATTCACATCGTGGTCTTTGATCACTACAGTATGTATAGTTACGTTTGTTGATAAAAAATGTTATGGAACCATGGGTAAATTCGTGGTTATCCACACTAGATTTAGTTGCACCTTAGGAACTGAAAAGCAAGCCACTAACCAAAGTTAAACCAGTGAAGTTAAGAGTACTCTTAAAGCTGAAAGGTCATTGAGAAAACTGTAGTTAAGTTCAAGTGTTAACTTGCCTATACAATATTAAAACAAGGTGACACATACAGGAAGGCACAACTAATTTTTTCCCAGGATGATAAATGACTCTAAATGATTGATGAGGCTTCTCTGACCAAGTGTTGGGAATATGCATTGTTTTTTCAATGATAAAATCGTAATTTTTAATTTAAATGCAGTATTTCCCGCAGGTCCAAGATTGATTCCTATATTTACTCATCCACAAGATACTAAAGATGTCTTTAGAAAAATTGTTAGAAAGAAACATTGTAGAACTTTTTTTTTGCAGCGCCGGTCTTCAGCCGCATTTTGGATAGAATTCCAACACTTTATACAAGACATTTTCAACGTTGTTAATGACAGTGTGTTAGATAGAACAAGCTGTTCCCTGTATATGAGCATATTGCCAGAGGAACTTAAAACAGCTGTAGTCAAACCCTCGTTTAAGAAAGAACTTATTTTGAGTAATTTTACATCAATGTCCAATCTACCATTCTTTAGTAAAAACAATAGAATGGTGTGTTGCTATTAAATGATTAAATGTTAATTGATGTCTTTCATAAGAACAATATTCATGAGAATTGACAGTCGAGTTTTAGATCAGGTTGCAGTACTGAAACTTCATTAGTAAAAGTGAAAAAAGACCTTAGAATGCATACTGATTGTATTGTTTCAGTTCTTGTGGTGCTGGATTCAAGACCTGGATTGTTCTTTCTGGAACTGTAATAAAGTGGTCTGATACATATTTAACTGGAAGGTAATTTTGTGGTTAATCTAGGTGAACATGAAGAAGACATCAACTGGTGTGATGTTCTTCACAGCATACCACCGAGGTCTGTACTGGGCTGCTTTTACTTTGCTCGTGTAGGCTGCCGTTAGGTTAAATCATCAGTGAGCATAGGGTATTAGCTTCCATAGTTATGCGGACAAAGCAAATCTATATATCTGTAGTGTCTGATGATACCAATGCTCTAAACCATTTTATATAATTATTGGATGAACAGTGACTAAATGCATAAAACAGAGACATTCGTATTAGCAATATACAAAATATAAAAAGGTATGAGTGTCTTGACTAGGCCTTAACATTTAAATCTCATATTGATGGTCTCAATAACTCTGCCTTCTTCAACTTCAACATAAGCAAGAGTACGACTCTACCATGCTTCATGATTCATCTTTTCTTGCATGCTCGTGTACAGGAGTATACACATGCAGTATATAAAGAGTAGAACGCAGCTTGTTCTAAGGACTGCAGAGAGAATGCTCACACACAGAAGAAGCCGCACTGATTTTAAAATCCCTTTACTGGTGTCGAAAAACACTTAATTTCTTAGTACCATAATACATCCCTCAATCCAACTATGCTTAAAGTCAAGTTTTTAAAATCTTTATGTGCTAGCATCTTAAACTTCTTAAGCACAAGAAAAGTGCAGAACATTTTATGTTCTTATTTTTAATCTTATTGTAAAGCACTTTGAGCAACAACAGTTATTATATTATTATTATTATTATTATTACACTGTGGTTATTTTTATGTTCAGGAATCAGATATCTATGTATATGTATGATTCAGTGTTTTAGACCTGCTATTCTCATTAGTCATTGTTTTATAAGCGTTTCTGCACTCTGATGGACACCCAGCCTGAGTAAGCAGTTCTGTCAAGGAGAAAGGAGTGGTAAAAGGTCTGCACACACTTCAGCAGCTATGTTGTGGCAACGTCTGCCATTAAGTGGCAGTGGAGAGCAGATGAGGGGAAAATGTCATATAATGCACTAGGTTCTACTGGCCTGGTGCCATTAAAAGACTAGCATGAACACTGTTTCTACATTGCCTGCATCCTTCTTTTGCAGTAGGCCTACCAGGTGCTATAATGCAAATGAACTGATCATATAACCTGAAATATACTGAGATTTGCACAGAGCATTTCAGGATATAAATGGAAACTATATGTGCACATGGCTATTGCTATGTCAGTTGTTTTTAATTGCTATTATTAAATGTCAGGGGTACAACGATGCATCGCGATTAATTTATTAAAGTGGCGATTCAGCTACAATGATCTGCGATGTCAGAGTCATTTATAATCCATTTTTGGGATGAAGTAATCTTAAAGATACAGTACAGCAACCTCTTCACATGGGTTAGATATGGAAGATCCTAGCGAATGTGAAAATTCGTGCATAATACTTAGTGACCCCTAACAGTCTGCTAGCCTGAACAATAACAAAAGTGTATTTGTTACAGGGTTGCCAACTCTCACACTTACGCAAGACATCTTATGGAAAATCTTTATTATTCCAATATAAACATAAAATTTGCTGCATCAAAAGCATTGGAATAGTTAGCAAATCCTGCAGACTATTTACAAGGTAACTATCACATACATGTAAATGTGTGTGAAGACTTGTCTTGAATTGAAAATCTCACTCCAGCCAGCTGGCCAAAATT
>JAODKF010000103.1:14854256-14890669 GCA_026779585.1 Mormyrus proboscirostris
ACTTACATTACATTAGTTCGTGATTAGTTACTTGGTTACTTGCTTGTTATTTTTGGACTATCCGCTTTCAGTTTCAGCCCATAAAAATAACGGAAGCAGTTTTCGGTAGGATAGCACCGACCGATTGATTTATCTGTGGAAAATGGCTAACGTAGGACAAATCCATTAGGCAGGACAAATCACCAGAATACCGGCACGCAGATTTCGGAAACGTAAGATTTCGGGTGGGGGCTCAGTACTATTGGAGTCCATTTGCGCTCCATTTCAGCAAAACATTACTTGTGCATCCCCGGTAGCAGTATACTGTACCAGCATAGCGAGTGCAGAGAGCTGCCCTACACATTGTTAATGCACATAGAAGCACTCGCAGCGGAACGTGGATCATTTCCCTTTTTGAAAGCAAGAATAATGACATGATAAATTACAAATCCATTAGGTATTAAACACTCGCTAGAATGTTGCTTTTTGTAGCTGGTTGGCAATTTACATTGAGAATTGACAAATTTACCTTTACCTCTTCTGTCTGTGTAACAATATCAACACAAATGCATTGGTCTGGGATTCTGTTTTCTTTATTTCACATTCACAGTGTGTAATTAGGTTCTCGTGATCATATTTGTCATTTTTTTTTCATTGACTTTGAATAGGTTTTCATCAAAATTAACAAATCAAACAACTGAATCGATTTATGGTACAAATTAAAGATTTCTTATGCATGGAATGTAGGGCTGCACCGGTGATGGACTGGAAATAAAAAGAAACCTGGAAATATGTCTTGCCGCAGACTGTGGTGGGGGGGACGGCTTTGTAAACTATGCCGTCGACCAATGGTAATTAAATTAATCATCAAGATCAATGGACAGGTTGCGCACCCCTGGTATATAGGCTCTATAATGAGTTGGGGAAGAATGACCAGCCCACTGGGAAAATTCCCAGACTTCCCGATGGCCAGTCTGTGCCTGGGAATAATCATAATATATAATAATAATAAACTGGGGAAATAACATAAAAAAGGGTAGAAACTATGGCCATGTAGAAATCATTATTAACTAACTCCAAATAGAGTCTGTCAAATAAGTTGATGTTGCATAAATATTTTGCCATAATATTTTTTTCATATCAGTCAATATTGATAATTGTCACAATATAATTCAAGTCATTATTTGAAGTCTTCATTTTTCATTTTCTCCTTATTACAGACCCAGCACAAGGCGACAAATGAATGGACTGAAAATTGTAATCTAACTAAAAATAATGCAGAAAAAATATTTTTGTTGTAGGGCATAACACTAGAAAACAGTGACAGTGTGGTTTGTTGCTAGGTTTTTTCTGACTTCCTTGCTACTTGTTCCAGAGGACTCGTTTGGCATTGCGGGTAGAACTGTCACCTGTCCCGTAATGAAAAATAAAACACTTGTCTTAATTTTTAACCAACATGGGGTGAATTTTGTTCTATATTTATTCAGATTGAAAGTGAAACCCTAATTGCTGGTGTTTGTGACTGTTAGCACTTGGATTCTGTATGTTCTACTGGATCGCAATGCTTCAAGTGGTGAAATAAGTTTTTAGTATTTCCAGTATTAGTTGGCAAAAGTTTTAGGCAGAGTTAGAATTTCACAGCACCAGTCTGTTGCATATCAGACATTACACTGCAGAAAGTACCACTGCACCATTTACATCTTTTTAACTTGTTTATCCACAAAATTTTTTAAAAGATGTTGTGGCTGCTGAGATGTTGCTTTCTTCCCCAACACTTGAAACTTCCTCTGTAGGAGTGCTTATCTCTTCATGATATTACCAAATTTTACAATGTGATATATAATGATCAGATTCTTTTCAATGGCTCTTTGGTATGAATGAAGGGAACCAAGTACTGAGAGTCATTCTTTTTATGTTTGTGCCCAAATATCATTCCCTACACTAACTCCATTCCACTCCACTTCTTTGACAACCAGCTAGGCAAATCGCATTTGGTTCCTTAAAGGCAGAATGAGCAGGATGGTTGCCAATAAAAAGTTATTAAATATTAAATATTGCATGAATTGTATTCCAGGCAAGGGAGCTATATTTACATAACATGCTAAATACAGAGGGTAATGGATATGGTGTCACCAATGTTTAGAATGCATATCATTCACATTAGGTTTGCAATAGGAGTAATTTTAGTGAGGTTAAGCTTAATCCACACATGCAAAATGAAATTATATTGTGGGATGTCTAAGTCTGAATCTGAACCAAATCTTACCCTAATTATCCTAGTGATTATTGCAAATAAATCTAGGAACCTCCACCCCCCATGAGAAAAAGAAAAATGAACGGCTCTCAGAAAAGAACGGCGCCGTAAGATCCAACGCCCTTCAAAAAGGCTTTATTCCCATCATTAGTAACTCAATCAACCTTCCAGTGCACTTGTTGGACGTAGGTGGTCCGTTCTTAAAGGTCTACTGTATGATTGGTTGGAATTACATTTGTTTCTTTGATGTAATAGGCTGTGCTATTAAGCAATGTTCCTTATTGACCATATATCGAGCCTCATATTCTCGTAATATTTCAATTTTATATGATGTCAAAATATTGTTTGCATTGCCCAGCCCTGCTTTATGGAATCCAAAACATTTCCATGTTGGGAAGGTGAATGTCTTTTGATGACCATTTCTTATTCAGTTTTCTCTTCCTCGCTCATTTTTGTTCAGTTTCTCACACATGCCACACTTTCTCTTAGTGAGTCCAACAGCAAGGATGAAAATAACTGTCTGGCTTAGTGAGCACAGACATAGTTCATGCAAAAGAAGGAGAAAACTTTACACGGATTTTTAAATATATATTAGATAATCTTGAAAAGGAACAATCATTAAAATTGCAAAGCTTTTCCAGTTTTGTTTCCTATGACAGACTGATGTTTGAAGGACAATATTCAATAAATAAATATATCATTTTAAATGATTATTCAAATTGTAATTTGAACTGTCATATTTCAATTGTAGTTATTTATATTAATATGTGATTTTATTATTTATAAATATGATTATCTAAATTACAATTTAAATGATACCAACAACCATTAAAATTCTCTCATCAAACTCAGTGTGCGGGGTCCAAACAAAGCCTAACATTTACACTGCAAACTATGTCGCACCTGGTTCACTGAATTCTCATTTATAACTGCAATTTGTTTGTTCCCTCCTTCCCAAAATCTTAAATAAACTCTCCTAACTATAGGATAACACTTACGCTGACCTAACTTTCACTGCGCACCACATAGTGCTAGCTGTAGCTAAGCTTATTTAGTCTGCATGATTGCTTGTTTACTGCTTTTACACAACCAACGAAAAATGTACAGGGTCCCACTCATGACATAACGATAAAAATGATCTATATTGTGCCCATGTTATAATATATCATGGGAATGATGTGCATTAGTCCCCCGTGTCTGTGGTTTCAGTTATCTGTGGTTTTCCTTGGTCTGAGAAAAATGTAAAATGTGTATGTATGTTTTTCATAGTTTCCACATCCTTTGATGGGTATAAAAAGCACGATCATGCATATTTTTTCATTGCTCTATCATCTCTTGAGAATTAGGCTAAAATGTCAGAATCCCATTCTTTTGACACAGAGTTTTGGGCCCCCCAGTCCAGACCAATCCAGTTATTTTCCAAATTTAATGGGCCCTCTGCCACTCAGGGGCCCTTGGAATCCACGTCACCCTCCCCCCCCCCCCCCAACCTTATGTCGACCCTGCCTGAGGTGTGGACTTTTATCAACCTCAACCAAAGTTTTGATATACTGTGACTTAGCACATATAGAGCGGTGTGCGGATTGCAGAGGTGTTGGAAATAGTGGGAATGCATCCACCACAGTATCGGCAGAATCCCCCCTTCCTTCCTAATTATTTAATAAATACATCAGCAATATTATGAACCCGTGCATTACTGAGGCCAGTTCACTGCGAATTCAGAGCGCAAGGATGAAACCTAACGAAGACTGCAGTCAGTTATCTGACAAAATAAGTTCATCATATGGATCGGTTATTTTTTATTTAAGTGATGTTTGCTTATAAAACTGTGCCCTTAATGATGTTAAATGCATTTTAAATGAGCAGAATAAGCTGACAACAGCAATAAGAGACAGTTAATTAGGAGAAGCTCAGACCAAACCTACGAAAGAATATCTCAGGGGGAATATAATTAATTAAGAACATTTCAGGAAACATGTGGGAGCCTTAAGAGACAACTTAAGGTATAACTTATGAATGACGTAACGTTAAGAAGGTATTGGGAAACGCACTCCAGGTGTTTCTGTGGCAGGAACAAGAAAGTCATTTTTGGAAGGTCCTGGGCTATGCGGCTAAACATCTCTCTGTTTTATATATTGTTGCCTTAGTTCTATACTTTCATACAGCACTGTTCAGTCAACTGGTCAAATGCTCTCTATTTCATCTGTTGAATAGAGTTTTTAGGAGCTGGCTGATGTAGCCACCTACACAGATTTCAAGAAGGCAACGTACCTCGCTGCTTCTCCACCTAGATGCTGCTACTGGTTTGCGTGCTCTGCTGCATCCCGGAATGCAAAATGCACCTTTACGGGAGCAGTTTAGCTCCAAGTTGAGTACACCTGGAAGTTGGTTTGGATTGAGTTCGGATCACATTAATTTCTAGTACTGTCCCAAACGATTATTCTTAAAACGATTAATCTAGCAATTATTTTCCGACCAGAACACAATTTACAGTAAGCTTGTGTCACACACCCATTATTACTAATTTAAAGTATATTTTACATCTGTGACATAATAGGTTAACCGGTAAAAGCTTGATACTAACAAGCTGAAAGGAGCCGTATCACCACCTACCGTAGCGGAGTCGGACATATTTCTCTCCATAAACCAATTCACTTCTAAGGCATGTATACTGGGACAAGGGCAGTAGTCCGATTAAATGGCGTAGTCGACCTATAACCATAGCTCGACTGACCTGTGCATGTAAACGTAGGTACAGTAGTTTGCTGTCGGGGCATAAGAATGAGTAAGAAACCCATCAAAAAACGAGGCAAGACCTGGCATTTATTTGGAAACACCGGAAAGTCAGTTACCCAGTTACCAGTAGAAAAAGCATGTCGTTCATATATAGTGCTGGCCAAATGCCCCATTAATTGCTAAGAAGAGATTCAATAACTCCCCTATATTTACTTGTATAAATAAATCCCAGTCGCTATTTTATGTGTGCTGTGTTGGTGCTACTGATTCCGGTGTTCTATCGACCAGCTCTACCTGCCGAGCCTTTCTGTACATGTGCAGTTGCACTGTCTTGGGATTAGGGTTAGGTTTTAGGGTTTGGGGTTAGGGTTAGCGTTAGGGCCGTCGATCAGTGCTGTGGTAGCCTAACTCGACAATTTAGCTCAATTCGTCAGATCACCGGAAGGTCAGGATGTTTCTAAGACAGGCAAGGTGCAGGGGAACGGCAGGGGCATCATAGTGGAAGGTGAGGTCCTTTTCCCACAATCAATGGCCTGACATTCGTGGCGGAATCTCGCAAATTGTGCATAATTTTAATAATTCCCACAAATTCCACATACATAACGTGGGACTTAATGCCTTTAAACTACCACATTAGTGAAGATGAATTACAGTAAAATGGAAAGATAAATTTCACTTTGTACATTGTAACTAAAACTGCAATAGTATACAAAAGAAACAACCTGTATAGAGCGCAACTACAGAATCGGTTTATCAGGCGACATGACGTCACACCTCTGACCCCGATATACCCTTCCCCCTCAATGTTAATATGAAACTTACGCCCTGGAGTTGCATATACTGTATAAGCATGCAAATAAGCCTAAAAAGTACACAGATCACTTAAAACATTAAGATGTGATTTGACATTTTCATTCATTTAATTTTTGCTCAGTTTAATGCTTTTAAATCACCAGAAGATGTTGATTCCTAAGGAGTGGAGTTTTATTTTGAAAGTTTACATGGGATTTTGAGCAGCGCACTATCACTGTGAATTCAAGGCCGAAGTGTTGAACTGCTCTGAAGCTTCGCACTTGTTTATAAAGAGATAGAGGAACCACCGGACGTACTCAGAGTGTGGGATGATACAGTTTTCAAAGTCACAGCCGAGCAGCAGCTCATGTTGTTGTTATTGTGGTAACAATAAATGCTATATTTTTTTTTTCTTGGTAATTTTTGCATGACACATTAATTTTGCATCTTTTCTGACTTGATTGTGAAACCGCAAGGAAGGGTTCACATAGAAGGCTTTATGTCACAGTGAACGGTCTCTGAATGTTGCTTAGAAGCCATTCTCAGCTGTGGTATGCCAAGATTTTTATATTTTTGCTCTTTTAATCACGTGTTGAAGAAATTCAGACTCATGCTTTTTTACTTAGCGGCTCCTCTGGTTAAACTTAAATGGAGCCAAAAAGGAAATGAAAGTAAGTGTGTTAAACTAGTCAGTGAATGGTACCAAGCTGCAGTGTTGGGGAATCTACTTTTAAATGGTAGCTTTTCAAGCTACAAACTGCTGATGATTAAAAGTAGCTAAGCTACAGCCAAGCTACTGTTTTAATATTGTCGTTCGCTACACTACAAGCTACAGAGAAAAAGTAGCTTACTACACTGAAGCTATTTCATCGGGTAATATTTAATATTTGTGCTGTAGTATATTCTTAAAGCAAATTAATTTTTAAAATGTGAAACATAATGTTAAAAGTAAGTCTTTTTATATTTCTGTATATTTTTCTCAATGTAATATCAAATCACAAGGTTTGTTTGTCTGGTGTAAATCAAGAGTACTTCACAATTACAGTGTGAAAATTAGAAGGGTTACAACAAAAAAAAACCAAAGTGCTCCTACTGTATACATTTTCATGAAAGTCTCTAAAATATTGTGTGCTGTGAAGTATTTTTCAATCCTTTAACATCCATCCCTCAATCAAGCAAAAAACACCAACTAGAAACAACTAGTAGCTGAAAATACTCATCTCTGTAAAGAGAGAAAAATAACACTGGTCGTTATTAAAGTATCAATCAAAAGGACATTACGTATAAGTAAGCCGATTTGTTCGTATTTTACATGCAAAAATTGTATCACCGTTTTCTTAGTTCATTGTTTTTAAACAAACGGATATGAATGAATACTATACTGTGTGGGCTGTGAACAGTAGCCTGAGCATGAGGTGAATGACTGAGCATCTCACAGGGATCCTCGCACTGCTGGCAGTCTGGGCGGACCTGTCATACACCCATGTTGGGCAACGCTCGTGCTGCCAGCCGCAGCATTGTCGTTGGGAATGGTTGTTAAGTCGATCATTCGTAAGTCGCATATGTCGTAAGTCAACAATGATCTGTAGTTATTTTTAAAGACATTGTTTTGTCATGGTACATCACTATTTGTAAGAAGAATCTTTACTGGAAAAGCTACAGCATTTTAAAAGTAGCTGAGCTAATAATAAGCCACGGAAAAAATTACTTAAATTAGTGTCGCTAATAGTAATTAGCGACAGGAACACCAATACTGGCAAGATGTCAGGAAGTGTTGGTAATTTTCATACGACTATGTGAAGGGTCATACATAACCTATATTAATTACCACCCACTTGTATTTTACATGATAACCAGAATTCGTTCAGTTCAAAATTCCTGAAATTCTGTTACAACTTTGGGAATTTTATTGTTTACACATTTGTGAAGCACTGTATTTCATGGTGAGTAGCTTGCATTGACCAGTGCAGACCTGTAACTCTCTCCCTGTAAGTGGTCTCTTTTCACATACTGAAGTCAGAAGAATGCTCTCGTAGCCCTAAATCCCAGTTGCTTCAGGGATTCACGGACCCTGTTTTCTAAAAACATCTCCTCTTTGAAAATCTGCATAGGCTTCGGCCTCATTTATCGATTTTTGTATACATTTCATCAGAAACGCATGACAACGAAAAAAAAATATGTATACAAAGTTTTTTGGATATGTCAAATCTGCCATACACACATTTCTATGATATCCTACCCTGGTGCCACTCAAAAATAACCATAAATTGTCAATGCAAATGAGCTACTTGCTCAAATGATATATAAATAAAGCCTTTCTGGTTGCAAAACCAGATAATAGTAGCTGTAAATAAAATGAAAGAAGAGGAATTTTGAACTCTGCAAGGTATTATATTTAGGGCCTAAACACATTTGTTACAAACAAGAAAATGAAAAGGCATACATTTTCTAATGATTTTTTATTGCACATATATAAAGTATTAGACAACTGTTTCTATCCTTTTGCACAATTTGAACTTTCAGATTAGATATAAAATAGCATTTCATTGCCAGAGTACTTGTACTTTTTGCAATGATGATAAAGATGAAAATGTGTTGATTGTTAACACATCGGCACTGCGGTAGCCCTAAATACCATCGACTGTACACAAAAAATATTGGTCAGATCTGAAAACAGAGAGAAAGAAATGACGCACATGGGCCAATGTGATTGCAAATATTGGGGACAACCCACATCTTTACCCTCAATCTTCTGTAATAGAGGAAGCTCTATTGTGCAGCGCTGCGTCAGAGCATTTGGGAGATACTGATCTGGTATGTGAAACTAAAAATGAACGAATCAACTGAACTTAGGCCATCGAGCTACTATAGATGTCAATGTCATGTCGGCATCACAGATGACCTGCGCATCAATAGAATGGAATGACTTTATATCAGGGGTGGGGAACCTGTTACATGGAGGGCTAGTGTGGGTGTGGCTTTTTGGGATGGCCTCTCAATCGACCAATAAGAGTGGATCCCCAGGACTGCAGTTAAGAACCACTGCTTTATTATTGGTTGATTGAAATCAATCCCAAAAACCCCCACCCATACTGGCCCACCATGGAACAGGTTCCCCACCCCTGCTTTAAATTAACAAAAGTACCTTAATTGGCGCTCATTTCATTGTGTGCAACTAATGCTGTACCATTGCGCTGAAAAAAACTTTGACTTCATTTGAGCTGCCCTTATCGCAAGTGTACAGTAGTTGATTGCCCCAATTATTTTAGGAAAACTGGATATCGATGGAAATGTAGCTTTTATCTTTACATGCTCTGAAGTTTCTCAAAATACAAGCATTACGCATTGATCTAGGTCAGCATGCAAAAGCATGTGTTAAAACCATGTTGGCACTGCAGATGAGTTGCACGCTGTGGGGGGGAATGTTGATGTGCAGAAGAGCATCTTCATTCTCTGATGGTGCTTTCATTGCAATGTGCGTGCAGTCAATAGCACCAACAACATTATGAAATCTGGACATTGCTGCAAATTGCATTGCAATGTTTTCCTGTACATCCAAACTTAATGTACTGTCATGACAGTCAGTTAATACCAGCCACAACTTAAGGAAGAATGGAACTGGGTGTGGGCTGGGATATCCCTGATTCGTCAGCCAGCTCCTGTTGATATGTTCCTGTCATCAAAAATCCAAGTGTTGTCAGTACTTAAAGATGGACAGGAACAGCATGATTTCATAATGTTGGTTGTGGCCAGTTTTTCACACAATTCCATCGGAATTGCTCACAAATCACCAATGATTATTAGATAAATTATTATTGCGATCTCTAAATACCCCTCGTATTTGGCCACATGCAATGTCCTCTATCAAAGCTAATGCCATGATGATGATGCGTGTGACATGTTTAATACTTATTAACGCAAATTTCACCAAGCATAAAAACTAATGGTAAATGCAACTTGGATGCACATTTCTCACTGAACTCTAGATGTGACTTTTTTTTTTTTAATTCCTATAAAGATTAGATAAGATAATCTTTACTGTCATTGCCACTTGCCAACGAAATTGCGAAAGTGCAGGCAACTTAATGTGAGGCTTGAGTAATAAAAGACTATATTATAAAATGTACAAATTGCACTAACTATACATATTCAAGTATATATCGCTGCAGCCGGAACAGAGTGTCGAGTGGGAGGGGTTTATCACGAGGGGTAGGAGAGGTTTATAATGAGGGTTAGTGTTAAGGTACCAGAAGATAACAGGCCCCTTGTTATAAACCCGTCCCACATTTCATACCCACTCGCCATTCGGCTCCTGGCTTCAGCGATACGCTTTTCGGCCATTTTGCTGGTTTACCTGCATTTCCTCGCCTTTCCCCGATTTGTCCAAAATGTTGCCTACACCTCCTGAGTTTCTGTAAATGTACGGATTTTTTACTGTCGTGTTTTGTTTGACAAATCCAGGATTTTGTGTAAAAAGTTGCATAGCACAGTTTAGGCTTCTTTTCCTGCATACTCAACTTTGACAGACGAGGCCCCTGCTGTTCCACCGTTGAGCACAGAAATCTGTGGTTAAACGGCAGGGCACTCATTCCGAAACGATATTCTGGAAATGCCTAATGACCCTGTTCAAAGTTTTATCTAAGTGCTTACTAGTACTTTTTCTTTAACGTCACTGCTGTCACATGCTTTGCAAGGGTGGTTATTAATGTGTCTGGGGCACAGTGCTCAGAATATCAGCAAACAGATTGCCAGAAAACAATAAATCAAGAATGATATTTTTCCAAAACCCCACAGAAATCTAGATTATGCAGCATTATGTGCTTACACATTGAGTTTTGGCATATTGTGACATAATGGCATGTAACCTCCCTTGCATACTCCTCAAAAAAAAAGAATTTTGTTTGTAACTACTCTTCTGTTATGTTAAAATTAAAAAAATTTTAGTATATGTACAACAAAGGTTAAATATATATTTAGGTTGCAATAATTGCTTAAGTGTCTTATGATGTTGTTGCAATTTGTTCTTCCTGTTTGATGTGAAGTTGCAGTGTCATTATGGTTCTTATGCAATAAGATGTTATATGGCTAATAACTGATCTGCTTGTATGCCAGTAAAACCAACTGGTATTGCAATTTTTCAGTCCTGATTATTTCTTGTATTTTTCCTGTTCTAGGACCTTGTCTTGATCCTTTGACCCCTTCTCTGTACGCATCATCTTTCTTGGCCTCCTCCAGATATAACTTTTTGTATTCTGCCAACTTTGCTAGACTGTATGGTAAGTGTCAGTTTTCCCCGAGGAAAAAACATTTTTGGATCAGTTGCAAATACTGATATGATTACAATATGAGGGCAACATGATATGCATGAATCTTTTAAAAATGCACAGAGAAATGCAGTGAAGATGCATAATGGTTCACCTTTGACCATAATGGTTCTATTCTGATACCATCCAGCCAGTTAGCCAGTGTGGATGTTGGTGCCAGCCTCTAATGGTATGTGCCATGAGCCGAACTGTGGTGGATGCTGTCGATTATGAAAGTCAGTGCCGTGTGCATCAGCGTTGCGTGTTTGTGCAGTGGCATGTGGTCTTGGGATGTGCGTTTACGTATGTGCTGTAAACTGTATAATGGTTGTGGGTGTTGGTAGGGGGCACAGAGGTTACGGGAGATGGGGGTGCGGGTAAATACCCTTTTGGGGAACACAAAAATGAAGGTGAGGAAGAGCTGTGGTGGCCAGTTCAGGGAGAAGCAGCTCTTCTCCCAAAGAGGTGTAGCTGAGGTCAGTCAGGTGGTGTCTGTCCCTTCAGGGCAGTCGTCCTCCAGCCAGACTGTTCAAAGGGGCAAAGCTGGCATTTCTTGACCTCTCCCCAGCATGGGCTTAGAGTTGTGTCCTGCCCCCCTCGTCAGTGCAATAAGCGGCTGCCAGCAGCACCTAGTTTGCATTCCTCGCAAGCGGTTTCTGCACCAACTGTGAGGAAGCTGTTACTACTAGCCACCAGCGTGGCAGTGATCGCCCCCTGCTGGTTCGCAGCGGACTCCCAGTTACAGTGTATACGTGTGTCTGCGGATACGTCTGGCTGTGTGTGATGAATCTGTATGTTCTCCGCAGGGAGCAGCGGGTGGTCACCAGCCCCAGGGGACCGACAGCCCTGGCTTCAGATTAACCTGCACAGGAAGTACCGCATAGTGGCCATCTCCACACAGGGTACCTTCAACTCCTATGATTGGGTCACCAAATATACTTTGCTGTATGGAGACCGGCCAGACTCTTGGACCCCTTACATCCAACGGGGAGGCAACTCGGTATGCAAAATGGGGGAACAAGAGCAACATATGGTCCCAGATGTGTATTCCAGTAGCAGTTTATAAGATAAACAGGCCACACTTCTTTAAACTAGATAGAGTTGATAAATACAATTATTTTGTTTGTTACTAGACACATAGAAGCATTCATATTTAAAAATATTTTTAAAATATACAGTAGAAATATAGAAATCTATATAATAAAGATAATTACTTTGTCTTTTTGGATTATTGTCCTATAAATGTGATTGTATCATAAACTATATTATACAGCTTCTATGTTTATATGTCACTTAGTTTTTACTTGGATATTCATCTTTCAGACTCTGTCAGGAAACTGGAACTACTACCAAGTGAAGAGGCATAACTTCCACTATGCCTTCACAGCCAAACACCTCCGCTTCTTACCTTTGGGATGGAACACAAAATGGGGCGGAAAGATCGGGGTCCGGCTGGAGATATATGGCTGCCCCTATGGTGAGGCTTCTATTGCTATTATGACAAGATACAAAGTCAAAAGGAAACTGCATCGCACTGCAGAGGGATAGACCTGAGGTGTGCTGCATCTAGTGTGACTGCGGTATTGTCTGAGGCTTATGATAAAGCCAACAGTACACTGAGATTTAAACCTCTGTGACAAGGTAACCTTCAGTTCATATTTCTTTCTTTTCCTGACATAAATCATAAGCGTGCAGAAATCTACTTCCCAAGAGAATACGGGAAAAAAGATGTTATTCTGGTCATAGTCTCCAAAAAAATGCCAATCCAAAGATAAATGGCCCAGCTGTGAAAGCTATGGGAAGCTTTAAAGCAAATGGAAGCCAGCATCTATGTCAATAAATAAAAACCAGAAGAAGCTTAATTTATGTTACGATTTCTTGCTGAAAATGCTCTTCATTCACTCAACCACCATCTATAAATAGGTTGCATCAGAATTTATTTGTGTGCTAAGATCCCACTGACATGAAATTGATGTTTGCTTTTGTTAGTTTGGATATTATACTGTTTATTTTTAGTTTGGATACTATGCACTTCAGGGCTTCAGTATGTTACATGCATGGGCCGGTGAGGTCACAGATGGTTTCACTGAGGTGTCCTGCTGTCCTTCTCTCCTGTCTCCCTAAGACTCCTACGTCATGTCATATGACGGAAATGACATGGTGGCTTATCAGTTCCCACAGCAGAGATACCGTACGCTGAATGACCACATTGCCCTGAACTTCAAGACGCTGGAGCGCGATGGTATACTGCTGCACAGTGAAGGCCTGCAAGGGGACATCCTCATTCTGGAGCTGAAGAACGCTCGCCTCTACCTACACATCAGCCTAGGTGGGTGCAGTCTCAGGGCCCCCGTGTTCACGGTTTCTGACAAAGGACCATAGGAGATGTGATAGACCAAAGCAGAAGTTTGTTTCGGTTCACAGACTCTTGGGAGATGATTACTGTTGAGTTTTTATTTATCTGTAATGACTGCTTTCCTCAGGGAGCAGCACTGTGCATGAAGTAGAGGGTCTCACCACCCTTACAGTGGGCAACCTGCTGGACGACCAGCACTGGCACTATGTCACCATCAAGCGCTACGGCCGGCAGGTCAACCTGACAGTGGACAGCCACACCGAGAGCGCCATCTGTAATGGCGACTTCACTCACCTGGACCTGGACACTCAGGTGGGTGGAAACCAGTGTGGCTGTGGGTAGAGTGAGACACTGCAGGTAAAGACAGGGGTCAGAAAACCAATAGTAGAGAACCTACACTGCAAATCTGTTCCAGGAATTTGAAAGCTATATGACTCTGGAATTTCTTGGTGGTAGAATAGTCCTAAGGGTAGTGTAATGCTGTCTTGTTATGGCAGGGGTCTCCAACTCCGGTCCTGGAGAGCTACTATCCAGTAGGTTTTCTATTCTACCTGGCTTCTGATGAGCCACACCTGTTCCTGGTATTTACCTGACCGGAGTTAGAAACCCCTGTGTTACGGGGTAAGAGAAATATTAATATTGGGTTTGTCTTTAATATAATTATCAGCCTATTCGACATATATTATTAACTATTATGACTGATGTGAGTCATAGTAATATCTCACATTGTTCATCATGTGTCATTTTGTTTCATAACGAAAGTGCAGCCATTTTGCTATGGGTACCGTCCTTCCCCCAGGTTTTTGTAGGAGGAGTGATTCAGTCAAACATGCCTCACCAACCCAAGAAAGCCAATTTCCGTGGATGCCTGGAAAATGTCTTCTACAACGGGATCAACATCATCGACCTGGCACAGTATGGAGACTCTCAGATCCGTTTCCATCCTGGACAGGTATGGCAAAGATCGCTCAGCAGTGATCCAGCTCGCTGCATCACTATGATATACAGTATCTCTATTTTATTACAGGATACACTACTTGCCTGCCTCATGTAAAATTTAGTGCTTATGTCTGCAGGAAGTATCTCTAGAGCCAGTTGCCCTTTACACTGGTCCTTGGGGACATAAGCTGTCTGCTGGTCTTCAACTTTAATTTTCTAGTATCTAAAAGCTGCACATTCCTTGTGAAGAATGTGAGAGTATCATTAGGGCTAATAAAAATTTAACTGAATCACTGTAAGTAGCTTTTGTTAATTTTTGCACACGAATGAGCCAAGTATTTTAGCGGAACTTACTGGCCATACAGCCATCGAAGCTGATCTGTGATAGTGATAAGAGATGTTCCTTAAGTAATCAAATGACGCAAGCAGTTTTAGAAGCGTTTCGTTGAATCATCTGCATACTTATTTTATATTCTATTATGAATGCCAGCAATATAATAATTGTGTAGGTATTGCAGGCAGATATTAAGGCAGTGCAATATTCATCGTTCATTATCTACTGTATGAGGCAGGTTTGGTGCAGCAGTTGTTTACCATGAAATGTTCCTCTTCTTGTGTCCCAGAAAGCAAGGCGGTACTCTTGCTATGACATGATGCTAAAGCCCATGACCTTCGCTGGGCCAAACAACTTCCTGCAATTGCCGGGGGTGTCAAGGAGGTCAAGGATGGCTGTCAGATTCAAGTTTCGCTCTTGGGACTACACCGGGCTGCTGATGTTCACCCGCTTTGCTGATGAACTTGGCTCCCTGGAGCTGGGCCTGAGCGAGGGCCAGGTCAACGTCTCCCTTATGCAGCCTGGCAAGAAGAAGCTGCAGTTTGGTGCAGGTGAGCTCCAGATTGGGTCATACCAAGTTCTTTTTTTCAATTTTGTATTCATCCGTCTGGGAAGATCGTGATAGAATAGAAGACACCCAGTTGACAGTCGAGCACACCTGCAGAATCAGACCCTTTAGGATCATCAGTCCACCTAAACACTAGTAGCCTGGATGATCCATTCAGAATGACTCCAATTGGTCCAAAAGATAACTGTCCAGTCCTCACTCGTATCTCACTTTGACCAAATGAGTCTGTGAAATATGTAAATGTATTGCCAATAGTGAAACCCACTTTACCACCCAGTACTGAGTGCATTTGGTTTCATTTTCATTTTTCTACTTAGGTCACACTCTTCTTAGTGCAACATTCATATCAGTGTAGAAAACACTCATTAAATTCAAGAAGAATTGGTTTCTTTATAGTAAACATCAATAGACAGAATTACTGAGCTTGCCAAAACGCCATAATCCCCTAGCAGAGTGTGGTAGATATGAGCAATTAGTTTACTTAGTTGTATTAAAGAAAGAAGTGCCACATGCAGCTGCTCCAGACGTCATTCAGCTTATTAGCAAAATCAAATTTAAGGACAGAGTCCTGAATTACTCTTGAACCCGTATTATGTCCTTCCAGTCTATAAGACACAGCAAGACCAGGGTCTTTATGAGCATTTATAGATGACCTTGTTAATAAGTACAATTATGGGTAATAATCTTGTAATTCCTCCTGCTGAGGAATGAGAATATTCCTCAGCCTCCTCATTTTCAGTGTTTGCGAGAATCGTTTTGTGTGTTGGAAAAATTCCAATTTCATTTTGCATGATTATTACATTATGACTCTGCTATAGCTGTTCTGCAAGGATTTGCTCCCAAAAAAAGGGTGAACAAGCTGAAACTGATCACGGCACATTCTTACCTGCAGGTTATCGACTGAATGATGGGTTCTGGCACACCGTGGAAATTGTGGCCAGAGACAACTTTGTGACCGTGACCATCGATGACGACGAAGGATCTCCGTTGAAGATCACCAACGTCTTTACAGTTCGCACCGGAAACCATTACTACTTTGGAGGTGAGTGATCACGAAAACTGGAACTACCAGGCACGGTCAAGCTACCCTTAGTAACCATAGCTCTGCGTACAGATACAAAACGATTTACAAAAAATATAATTTCATACTGTTACGAGTAGTTGCCATGCAGAAATTTATTTAGCTATTACATGTTTTAGCATAGAGTATAATATACCATCGCTGAGGTGTCACAAGGGATCACCTTTGCTAATTAACTGCCTGTTAATTAATGCCATTTGGATCGTCCCAGGATGTCCTCAGACCAACAACACCGACAAGTGTGAGACCAATCTAAACAAGTTTCATGGCTGCATGCAGCAGATCTTCATTGACGACGAGCCCGTGGACATCGACATGGTGCTTCTGTGGCGCTGGGGGCGCTATACTGAGCTGCTGCTGGGCACCTGCGGCATCACTGACAGGTGGGGGCAGGGCTGGCGGGCACCGTTCGGGCTGGCCGGCTAGGACATGGGCCGAGAGCTCCTCATCATGACTGGAGTCTGACCTTGAGAGCAGATGATTCGACACTGAATCATAGGTTTCAAGGTTTTGAGCTATTGAATAATGGGCGATTATTATGACTGTTCCTCTCTGTAATCAAGTAGTACAGGAATGATACAGACAGTGGAAAGAGCCAGACTGAGAAGCTGCGCACTGCTGTAACACACCACTGTGTTTCTTCTGAGCAGCTTGTGCACACGCCCTCCTCTCCATTAGCGCGCAACGGCTTGCTCTCTGCACAGTTCGGGCACTTTCAAAATGCAAGCTTCTCTCTGCAAGTTGTCAGAAGCTGAAATGGGTTGTGAGGTTTCCAAACGAGGCCTTTTAACACATACTAACTGATGCTCAGAGCGACAATCCTGTAGAGGGAACACCATTACCATCACTCAGATACTTCCATCTTAGATGTGCATCCTCAGGCCTGGCAGATAAAGGTTTCTTCTGCTGAGTAATGGTCCATTATCCCTGCCTGCCGCTCTTTCCCATATCATTTCATCTTTGGCCTCTCCCGGTGTTTTTCCTTCACTTTACTGTTCCCTCGTAGGTGCACGCCGAACCCATGTGAACACGATGGCAGATGTATCCAGTCCTGGGATGACTTCATATGTCGTTGTGAGAACACTGGCTACCAGGGAGAGGTCTGCCACATGTGTAAGTCTCAGTTGCCGTGGCTCCGATCCGCACTTTAATATCTTGCATATAAGCTCAGTGCTAAAATCTCTGTTTTTGAGCAGTATATGAGTCATGGCTGCTTGCTGCAAGGAGCTATAAAAGGCTTTTTTAATTGTCATGTTATGACAGCTGTGTACAAGGAGTCTTGTGAGGCCTATCGGCTCAATGGCAAGTTCTATTCGGGCAACTATACCATCGATCCTGACCTTAGTGGCCCCTTGAAACCGTTTTCAGTCTACTGCAACATGGGAGGTAGGAAGCTGAGATAATTATATATATAATCGTGAACGTGTTGCACCTAAGATACCATGTATATGCATTATAAGATGTGCGAATTACTGTGCAGATAATTCATTGTTAAATACACGTTGTCTAATGTGTTGCAAACCGTGCCATTTGTATGTGCCTTTGGAAAACGTCAGAAAAACAAAGCTGATTCTTTCAACTAAGTCATCTTTATTTGTAGTGCACATTTCACACAACTCACATTCAAAGTGCTGCACATAGTCAAGAAATGAAACATAACACACAAACAGCAAACATCGAATAAAATAGATGCGGAAGAAACCAATCTTTAGTCAATTGCCAAAAGAAAAGAAATGTGTTTTTAAAACTTTAAAAACATCAGACTTTGCGGCTGACCCAACATGTAAAGACAAACCAGTCCTGTTACTCTGGAAACAGGGAAACAGTGTGGTTTAAAATATGGCACTGATGTGTTATTTAAAATCAAATATTAAGTGGAGATAATGATGTAATTCAGATTGAACACTGCAGTCACAGTCATATAGTCACAGTCATATAGTCACAGTCATATAGTCATGCTTTCAGAGCTTTTAGTAGCCATAAGCACTGGGATGACCCGGCTTTTCTGCCCACCTCCAGCCTACAAAGGTTGGACAGTGGTCAGGCATAACCGGTTAGACAAGACCAAGGTGACCGGAACCACAATAAATCAGCCTTACATCGGTGACTTGGAGTACATGAATGCATCCTGGGCTGAAGTCGCGGCCCTCGCCAACACATCCACACACTGCGAGCAGTGGATTGAATTCTCCTGCTACAAGTCTCGGCTACTCAATACGCCTTGTGAGTCACAACTATTTTTACTGTCAGAGAACACTGGCTGTAATTTATATAATTTCTTATAGTTTCTTGTTTGTTAGCATGTTGCATTTCTAGAATGGATAGTTAGTAAGCTCTGTAGATTAGGGTGTACCGAAAAACTAAAACTGCTGAAAGGTCTCACCTTCCAGAAAGTTTCCTATAGGTAAGTTGTTCTCAGAGAAAAAATTTTAACCTATAATCAGAAATTATTTAGGTGTGCCCCAAAGAGGTCAAAGTTTGAAATTGAAAATTTCACTGTGTTTGATTCCAGAATTGCAATTGCAGCAAATTTGTCATTGCTAATCTTACTATAATTTAGCGTCCTGAAAAAGAATATTAGCGCCAATTAGATGTTGTAGTGATAACTTGGCAGATAAATTATAGCAAAATTAGCAAATCTAGCATTGCATGTCACGTTTAATATTACATGCATCTGCTCGACTGGCCTGGTCTACTATTGCTTACATTGTTACACTACAGTGTGCATGTAAATTACACAGACATTATACAGTCAACTGTCTTGGCTACAATTTACATCTTCAGTTTATAATCAAGTTGCTTTTGCTAGCGCTAGCTATTATCATTGTCATACATTGGTCAATCATAGAACTTCGATAGTCCAATAACCGCATATGTTGTGCATTGCCTTCACTGTCAGGTGAGGATAGTTTTACGATGGTTCTCAACGACCTGCGGAAGACACCGCTTTTGTGTTTCATCGATTGTAGTTTCATTGAAGTCTTGAATCGGTGCGACTCCTCGCTTTGTGCAGTCATTGACACATTGCTAAATGACGAGCAAGAGTGCTTGCAGTTAGGTAAGACTGATTCTCACGCCACAATTCAACTAGAAGATCTAAGAAGCTGTCATCAAGCTGCATTACGCTGAACAGTGATTTGATATCTGTCGATCAGAAATGCCAGTTGTCAGGAGGTGCGACCCACGTTCAGTTGTCATTTTCGTCACCAGCAGACACTCGTCATCAATTGTCGCCAAGTCAGAGAACAGAGCCAGGCTGACCAGTTCTGGACAAGAACCAAGAAAGAGCCGTTCATAAGCATTTGTAGCACTTTGTTTGTGAAGATGAAACATGAAATGTCGCATAGCGTCACATCCTGATGGTAAACGAGTACCTACTATTTGTTCACATAGAAGTCCTCTCAACCATACTTTACTGTCGCTTCTCATAGCGTGTTTAGCGGTAGCACTCATGATACACTGAGTCAACAACATAAGCTCACTGACTGTTTCTGCTAACAAATGACAAAATTCTACTTTCTTGCAGCTTTAATAACTTTATAAACACAATCATGACGTCATCAAAGAATGAGAATATTTAACTACACTCAACACACTGTTAATAAATAAGTAATTTTGTGTGGGGTATATTATGTAATGTTGTACACTATGAAGTTACAACAGTCCAAAGTAAGAAAAATTTTCAATTTCGAAATTTGACTCCTTTGGGGGACCCCTAAACAGTTTCTGATTAGGTTCATTTTTTTTCTCTGAGAACAACTTGCCTATAGGAAACTTTTTGGAGGGTGAGACTTTTCAACAGTTTTAGTTTTTAGGGACACACTATCATAGATGCTACTGATTTCTCATAGCCTTTGGAATGCATTGAAGAACTGAGTTTTAATTTGGAGTTTTTCATCTGTGCTTTTAAGTAGAGTAGGCCAGAATAAGCATTTACTATTTTCAAAGAATACTCTGGTGAGTGTGGCTCAGTGGGTAGTCATGTTGCTTCCCCTGTACAGTTTTTTGGGTTTGAAGCCAAATGAAATATGGATTTTCTCCTTGTACCCTGGGATTCTCCTGGAGTCCAAAAACATGCAGTTAGGCTAATTGGTGTTTTAGAATAGTCAAGTGTATAAGTGTTCATATGAATATGCCCTGAGATAGCCAGGCATCCTGTCCAGTGTGTATAATTTATTGATACTAACTACAGCACAGATTTGAGACCCAATCCCGTCTCGCCTCCACAGATGGGCAGCCGTTCAGTTACTGGATTGGCCGGAATAATGAGAGCCATACTTATTGGGGTGGATCCTTCCCTGACAGCCACAAATGTGGCTGTTCCATCAACCAGACATGCGCAGATCCCAGGTTCTACTGCAACTGTGACGCAGACTATCGACAATGGTGAGAAGGGGGTGTGTCAGGGTTTAAAAATGCTTTGCAGATTTGAAGAATGGAATGAATACTATAGATAACTAGCACTTTGACAACAGTTACTGGCCATAGTTACTGGCCATACAAAAACTACTTTTCCATTTTTAAAGGTTCTTTGGAGAACAGCTATTTTGTTGAATTCACTATTGACAGAGTTAATTATCTGTAATTTTCCTAAATTTTAAATTTATTTGATTGTTAACCACACTATTTTTTTGTAAACCAATCCATTTTTCCCAATGGAAATGACTATAATGTATCACGGGTGCTGCAAAATGAACTGTTAAAATAGAATCAGCTATTAATGGCATTGTAGCACCATGGGTAGCAACATGAATTGGATTCTGACCTGCGTGTGTTTTTAATTATTACATTGTAAGGACCAGATTTCCTCAACCGTAAACTGCAGATGGCATTATTGCAAAGTGGAAGTGTTTAGAAACAACAGAACCTCAGCCACAAAGTGGCAGACCACATAATGTAACCGAGAGCGGTTGCTGAGTGCTGAGGTGCGTAGGACGCTCTGTTGAGTTAATAACTGCAGAGTTCCAACCTTCTCTGGCAATAAGCCCAGCACAAAATCTGTGCACTGGCAACCTTATGGGATGGGCTTCCCTAGCCAAGCAGTAAGCAACCGATGGAGTCTTGTAAATCATGCTGCCACTGAACTCTGGAACAGAGGAAACATCCCTTGGAGTGACGAGTCACACTTCTCTCTCTGGTAGTTTGATGTATGTACAGGGTTGTCATAATTGGCTGGCATGAGATTTTCAATCCAAGACAAGTCAGTACATGCATTTACATGTATGTAAGGGTTTTATTACTTTGTAAATAGTCTGTTGAGTTTTCAAACTACCCCAATGATATTGATTTAGCTTGATTTAGGTTTATAATGGAAGAATATAGAGTTGCCGTAAGATTTCTTGCATGAGCGTGAGAGTCAAAAAGTGTGAATGTCATGCCAAATGTGTGAGAGTTGGCAACCCTGTGGACAAGTCTGGGTTTGATGGATGCCAGGAGAATGTTACCTACCTGTCCCAACTGTCAAATTTGATAAAGGAGGGATAATGTTATGTGGTTGTTTTTCAGGGGTTGGGCTAAGGCCCTTAGATCCAGTGAAGGGAACTCTTAATGTTTCAGAACAGCAAGACATTTTGGATAATTTTATGCTTCCAACTTTGTAGGAACAGTTTGGAGAAGGGCCTTTTCTGTTCCAGCATGACTGTGCCCCAGTGCACAAAAACAAAACATAAAGACATGGTTGGGTGAATTTGGTATGGAAGAACTTGACTGGCCCACACAGAATCTTGACCTCAACCCCATCAAATACCTTTGAAATGTGTTTTAATGTGTTTTAAAGTTTTTTGTTCCTATTGCTTGAACCGTCACACCCAGGATGTTGCCATGCTTTCTACCTCATAACTCCCACCTGGGACAATAGATGTATAATGTGTCATTAAGTGAAAATTTACATGCATTTTAAAACACTGATGTAAATGTGTATCTGTTCATGGAAACAGGTATTCAGACAAAGGTTGGCTGAACTTCAGAGATCATCTGCCGGTCTTGAGAGTTGTGGTTGGGGACACAAACCGAACTGGTTCAGAGGCCCAGTTTTACGTGGGAAATCTGCGCTGCCATGGTGATCGTGAGTACACATGTTTTCTTGCATAGTTAGTTTTCTTCTCAGCTACTAACAAGTCACAGAATATGGTAAAGGATTGCAAATAAAGATCTAATGAGGGATGCCCAGGATCCAGTGAAACGCTGTCACTGTAGCTAGAAGCCTAACTTCCTGAGTGTGGGTCGTGTGATTGTCATGTCATATCTGATCACAGGAAACACCTGGAACACTGTGTCCTTCACCAAGCAAACATACTTGAAGTTTCCCACTTTCAAACCGGGCACGAGCGCTGACATCTCCTTCCATTTCAAAACCACTGCTGAATATGGCGTCTTCCTGGAGAACTCGGACGACCGCCACCGTAACTTCATCCGAGTGGAACTCAACAGTAAGCTGTGCATAGATGAAGGAGGGCTCAGCTTATTGAAATATAAGGATCTGTGAAATGATCAGCCTGCCTGGGCAGTATTTGCTCATTCAAGTTGGAAAATAACCTCAGTGTTCTGCTGGTCTCCCATCCCCCAGCCACCAGAAACGTGCTCTTTGTCTTCATGGTGGGTGATGGCATCATCAACGTGACCCATCGTTCACCGCTGCCGCTCAACGATGACGAGTGGCACTTTGTCCAGGCGGAGATCAACGTGAAGGGGGCCAGGCTCAAGGTGGACTATATGCCTTGGGCAGTGCGGCGCTTTCCTGGGCAGACTACTGTTAGGATGAAGTTCACCCAGCCCCTCCTTGTGGGTGCGTTGTCTCAAGTTTTGCAGATGTTGATTAAATTAGTCAGATTAAAAACAGGTCAATCCTTCTCTCTTTTTACATGTGATAGCCAGATGTGGACATTTCAGGTCCAGAAAGTAAGATTTTGTTCCAACCAACCACTAGTGTACGAAGAGTCATAATCGCAGAGTACTCAGCTGTTTGGTTAAAGCAAAAGCTTGGTCTGGATTTTTACTCTCTGGACCTGAAATGGCCACCTCTGGTGATAGCTCATATTTAATAAACCCAACTTCCAAACCAGTACCATCAAGTCAGTAGGATGATCACATGAATTTACTGGAAATATTTTTACTTTTGCTTTCAACAATAAATTTTGTCTTTGATATACAGGGTTTTCACCCAAACTCTCTCAGATTCTCTGGTTGTCAAAAGTCAGAGACCAACAAGGTCAAGATTCTCCTCTAGTCCTTCACCCTTAAATCCCCAGTTCCATTTTCAAAATTCTTAAAAATCACATTTATTGAATAGGCATCTGGAACATAGGTTTAAACCTGTACTTGAAATAAGCAATTTTACTGTGTCTGGTACTTGGGAGAGCTGTTTGAATGCGTGTGCGTGTGTGTGTCAATATATATATATATATAGCTTATGCCTGACATTTAAATTGGCTGTGAAACAATCAGTTGTTGAGCGCTTTCGAAAGCCTCACACTTCCTGTCCTCTTCTATTAGGTGCAGCCAAATCGAGGCTGAGGGGATTTCTGGGCTGCCTGCGAGGATTGCGGATGAATGGCGTTCCTGTCGACCTGGCAGGAAAAATTAATGAAACAGAAGGGATCCGCATGAACTGCACAGGCCAGTGCTTGAATGCCACCATACCTTGTCGGAATGGTGGACGATGCATGGAAGCCTATGCCTCTTATTTCTGCGACTGCAACAACACTGCCTTCGAGGGCTATTATTGCCACAAAGGTACCATGCAAAGGACCAAAGGCCTCACACCCCAATTAAAGACTGCATGCAAAGGACAACAGACCTTATGCTCCAATCAAAAGCTGCATGCAAAGGATAAAAGACCTTATAGTCCAGTCAATGGTTTCACGCATCTGAAACAGAAAAAATTTACATCTTATTTACATCATTTACATCTCTTTCTCTCAAAATGTTATGTTTCCTTATGATATTGTGCTGAAATAATGTTCTGAAGTTTTTCCTATGTTTATAAGAGCCAAAAATGTAATCAGTACAGACAACATAAAAATAAATTGTTGCAGATCAGCATAACCTTAATGGTTTAGGCAGTACTGCTGATTGGCCACCTGTAATGTATGAATTTCTACAGGGATATATCATAGTATTTTGTGTCTTTATATAACTCAATGCCACAGAACAGTATTTAGTAGTGTGAGTTTTAACAGAGACTCATGGTTAAATTTTTTTTAAATCCCATCATTCTTGAGGTAATAATCTTGCTATTTCATATTTTCCCAAGACATTGGGGCTTATTTTGAGGCAGGGGCATGGATGCGCTACAACATCCGGAATGAGGCGATTTCTGGTGAGAGCCAGTGGGCTTACTGGCTGGATCCCCATAATTTCAGCTTGGGCTACAACCAGACCAATGACAACATTGAGTTCAGCTTCAGCACCACTCATACCCCTGCTGTGCTGCTCTATATCAGCTCGTTTGTGAGGGACTACATTGCGGTCCTCCTCAAGAACAACGGTACGGTCAGAGTTGGGTTCATCAGCACAGAGGAAGGGCAACATGTGTCTACCTTCATGTAGCATGCTACTTTGTCGTTTTTATAAAAATATATTATCTTTTGTTATCCTGGTAGTGAAGTGAAATTTAAAGGATTTTTATGTTTGAATTTTGTTATCCCATAATCTCAATATCCCCATGACCCAGAATAAGAAAAATGGTTTGAAAATGGATGGATGGATATTCTGCTTATTTTAGGTGCAAATTTTAAACTTAATACTGTACTAATGCTCCCCATCTTATGATGGGGTTATGTCACGATAAACCAATCATAAGGAAAAAATATCGGAAGGCGAAAATGTACCTAACCTAACAAACATTAGCCTACAGTTAGGCAAAATAACTAACACAAAGCCTATTTTATAATAAAGTGTTGAATATGTTGTGTGATTTATTGAATAATGTACTGAAAGTGGAAAAACAGAATGGAATTGAAATACCTATTGGAATACACAACTTAACCCAGTCAAAATATCGTAACACAGACCATCATAACCCAAGGAGGATCTATATTTTTATTGTGCTTCTTAATTTTCCTGTTCTTTTAGGTAATGTAGCGCTGAGGTATCGTCTGGGCCTGATCACTCATAAATTTCAAGTGTCCTCCAGGAACCTGGCTGACGGATACCCCCACTTCATCAACATCACCAGGCACAACAGAACCGTACGAATACAGGTGCCCTATGCGCTTCGCTAACACTTGCACCATCTGAGCAGAGCAAACTTTCCAGTTGACATTAAAGAACCTGGACAAATCCTGAGTTTCAAAACTAGGTGTAATGTTTATAATATGGCCTGAAATAGTTCAGATCTATGATAGCATATCTGGATTGTTTTTTTTTTTTAATAGGTGGACTACGCAGAGACCATCAAAGAACATTTGGCAGAGATAGACATTAGGTTTGACTCCCCTAAGTCAATGTTTCTTGGCCGAGTCATGGGTAAGCTGGCTTCTAGACTTCCCACTGTACCTAACATAAATGATACGTTTATAGTTAATGCATGTAGTCAGTAAATTTGTTATTTATATAAATGAAAATCTGAAGAGAAAATTGCCTCTTTTGACTTGACCCTTGCTTCACCATCATGCTATCTGCTGTACCTCGTGTAGCCATCTCGCTGTGGGCATCTGTCACTGTCTAACAAGGTGATTATTGTTGCAATGACAGAGAATGTCCAAAAATTCAATTTTTGACAAGTAAAAGGCATGTACCGCCTAAAGATATTCTTTCATTAAAATTTTAACACTTGTCTAGACACAAATCATGATCAAATGGACATGGCTTAATAATAATAGCATCCAGCAGCAGTGCATTACAAGGTTTATTTCCCATCACTGCATTATTCTCAATAAACCCAGAAACTCTGAGACAGAGTACACATTCCATCTCGTATAGCTCCGTGGAAGAATACGGGGGAGTATGTTGCATAGTGCTTTTGTAGCCTCTCCACAGTATTTGCCAGTAATGTTTTTTCCTTTCACAGAGGTGGGGGACATTGACTATGAGATTCAGAGGCACAACTCTCCAGGCCTGATTGGCTGCATATCAGGAGTGCGGTACAACATCTATGCCCCACTCAAGACCTACTTCCGCCCCAATGAAACGCACCCACCTGTTACAGTGCAGGGTTTTGTTGCGGAGTCCAACTGTGGGGTTTTCCCCCCAGTGCTGGGTCTGGTGCCTCTGTCAGCTGACCCATGGTTCACCGGATTATGTGAGACTTCATTTCCCAAAATGTCATTACATGTCCAGTTATCATTACTCACCACTGCCTTATGATATTTTTAAGATCTGAAATCTGACCAGATGTAAAAATAACAGTGCTGCATATGAGAGATTTCTTACAAGTAGACTAAACAGATGCCCTTTGTACAGTGCTAATGCAGTTCTGATGCTATTTAAGGAATGACTTGTGCCATTATCTGATGTCCATCTGTTTGCCATTGCAGTGTTCTACTACATCCATGATGACTTATCAAGTCCACCAATGATAGCTCGTAAGTTATGACATATGACAGAATGTTTTTGAGTGTCTATGTACGTACACAGTGGTGGGCACAAGCTAACTGAAAAGTTAGCTTCAAGAACTACTAACCCACTAAATCCAAAATTTAATTCGATAACACTGAACTGATAAACCACTAAAAAAATTAGCAGAAGCTAACAATAACTGCTAATGCTGACTTTCATTATATGAATTTAGCTTCGGTTTGGTTTTTGGCTCTGAAAACCTTAAAAAACATGCATAGAGAGCTAAAATTGTATCAAGCAATCATGTCTTGTGTTTACACGTAGTCAGCTAATGCTTGCCCAGAATAACCAACTTTGGTCAGTTGACTGGAGATTTTCAATTCCCGACAAGTCTGCACACGTATTTACGAGTATATAACAGTTTTATTACATTATAAATAGTTTGTAGGGTTTGCAAACTAGCGCTTTTGATGTCACTAATTTTAGTTTTATAATGGAATAATACAAATATTCAGTAAGATTTCTTGTGTGTTTGAAAGTTTGAAGATGTATCTCGCCAGATGCATGAGAGTTGGCAACCCCACTGACAAATAGACTGTGTAGACACAACAGACAGGAACAACTATGTATGATTTTAGAGTTTACAGACGTTATTGACAGTTAAATTTAATTCACTTTTTCAGCAAAAATGGTCACAGTTAGGGGAACTAAATTCACAGAACTTAATTGATCCAGTGACAGTTTGGCTAACGAAACTTTCTTTGATTAGTGGTGTATAATATACATTAGTCATCAAACCACACTGTAGTTTCAGAGTCATGCTATGCAGGCTTTCTTTAAAATAAATGAATAAACTGCCCTTAAATTTATCATGAAACGAAATTGTCTTCATTCAAAGAGTTACGCTCTCATTATTTCACAACATATGTCACATCACACCCGCGTAAAGCGCCTTGAAGCAACTCTGTTGAAACGTGATACGTATAAAAATAAACTGAATTTCATTCACACTGGTTATAATATATCCAGAAGAGTAAATCCACAGCTACATTATTTTATAAAAATGTTCAACATTTTTCAAATTCTATTTGAAATGCTATTCCTTGTGTTTCTTGTTACAAAAAAGTTTTGCTCTGGTCCACGCATGTCCAGCGTGTAATACTTTTGAAATGTTTAAATTATTTATTCATATAATATGTAGTTGAAGAATATGTGAATTAATTATTATTATTATTAGTTTATAATAATTATTATTATATTTCCTTAAAATGGATTTTGACTTTGACTTCCGTGGATGTTATATTATAATGCTTAATCAGATATAAATATCTGTTTTCGGTGAAAACTAATGACTTTCATGCACAATTACAAAGAAAATGCATTACTGTATAATTTGTCTTTTAACTAAACCCTATTTAATATTACCTTGGTATTTTCACTTTTAAACATCAACCTAGAAAACACTTCCATCATGGTGTAAACGTGCAAAAATGATATTGTGTCACTCCACAACATACAATGGAATGTCAAAAGTGCTACTCCTGGTCGAAACCACAGCACAGAACTAATGCGAAATAACTGTGGTAAACTATAGACTGATCGAATCCTGAAAAGGATCTAGAAGTCATTTAAATTGCAGAGCTTGTTAAGTTTTGTTTCCTATCACAGGGCTAAAATGGTTTAGTTTAACTTATTGTGTTAACCCAGCTATCAAGGTTCGTCTGATGTGACATTTTCATGTAACAGCGCACCCCCGGTTTGTATGTGTGGACTTTTCTTTTTTTTCTTTTTCTCCCCATGTGTGTGTGAGTTTACACCGGATTCACCGATTTCCTTCCACAATCTAAAAACATGCAACTCAAGTGCCTATGCATGAGTGTAATGGCGTAGAAAAGAGTTTGAGATTGGGGAGGGGTACAACTTAATAATTCAGATATAATGGATTGTTTATTGGGGGGATGAATGGAGTCAAATGAAATACTCCATTTCATACAAATTAAATAGTCCATTTCCTGCCTCACGCCAATTGCTAGGCCTATATACATACAAACAATCTACACTGTTACTGTTATGATTTATGAGCATGTATGATTATTGTACTGGTCGTACCGTCTTTGGTGATTTTATTTCTCACAAATGCCACCGATGTAAAGTTGCTAATATACAGTAAATTGCTCATAATGCTGTTGTTTACGGTTTAATTTAAACTGCTGCTTTCTATCCTTGCCTGTCCCTCAATCAGCCTGTTTGTTTTCCCCAGTCTTTGTCTTCATAGCACTGCTGGTGATATTCGGCGCTCTCTACGCCACGTACGGTTACCTGTACCGCTACAAGGGCAGCTACAGCACAAATGAGCCGAAAATAGTGGAGTCGCCTAGCAGCGCTAAGCCGCTGACGGAAACGGAGCCGCCGCGCAGGAAATCGAAAGAGAGGAGCCTGCCTAAGATTCAGGAAGAGCTGGCGAGTGAATGAAATGGCTCAGCCGGATGGAGGTTAAGCGAGTAGCCAATTCACACCCGTCCGCATACCTGTGTATTTACTCTTTCTATTCACATATCATGTTTATGTGTATCTCATTTTGTCCTTCTTTTGTAATCACATCCGTGGTGTCACAGGATATGGTGTACATACTGTTTCTGCGGATTACAGCTCATCTAGGCAAATCAAAACCCAGCCTCACAACGCATCACATGACAGATCAAGCAAAGTGCCTGGAAATATTTGAATCCTTCCATGGGTTTTGTTCTCATTTTGAAATAAGGAGGAAACATACCAGTTCTAATGTTTTGTTAATCTTTAAAATAATGAAATATAGAAGAAAAAAGGGAAAATGTATGTAATGAGACTCTTCTGACAGCATGCCGTCTAGATAAACTGAAGTTGTGGTTAGGAGTGTATTCTGAAGGATTTATGTAATGAAATGGACTATATAGATACACATACTATATTTATTTAATACACATTAATTAATTGTATACTTTTCAGGTGCTCTTTTTTAAACCAAACCGTCCACTCTTCAGGACTTCATTTATAATGTTTTTGTTTGCATGTGTGAAAAGGCAGTAATAAGTGGACAAACAAATCTAAACTAGATGTGAAGCTAGAGCTTGGGTCTGAGGCCATGGAAGGAGAGACTGGTCTGAGCGGCTCGGCCTGCCGCTCCCGCGAGCCTCAGCAGGAGAAGCGGCAGGGAGGCTTGATGCCAGGATAATACCCTGAACAGACAAGGTCCTTGGTTTAATGTTTACACTCTATGGATTTACAGAAGTGAAAAACAACTGCAATATGAACGAATCAGGAAGCTATACTGACAGAAATATGTGTGGAATAGGATACAGACTGATGTGTTTTATAGCTAGTTTTTTTTTTTTTTTAAACTAGCTAAAAGGATGCATTTCAAATTGGATTAGTCAGGCTTGCAAAGACTAAATCACCATTTTGAAAGTGGCGGCAGGCGAATGTGTCTGATGCATTGGATTGGAGTTATTTATTGGAGTGTAACTGTTGAATTTGTTAGCTGTTCACAGACACAGCTGATAAGTCGGTGCTCTTTCCAAGCCACAGCCGTTCCATAGAACGGCATTTGAGGAGTTGGTTTGGAAAGTCTAAACTTTCTACAATTAGGACAACCCAATCCACTACACCGATGGAGTCTTTTTGAAACATGTTTAGACAACCACTCAAACACAGTTGTGCACACACATCAGTTTTTAAAATATATATATATATATATATATATACTCACACACACACACGTGAAGGACCGCAGTGATCTTAACATCTGCACAATCTGTACATTTGGCTTACTAGACTGATAGCATAGATTTGCCATATTGCTGCCTAGCTGCTTGCCATAAGATAGCAACTTTGATGTCAGCGCAGTGTAAAGTATAGCTATGCATAGCACAGCATGCCAAAAAAAGCAGTTCCTAACCAGTCAGCTGCTTCCAGCATAAATGTCAGCTTTATTGTAATGGGCGAGTCATAAAGGTATTGTGCACATATGGAACTAGAAAATATGTATTTAATGTTTTTATGGTTCTCGTTTCTATAAAAGAGCAAAAAGAGAAATCTAATGTACTTTTCACTGCCATTGCCATGACAATGACTGCTTACAGCGAAGTCTGTTATTCTCATGTTTATGGAAAACCACCATAGCAGACTCTCCCCATGTATGTGCGGCAGATATTGGTGGGCACCTACTTCCCATTTCCTGTTTGAAAGCATGCGTTTGTCTGTGCTAGAGAGCTTGCTTCCTGCCATGTCTGTGCTTTGGAGCCGCCAGCCCGCTGCCGCTGCCCGTTGAAGCTGTTTGTGTGTGATCCACGCGTGTGCGAGTGGTGGAGGTTCGTTGTGTTGTGTCTGGAATGTGCATTGACATCAGTGGCCTGGTAGTATATAGTGAGTCTCTCTGAGCTAAGTTCTCTAATATCCACTTTTCCTATAGCTATAGTGGGTGGCCCAAGTTGTCCTTCTTCTGGTAAGATGGTTTACTTAAGAGAACTATTTTTGTTATTTATTTTTTTATGACTCTGTAAGGCCAATGAATAGAGAGCATTATATGAAACACAAGATGCATTTAACAGAGCCTCACCTGTAAAAAAAACATTTTTTAAAACTGATCCTAAAATGTAAAATTCAGAGAATTCAGAGGAAAAAAAATGTGAATATTGTTATCAAACTGTTGTCACATCACTGTGGAAAACATAGAGAATTATGACATTTTTTTAATGTTCTGACTGACAGGTGCGATAGGGCCACCCTTATGTGTTCTATTACTGCACTCAGATTTAGTATGTTTTGTCTTTGCTTTTGTCTTAGTTCTGTTATGCATCCATTGTAAGTTACCATAAGTAAATGGAAAATGGCTTGTAGAACTGAATATAAAAATACACTTCAATAAAGAAAATTAAAGGAGATCCGAGTATTGCATGTTTGTGATAAAAACTCTATTTAAGCATGATATAAGACAATCTGACCACAGCCAGAAAATGGTGGAAAACCAGATTGTAGAATCCATCCATTTCCCATACGTGTGAATATATACTGTAAATACACACAAATGCACTTATATATTCTCGATGAGAAAAGTTTTTGCATTTCCCTACTTTCAAAGGGTATGATTATGACCAAGCAAATATAGTAGTTCCATTAAATGAACCCATGGGATTCATTCACGGTGAATTATATGAATGATGTAGTGAATTATATATTAAAGCTTCAAATCACCACCAGAGCCTGAAACTTCATTATGCTTTTAAAAGTAAAATCAAAATAGTAAAAGCAGCGGGGGGGAAGATGCCTAAACGCACTGCTCTCGAATTCTTGCTGCAAATGATCACAAATAATTAAATTAGCCAATTAAGCGTCACTTAACACTCAAATACTTGCAGAGTAATGGGCTCTCATCCAACCCCGGGCTCCATCACCTCTTCTTACCTAAACCACCAATCAGGATGAAGACTTTAGTCCCTTCCAGAACCTCGTAAAAGTTACTTCATTTTTAATGCAACAGTCATGATTAGAGAACAATAGCACATTTTATTTTTATTCTTTATTTTTGCCTTACTTTATTCTTTGAATTACTGTTTTGCATTTGATTCCTATTTTATTTTTGCTACCCATACTGAACCCGAGGACTTCATTTTGTTCCCTACATGTACAACACGTTTCGCAATGAAATAAAACATTCTTTGACTTATCAGTTGACTAAAATGAAACATACATTACCACATGAAACTCCACCCAACAGAAGCTGTTGAGCAGAAAGATCAGATCACATCTCTCACATTCTATGGGGTCATTTTAGGACAGACATCACGCAAACCCAAGGAAACCAGAATATTTCTCTGCATTTCTTCTTGAAAAAAAACACACACGTACATGCACACAATTAAATGCTGTAATTTTAATGGATACAAGAATGACCAAATAAGTTATAGTAAAGCACAGTTATGGGTGCCTGGCATCATTCCAACAGAAGGCAAGAGGGCACGCATATAAGCAAGCTGTGCAAGCCTGGGAGGAAACTCCAACGAGCAGCACGCAAGAGACGCGGTGCAACGCAAGCTGCTGTCACAAAGACCGGCTGAGGCTGGAGAAGAATTGGTCTTCACATGGCATCGATTTGGAAGAAAGAAAGTCATGAAAAGTAAAACTACACTAAAATTAACAAATACAGTGATTTACTCTAGAGCTGGGTTACAAATATAAACATGATTTCCTGCTTTGGATTATATAGTGCATCTAACTCAGACCTTTCAACTTCTCTTAATAGAAGACAAAGGCTATATTTCACAACTTAAGCCCTTTTTTACAATATTTTCATCAAGCCTATAGAAACTAGCCGTCCTGAAAAATGGATTCAAGAACAAATTCATTGACATGCTTGCATGTCACCCATCACCCATAATGCTCAATATACCAAATTGTTATAAACCTTTCAGGATGAAAAAGGACTAGTTAATCACCACGTTAAGGGAAAGGGTAATTTAGAAGAAATGGTGTGATCCAATTTGTTTTCTGGTACACTGGCCAGTCGGTCTAGCACTACTCAGAATATTTTCCATAACGTCTGGGTGATTAAACACAATTCACAGAAATAACCAAAAAAAGTACTATAAAATGCAGCATTTCATCTCCATTAAGTAAAACTATTCAACTGCAATCATCAGTTTGACTGAAATTTTCAATTTCAAATAATGCAAACATTTTGAAGCAGTTATTCATTATTTCTAATTAAAATGAAAAATAAAATACACTCTGATTAAAATGAAATTACATTAAATAAAAAAATCTCTGCAGATCCTCTATTTTAAAAAATAAACAATCAAGAACTAAAATAGCTTGAAAACACACTCAAGAAGACTATTACTGTTAGTGGCAACGAAAGAGTTTTTTTTTTTTGCTTGAAAGTTTCTTAAAATTGCAGGTTCAAACATGAACACACTAGGTATCTGTGACACCAAGCATACTGGAGAGCCTGGGGCCTGCAGCTGGGGAACTGCAGCTCATTCTCCATTCTCCGAATGTGCGCTACATTCCCTTCAACGGTCACAGTGTCATGTTCAGCCAAAGGGACCCCTTACTCATTTTCACTTGATGTGATCGGCCATTAAAGGAGGATCTGACTGTGATGCCCTTGAAAAATAGGACAAAAGGATCTATAAGCTTTCCCAGCTCCTCTGCTCTAAAACCGTACATAAGCCACTGCTGTCATTCAAAACCAGCATTTCTGACCTGATTGACTGTATCTCTGTACCTGTTTGATTCTCAATACTGACCTCGTACCTGCAGGGGTGTATTTATACTATGTGAACTCCTGGATATTGCACAACAAATACGACGGTTTGGAGTTCAACTTCTAGAAGATGAAGAGAATAAAAATGCCCCGCACAACTACTGGCCTCATGTTGGATTTTAAAAAAGAAACTCTTAACACACGATGTCTCCATGCCAGTGATTTAATGCGTATCACCGAATGACACATTAGCCTAGCGTATCCGTCGTTTGTGCTGAACTCACATTCACTTGGTCGGTTTCACACTGTTGCGTCTTACGGGACAGTGGCGGTTTTCACGCGGGTCAGACAGCGGGGGCAGATGAAGGGCACGGCACGAAAGAGAGGCTGCAATGGGCCCTTTCATCCTGCTCAATAGACTCAGCCAGAAGCCACATCAACAACGCAGCCCTACTGTCTGGATGTTGCACAAATGGAAACAAATTATTTCACTGATATATTCGTTACATGTCGCTAGGTGCCGCTGTGGTTGTAAGGAGTAGTAGGTACATTCAAATGACACTCACTGATAGCTTGGTATTAATGTCAATATTTCTTGTATTACTACTGTAATTAGTTCAGATTACAGCCTCTCAGATCTACCCATAGAACAAAAATTGCTCTGCTGGCCAAAGAAAGTAAACAATTCAGCATGGCTATATTACTATAGAGCCACTAATATTGTTAGCATCTCAGCTGCTGCTGTAAACTCATGTAGACCAGCTATTGCTGATGACCTGGACCTAAAGCAACACACAGGATGGACTACAGGTAAGGGTGCCTGGCACCACAGCCCCGCAAAGCAGCCGAGATGCGCATCGCGGATGGGAAACATGGCAGCTCTCTCCGCTACATGACGTCGATCTCCCGCTCAATTCCCACGTACTTCAGGGCATCTGCCTGGCTATACCTGGGTGACGAAACAGGAAAAGGTCAAAAACATATAAAAGCTGAAAGAATTCTTCAAACATAACTGTGTGTGTCTGTGTTTGTGAAACGCTTTGCTGCTTGGATCACGTCTCTCAGTACAGTAGAGGCATTTGGGCCCCATGAACTAAACTTAAACCTATTAGAAATCCTGTTTTAAAGGTGAAGTTCAATTCAAAATTTATGCTATTTCGAACTAAGCTTCAAGTTTTAAGGGTTTTTTTTTTAATGTATATGAAATTCTTACTTGTGTGCTTCCTACTGCTGCTAAAGATGATATAAAAACAGCAATAAATAACAACAATAAATGATAAATAATACCACTGTTTACAAAATAATAATAATTATTATCAGAGCATTGTTTATATACATGTGGAAAAATTAAACAAGAATCCAGGATTAAGGTATGAATTATGTCATACTGTAGCAAGAGAAATAATTCTATAGCATGACTAACATTTCCTGAAAGAAGCAGAATTCTCCCTAAAACTTGAAGTCTGTGTGTTTTTTTCAGTTTATACCACCTGAGAAATGGGTGGGGGGTGAGGGTGGCTGTGGTGAATGACTGGGTTCCTGTATAACAGTGTTTCTCAACCACTGGTGTCTAACTGCAAAGGGGCTCCTAAGGGGCTGATAAACTGTGGCAGTGAAACCTGATTCAGTCCGAAACTAAGCACTGCATGGACAGGAACCCGATCACTGCATGGAAAAAAATCCCCTGGTTGGCGAAATTTACTAAGGGGACAGGGTTGGGCGATATAAATGATATCAACTTGCCCTGATATCAAATTTGAAACCTAAAAACTGACTATAAGGAGCATTCCTTTATAGCACACAGCTGCCTATCACATCACAGACACAAATGTGATTCCAACTGATCATATGTCTTTTAAGAACAGACCAGCGACCTACAAACACATAGCAAGGTTGTTTGATTTAGCGGAGCATGCCACATGCTACTGTTTTGGTAATATCATGGAAGTGATGAGTTCTCCTTCAGCAGAAGTGTCGGAGATGAAGGTGACAGCTCAGTAGCCACACAACCTTTTAAAAAGGAGACAATGTGGTTGAACAAGGTAAAAAGACATCTGTGGTGTGGAGGTACTTTTTAGTTTTATCAGTAAATTGGCAAAGACTCTTGTGAACTAAAGCTGGAAGAAGTGCACTGTCCACGTTTTCTAGCGTCACACACTATGACGAACAAGGTTATTTCCGCATGATTTATTTATTAAAATTAGATTTCAGTTTGCCGTCCATACAATTTGTCACCTTTTTCATGTTAAAACTTTAAGGGATTTTTAATTTTCTAATTTTTTTTTTTTTTGCAAAAATAGCCCTTCTTGTTAGTCCTGAATATTTTGCCCTATT
>JAODKF010000103.1:14899894-14938531 GCA_026779585.1 Mormyrus proboscirostris
TAAGATTATTAAAGACTTCTGCAGGACATGCAGGTGTGACTGACGGGGAACCTGCAGGACATGCAGGTGTGACTGACGGGGAACCTGCAGGACATGCAGGTGTGACTGACTGGGAACCTGCAGGACATGCAGATGTGACTGACGGGTTCCCCCTACCTGCAGCAGAAAACATTCAAGTCCGCAGGGTTCTGACTCCACCCGGATCTCCTTGTTCTTCCTCTTGTACACGTTCGGAGTGGTGTGAAAGGCTGCGGAACCAACGGAACCATCACTGCAGACCAACCGGACAGAATCACGCTAATCACATGACACCGTGTGCCAGAGGCTGATCAACAAAGAGAACAGGAGTGGGAGGCAGAACAGTATGAGGGGAGAAAAGGTCGAAGGGGCAGTGGAGGGACACAAACTCAAAAAGTGAGATTACGGTGGAGGAAGCAGTCATATTTGAAGCAGCGCCTGCAGAAGAGCGTATGGAAGGAGTGTAGCGACTGCTCCCGCTGTACAGACTTGGCGAAGGGCCCATCGATATTCAGGGTGCACTGGGGGGGCAGTTTGACCTGGCTGGGAGGCTCCAGAAGGCCCTTATACCTGGAAGAGGGTATGGGGGGGGGGACACGTGCAGTGACAGGCCAATCAAACGCAATCAGTGAACTTCTACACTAACCTTTATTCTCAAATGCAGAAAACATGAGTAACATATATTTCCTTACTTTTCCTTCAGCTGCTCCATCGTGCCCTTATACGGAAACAATGAGGCGATTGCTTTGAATATTTCGTCGTGGGGGATCTTCTTACCAGTCAGTAGATCTTTACCTGAAACAGGACATGGAAAATGCTATATATGCAAGATAGCAGGACTTCCATGGCATTAACATAAGGATCATATTCCATAATGGTTGGGGCACATTCATGATTAGTCAGACCTAGATGATAATCAGAATAATGTTACTTCAAAATACTCTGTACTTTGATAAAACTCTCGATGTTTGGCTTTGCATCTGCAGCATCTAATAATTTTTCACTGTACTATTCTCACAATAACTAAACAAGAGCATTCATTGAGAATCCAAAGGTATTTATTTTTAGCTAATTGGCAAAAGATTTCTGTTAGGATAATAATGTTTTCTGAGAACTCTTCTGAAGCTTGATACACAATTATGTGATTTCTGTCACAAATGCTCTGAATATCACATCAAAAAGGATGGATGCGCTTTAATCTAGATTGACTGTCAAAAGTCTTTCAGCTTTAACAGCCAACACAGTGACTTAGTGAATACTGACATGGTGCCACCTTTCTGCTGCTAGCTAAGACACACCAGCATGTCATCTCAGCAGCTCTTAACTGACCAAACCCAGAACTCAAGCCAATCTGGCCCCAGCTGCATAACAACAAAATGGCCCAAAACCTGTATGATCATATAAGTATTTTTAGCATAGGACACCTGATATACTTTACATTCTAATTATCTTTCCTGCATTGTACACCCTCCTAATCCATGGCACACCCAACGTATGGGCGTCATTATGGTCTTAATACAATTAAATGCATTGTTGCTGTGAAAACACAGCATCTTGGATGGTAAAGTTTGTAGCCTCTTTCGTTGGTGACAAAAACAAACCAAAACTGCATCTTTGGGCTTCCTCCTTCCTCTTTGAGACAAAAGCTTTTCCTTTATTTCTCTGGTTCACTGGTTGGTTAAGAGGACACAGGGAGTACAGTAAGACAATCCAACGTCCAATAAAATCAACAACAATGGTTTTATTCATATTATTTGAACAAAACATCCTAAGAGTAATAGTAAGTGTTTCATACATCATATTTTATGGTATTTAGGCTCAGTATCTTTTTCAGAGATTTGCCCTGATGAAAATACACTGTATTGTTAAAGTTTTAGCAATATGTGCTACTACAGAATTTACTCTTCATTCCAATTAATTCACCCTATACATCAAGTTTAGGTTGAGATAAAGTAAAAGAAAAGAATGTTTCCAAATGTTACGGTCTCATCAGAACAGGGGGTGTTGACTCTGTGGGTTAGGACTCTGTGTCTGTGATTGGTAGGTTGCTGGCTCAGATCCCAGGGTTGGCAGAGTGACTTCACCACTGGGCCCTTGAACTAGGCTCTTAACTCCAAATTGTTCCAGGGACTGGGTGACCCTGTTCTCTCAAAGATACACTGTTTTTGATAAATCGTCTGCCAAACAAATGCTGTGCTTCTCTTATGACTCCCAATACAATGCAAAAAGTCACCAGCATTTCTGTAAACGCACTAGTTTACAGAAATGTACATAAGATTCCGGTTCAGTTTTAAGTGACTCCTTACCCTCTGTGACACTCCTCCTCTTCCTCCTGATGACAATCGGTGGCTCTGCCTTGACATCTTCTGCACCCTCATCGACACTCTTTCCTGACCCCTCCTCTTCCACCTTCTTCTCTTCCCCGACCTCTCCATCTTCCTCTTGGTCAGAGTACTGGCTCAGTGCCTCAACCAGCTCTTTGAAAATTTCATCACTGATGAAGCCCCCTTCTGGAATCACCAGCAATACAACTGAGCACTCAGACAAGTCAGCTAAGATGACACAGATACATCAGCTAAGATGACACAGATACATCAGCTAAGATGACACAGATACATCAGCTAAGTTGTACTTGTGCAGTGACAACTGTGCATGTGCAATGGCAATAAAGATATTCATTCATTCATTCATTCATTCATCAGACAGTAATGTAAGCACGCATTGTTATCAGAACTGGTTTTCTGATAATGGCACTGCCTATTGGGTAAATGGAATAACACTCAGCAAAGTGATCATTATTGAGAGTCGCAGGCATTGGTCTGTTAACTACACACACAATTACATCAATCCATCCATACTCTAATTGAATATTCTGGACAGGGTCACAGCGTAGACTCATCCCAGACAGCACAAGGCACTCAGAGGTGCATCCAGAACACACACAAACTTCAGGCAATTTATATATACCATTTAGCTTAAGTGCACAACTTTTGACTGCAAGAGGAAACCTAAGCAGCCAGAAAAATCCCTGGATGGGATGTTAACCCATCACAGGACATGCAGTCACACATCATGTATCTTCCATTGAAGTTTTCCAGACACAATTTCAGTATTTTTCTGCTGCACTCCTCTTTATTCAAATGATAAAAGTATATGTCCAGTATGACAAGCCTAATGTACGTAATGTAACGTAAACATGCTAGACAAGGGTCCACTAAAAACCAAACATGACCACTTTCTCTTGTGACTTTCTATTATATACGGAACACACCCATTCTCCTGTCTACTGATAGCCTTTGACGTGTATCTGACCAATTAAAAGATGTACTATGATGTACATAGTATATATATATATATGTTTGTACTAGTTAGCATTTGCATTCATGATGATTTGTCTCATGCTGATAGCTAGACTGGCAGCTAATTAACATTAGTTAATTGTGAATATAAAGTGAGATGAGTTCATATTTTGACACCGACATATTTGCATATTTGACAACAATCTTTGTGCACTATATGGAAAAAAGTATTGGGACAGACCTCTTAATCACTGAATTTGGGTATTTCATTCAGACCCATTGTCACAGGTGTATAAAATCAAACAACTACCCATGCAGCCAGGTTTACAAATATTTGAGAAAGAATGAGTCGTTCTGAAGAGCTCAGTGAATTCAAGCATGGTACTGTCATAGGATGCCACATTTGCAATAATTCAGTTCATTAAAGTTTTTCTGATTCTGATTTTCTGAATTGAAGTATTGCTGCAATACTTCAGTTTGTGAAATTTCCTCCTCGTAAAAGTCACCAACGCTCTGTTGACTCAGTAACTGCAGAGTTACAAACTTCCTCTGGCATTAACTCCAGCACGAAAACTGTGCACCAGGATCTTCATGGAATGGGCTTCCATGGCCGAGCAGCTGCATGCAAGCCTCACATCACCAAGCGCAATGCCAAGTGTCGGATGGAGTGGTGTAAAGCACGCTGGCACTGGAGTCTGGAGCAGTGGAAATGTGTTCTGTGGAGTGGCGAATCATTCTGGCTGGCAGTCTGAAGGATGAGTCTGGGTTTGGCAGATACCAGGAGAACGTTACCTGCCTGACCGTAAAGTGAGGTGGAGGAGGGATGATGGTATGGGGGTTGTTTTTCAGGGGTTGGTCTAGACCCCTTAGTTCCAGTGAATGGAACTCTTAATGCTTCAGCATGCCAAGACATTTTGGACAAATCTATGTTTCCAACATTGTGGGAACAGTTTGGGGAAGGCCTGACTGTGCCCCAGTGCACAAAGCAAGGTCCATGAAGACATGGTTGGGTGAGTTTGGTATGGAAGAACTTGACTGGCTCGTACAAAGAGCCTTGACCTCAATCCTAAAGAACACTTATGTGATGAACTAGAACAGAGGTTGAGAGCCAAACCTTCACATGCAACATCAGTGCCTGACCTCACAAATGCTCTTCTGGATGAATATGCAAAAATTCCCACAGACATGGTCCAAAATCTTGTGGAAAGCCATCCCAGAAGAGTGGCAGCTGTTATAGCTGCAAAGAGGGGACCAACTCAGTATTGATGCCTATGTATTTAGAATGGAATGTCATAAAAGACTGTGTAGGTGTAATGGCCAGCTGTCTCAGTACTTTTGTACATACACTCATTATGTTTATTTTGTTATTCTATTATTAAGTTTATTTTAGTAGTTTCTGAGAAAATGTGTTTTTCATACTCCCGAAGTAATGGATGGATGGAGATACATGTTTTTCATTGGACAGTAATGATACGTATCCATATGAATGGTCCAGGACAATTTACAACGGCAGGCACGTCTCACTCTGCATGTGTCACAGTACGTACCATGGGACCCCTATGAATGGAGGAAAACGATCAACAAGAGAGTCTCAGCTCAGTCTCCATGCACACCATCGTAGTGATCATCTCACCTCGGTCTCCATGCACACCATCGTAGTAATCATCTCACCTCGGTCTCCATGCACACCATCATAGTTATCATCTCACCTCGGTCTCCATGCACACCATCGTAGTTATCATCTCACCTCGGTCTCCATGCACACCATCGTAGTTATCAATGAGCTCCTCCAAGAACGCCTCATCCTGTTCCAGCACCTCGTCCCCCATGTACGGGATGTTGTGCAGAAACGTCTCATCCTCCACCTGCAAGCAACGTTCTGTTGAAGAGCTGAACTCCTGGATGATTCAACCCAGAAATTTGCTGATAACTTTGCCTTTTGAGCTAGTTATTTGGTTTTGACTAACTTTCAACTTACACTAGATTATCAAAATTATCAATGACCATTTTAAATAAACAAATGAATTTACCATGCATTGCAAAAATAGTACTATGGGTATTTTCATAACTGGCCATACTGCAGTCAACAGCTGAGGAGGGAAGGTAGCCATTTTGAATTACCATGAAATTGTGTTGCAAAGGTGACCATGAGTACATGAAAGGGATTCCTGCTACTGTATTCAGGGTCCTCATTATCACGGCTTGCTTCTTAAATGTCGGGAAGGCAGAGTCCACAACGCAGTACTGCAATTAGACAGTAGAAGAAAAAATACAGGGAAAGGACCTAATGTTTGAGATCCCACAACTATTACGTCTAGCCACAGACACAGGCCTTATTCACAGTATACTTTCAAATCGTCAAGCCTGCTAGCTTGGGCAACTTACGTCTTCTTTACCACATCGGTGGCGATGGATACAGACAGATTAAAAAGAAAAAATGGAGCTGTAGAATACATTTGTTCAGAAATAAAAGGGTGAATTTGGTAGTATGTTGAATATGCAAAAGTTGTGGTGATGACAGTATCTGAGGCTGTATAAAGCTTTTTATATATGTAGGACAGTTGAGTCTCCAAAATGACTGGAGAAGACGTTTCAGAAATCTGATTTTCTTATCTCTACCTCAAGTCCTGCTCTGTTCCTTCCTAAAAAAGGGAGAATATTTTGGGCTAATACTCTCATGAGAACATGTGGCATTTGAAAAGATGTCATACACAGAAGGCTGGACAACCCAGATGAAGTGAGTAGCCAGAGTTCTGCAAAAGCTGGAAGGGCAACAACAGAAAAGATATAACAAGAGAATAATAGAACAGAACAATAAGTTAAACTAACCATCTTTGTTAACCAATAATGTATTCTGGTCTGCAGCCTTAGAAAATCAAAACCACCCCCCACAGCTCAAAATAATTATGCTTTTGCAAATTCTGTATCTACCTTGCTGTTAGGCATAGATCCTACTGAAGAAGCCAGTGGAACCGGCTGAATTCTGAGCTTCAGCCACTCGTCATTTAGAAGGCTGGTTCTTTCCTTGATCTTCCTGCGATTGGACATGAAAAGAGACTAAAGAAAGAAAGGATTGGCTTTCAGAATGGTGAATATCTTACAGGACCACACACACATCCACAAAAAATAATGACCTTGCAAGCACAGTTTTCAGCTGGTGGAAAAATGCCCTGAGATTAAATGTGTTGCCATGTCTTTTTAACCTTTATTATGGTCATTCAAAAAGACTAGCCAGACAGTATTTTAGCTATACTAGCGCAGAGTGCAAAATCCTCTGTTAAATACCCGAGCATAGAGGAATTTCATAACCCATACTAAGTTCTTCCCAAAGTAGGTCCGCTTTACTTTCTGGATTCATCTTGTCACCCTGCCTTTCTGTATTTTCCCAGGCCACTGAATTTCTTGAGAGCCTCCAGTCATCACAGGGTTAATTAACTGGGCTTCTGAATCCAACCTCCGCTCTGCGCGTGGAACTTGTCTCCTCATGTCATGATGCTTCATCCCACAGTCCAAAAACATGCAGTTAGGCTAATCAACATCTCTAAACTGCCTGCAAAGTATGACAGCCAGTGTGTATGTGCTGTTACTGACTGGTATCTCATCCAAAGTACACCCCAGTATCATGCCTTGTGCAGCCTGGGACATGCCCCAGGTGACCCAGACCAGTGTAAGTGCTTAGAAAAACTAAAATTCGTCCTGTTTAGATGTCCATGAGCCACATTCCATTAAATTAGACAGATTCAAAGTAGTTCATGTGATACGTTCTGGAAAAAAAAATTATTCCATCTTGTAATTCAATGAGAACACATGTGTAAAGGCTGTCGACAGCTGAACACTGGTCTCTTCTGTGTAGGCAGCTTCTCAGTGGATCGATACTGTTATGAAGGGTGTAGCTGGACAGAGCACGTTGCAAGTGGTTACTTTCAAGCAAACACAGTAACTCAGTTAAAACTGAAGAACATGACTGAATGTCACAGGTGTTTTAAAAGCAGTCAGCTAATAGAAGTGATAAAGTTGTAACTTACAGCCAATCACAACAGTCGTGTATACAGCATGCTTGTATCTACTAAGTACACATGGACAAATCCATTTTCATTGTTGTAGTTCATAAGACAACAGACATAAAACATGTTGTATTCAGCAAACCGGTGCATGTTTCACGTGATTCTATCTGTTTGTCTTTGTGAGTGTTGCTTCACACTTCCAGGGTTGGGTACTCTAATCCTGCCCTCGGGTTATGTGAGTACAATTCAGTTTGCTTGCTCTCCCCATGTTTCCTCCAGTTTCCTTCCGCAGTCCATAAACACATGATTGGGCGACCTCTAAACTGCCTACAATGCACCCGTGGCCTTAGTGATGGGCTAACATCCCATCCATGGCGTCTCAATCCTTGTGTGCCGGCATTCCTGCAATCCTGTATTGGACAGGCAACTGGAAGATGGATGGATGGATGTACTTATCTTGACCAGTTAACTGTATTAAAATCTACTAAAAAATGGGTAGCTGGATTAAGAGACAGACAGGCAGGCAAACAGACAGACAGACAGGCAGGCAGACAAGCCGGAAAACAGACAAGGTGGCAGACAGACAGGCAGACAAGCAGGAAAACAGACAGACAGGCTGGCAGACAGACAGACAGGCAGGCAGACAAGCCGGAAAACAGACAGGCTGGCAGACAGACAGACAGACAAGCAGGAAAACAGACAGACAGGCTGGCAGACAGACAGGCTGGTAGACAGACAGGCTGGCAGGCAGACAAGCAGGAAAACAGACAGACAGGCTGGCAGACAGACACGCAGACAAACAGACAGACAGGCAGAAAAACAGACAGGCTGGCAGACAGGCTGGCAAACAGACAGACAGATAGTGGTGACAAATGGTCTGCGGCACCTTGACCTCCTCTGCTTTGCGGAAGCGTTTCAGTTGCCGGAGCCGCATGTACTCTGACTTGACCCTCTTCCTCCACTCCATCAAGCTGTGAGGAGGTTTGCCTGGAGGAGGACCTGGACTCTCCTCCATTTGTACACCCTGGTGCAGAGTAAAATTCACATCTACGCTCAAAAACCACACAGGCGAAAACAAATCAACCAGTGTTATGCTCCAGCTAAACAACAGAGAAATGCCTGAAAGATAATGCATAGTTAACATACTTAACGCAAAGATCTTGCAAGCATCTCCCTGGCCTTAGTTCACCAACATAAAACGCTACATATGTTATGGACTACAAACACCCTAGAGTTGGATAGTTCAACAAAGTTACATATGTTCTACATTTAAACATTACATTTAATTTGTCAGCAAAAAAAAACGTCCATTTAGGCACAGGTTCACAGAAAACACACAAATATGGGTATGTAAGGGTGAAACTAGCGGTATAAAGGTGGAAAATACTTAGAGATCATTTTTTCTACTGCCACAGCATAAACAGGTGTATATGGATATAAGTATTGTATATAACTCTCGGAGACATTATTGCACAATAACATCATAAAACTGCATCACAATACTTTAAATACGAGTGCCAGTTTATTTTAAAATAACCCTCATACTGGTTGATTTTAGTACTACTAAATTTAATTAGGACTGCCGCCCAAGCACGAAACTGCAGATGCTGATCTAAAAATATGCTCCGTTCTTTCTTCACTGGAACATGAGCGCAGTGTCCTAAGTAATAAGAAAACGCATGACTGAAACTTTGCCATTCACATATTTCTTGTACGCTGCGCTGTACGCCCGTCGCCTGCAGTCCTCTTCCTGCGCAGAGCTCAGACTTACAGCATTTATTTAAAATATATTTTTAAAAAAAACCTTGCAAGAGGGAAAATCCTAGATAAGTATGTTTGCTGATACACGGATTTCTTCATCCTTTGTTGCCAGAGGTGCATCCCATAACGAATTTCAAGAGTAACAACACACAAAACAAATGTGTCGTTATGAAACGATCAGAGTAACATACTCCTCCCATGGATGGAAAAACACATGCTCCAAGCATACACTGCCCAGTGGAAGTGGGCGTGTCTGTTTAAAGAGCAACATGAAAACGGCGCAATAAAGCGTGTTGCGTACTTTTCCTTATTTTAGGATGCGTTTTCAATGAACGCAACGCGCTCGTCTGCATGCGGTACTGCCGACGGCTGCGGCGACACAATTAAAACGGCCTGCACCTTCATCTGTAGTTACAAAAACATTACCGAGGCAAAGCCGAGCCCTTATGCAACGCAGGCTTTCTAGAAAGCCTGAGAACTCGCCACACTACTGCGATACTACGAGCGACTCATGTCATTTCCATCCAGACCTCAGACACATCTGTATTTGTGTAATAACGCGTCATCAACAGCAAACTAATTTATGTCATCACATAAGATCCACTGCTTCCACCCAAAACACGGTGTTTAGCTTGGTGTTTCTGATATAATAGACAAATATATAAATAAATAAATAAATAAATAAATAACCCGAAAAACGGAAATAATTCTGGCAGAAATGTGTGCCCTACCTGTTATCGGGAGTAGCACTGTCTCTCTATACGGTCCAAGGGATCCCGATCCGACTACTTATTTGTGTCCTACAAACAACTATAAGCTCTCTTAGCTAAAGGGACAACGCAGCATCTGGCAGCGTGATGCTCCGCTGGGCGAAAGGGAAGACGCGAAGGTCCCCGCGTTGTGGGCGAGCATGCTGAGATTGTTGTTGTCCTGCAGTTAGGAGCTGCGCACTTAGCTCGCCCGTAGCGGAGCAGCGGATGACGTCTTTATTATTATACGCCGAGGCATGGATAGTCACACAGCAACATCAACAGCACGCAGTACGTGCAATACGCAGCAAACAGCGCAGCAATGCAGCAGCATTGCTACTATTAGTAGTGTATATAGTCATAATGTACTACTATAAATGTTAAACGGAATTTATAATAAGCTAATTACATTGTTAATATCCCATCAACGAACACCGCCGTTAGAAAAATAATAATAAAAATTCAGGGGCATATATATATGTATTGATTATGTATTTTTATTTTATAATAATTAATTACGTTGTTTACAATTCATTAAGACTGCTGTGATTATATTACATTTCATCATGACAAAAGTGTATTTGCAGCGCATTAAAAGATACGCTATGGGAAAAATCGGGGGAAAATAAACTGATTTCTTATCGGTAAAATGCAAAATTGCTGTTGGGCGCTGAAACTGCAACTTTGTATTACCTCCGAAAGACCTCATCCAATTACTGCATGAGTCATTCGCTGCAGCTTGGTTACCGGTAATGGCTGTTTCTGCACTGCCTATTCCGGGAACACAAGGCGAGAATTCATAGCTTGAACAAGTGAAAAAAAAAATAACTCTTTTAATTTTTGAATCGCCAGCATTGAATCGCATGCGTTTTAACTGAACAAAGTCAAATTTAATACTTATTTTCAGTAGTTGAGATTATACTTATTCTAACAACACTTTTTAATAATTATAATAATAATAACGATAAGCTGTTACTCCATTATTTTTCGAAAGGCTCAATCTCGGGTATTGATTTTATTCACCGTCGAGCCACTACTGTAACACATCTGCACTTAACCCTCGTGTTTTCGCTCAAGCTACGGCTCTGCTATTTGTCCCTGTCACGTGACTCCTGACGCGAAATCAACAAGACGCGCATGACCAGCACGCTCTGGCTCTCAAGCGCGCCGCCTTAGCGTTAGAGCAGTGACGTACCAGCATGTAGTCGGTGTAATGCTGGTATATGAGCTTCTTTCCTGTGTTGTACAATTACAATAGATCTAAAATAAATCGGTAACTTTTTGTACTAAGACGCCACCCAACACGAATATTATTCTGCTCGTATATAACTTAATGCATTGTATATTTTAGGAACATTTAACTTAGTTTTGCATTACTACAATGCTGTAGTATTACTTAAAATATTAAATAAAATAAGGACATTGCCACTACATGGAAACGAGTATTGATCTGCAGTTTTTTTTTTGTTTTATCTGAATGATTTTGATTTAAAAAATGAAACATGGTGTTGGCTATTAAAATCTACGGGCATTTGTTTATTAAGAACAGTACCATGATCTGGGTGGTGCGTCTCACTACGCATGTTCTGTTGGTTAATGTCCATACAGTACAGCATTCCTTGGATTTCCAAACTCATTCAAACACATTGACAGTGTGGATTGCACACCTGGCTTCTTCATTTCCTACACAAGATGGCAGTGTATAGCTACTTTAAACAACTAACAACGGGTTTGGGTGGTCATCAAATTGAAAACATCCATCCATCACCGTAACCGCTTAATCCCAACCGGGGTCACGGGGGGGACCGGAGCCTATCCCGGGAGGCAGGAACTAACCGTGGACAGCAGGGCGCACACAGTCACACGTACAACCACACTCACACAACTACCACAACATAACATATGATCATTATGATACATTTTTACCAAGGGGATGTAAAATATTCAGTTTTTAACGTTGTATGTCTGTCAGGTTAAGCGAACTGCAGTAATTGCCAAAAGGATAAACACTAATAACCTCCATTCCAGTTTACACATACAGAACTTAATACTTTGGGTTTAGGACACATAAGGAATTCTGACACTTCTTTAGACGCAGTGCTGAAAACTCTTAAATTTGAAATGCTATAATGCTTTGTAACTGACATTTTAGCTACATTGTTTTATTACTCCATGTTTTCTGCTCATAATAATCAAGGGGGTGATGTTACACCCTTTAAAATTGGCTATGTTACTATAAGGAAAGTGAGTTGTGAGAAAAAAGAAGTAGCCAGTTTTAAAATTTCATCACCAAAACGAATAGCCAGCTTTTCTTGTCTGCTTGTGCATTTCTTTATGGTTCCGCCATTTATGACTGACAAATGCACTGTGAAACAAAGGCCATATTTTCAGAAATATAAATAAAAATGACATGCAGTTAGAAATCTTGAAAACTGCCTGTAAATGGTAATTGACTGTATCCTGCCATAAACCAGTATCCCATTTAGGGGAGTCTTTCTCAATCCGGTCCTCAGGTGCCCACAGTCGAACCACATTTTTTCTCCCTCCCAGCTCCTTACTGGGCAGAAAAACTGTGCATCTGTGGGTCCTTGAGGAGCAGGTTGGGAAACACTGATTTAGGGTATATTCCCTTGCCTTTGCTCAGTGGTTCCTCACATGGGCTGCAGGCCAGTCCTGTAACCCCGACCAAGATAAATGTTTATAAGATAAATGGATTCCTGAAATATTTTTCCTTCAGGTGCAGGAAAGTGTGTTTTGCTTTCATTAAGAGATATCCTGTCCATTGTATCAGAGAACAATGGCAATGAAAAGTACTTCCATGTAAATACAAAAATTCGCAAAGAACACATTTAAAGTCAAGTGCAGTATGATTAGTGAAGAACTTTGAACTTACAATCTAAGCCATTATTTATAAAACATTCTCTATGATTTTATATAACAAAATGGGCAAGGATGATCAGTTACTCCAATTAGGATGGAAGTGTGAGCAATATGCCCTGTATAGTTGCAAGAAACTGACTATTTGTGACCGTGTTTAGGATTGCGATTTAGAAGATCGGGTCATAATTACAAGGTGATTAATTCACAACTTTTTGCCATAGCTGTACTTTGAAATATGAAAATCTAAATTTAGGAAGTTGAAAATGTTATGTGGAGCTCCGTCTTGTTCACCACCCTAACCCTTCTGCCAGGTATCTTGTATGGATCTCAGCTTATTATTTTTTGTGTGAGTGAGTTGAATTGAATATATTACAGTTCACATAATTTCTTTCTTGTGGGTAATTACTGAGTATCACTAAAGATTTGATGCTGTCGGAAATGACAGCATTGTATTCCCTGAACAGCCCTGTCATTTTCCCCAGCTATATAAGGCCCTGTTTACACTTCGTTTTAAAATGCATCTACAGTAGGGCAATCTGATCACAAGTAGACAGCCAAGACACGTTGCCGTTTATACCTGTGCATATCATATGTCACCCAGGTATCCGGCTGACCACTTGGGTTCAGATTTTGTTATTGCCATTATTCCTCATCGTGACATTCTTGTTGGGGTCACAACACAAGCATTAGCATTTACCCTACAAAAGACATCTTGGCGAGCTAAGTGTGTCTTGGTGGTCATTTACACTTGAATTTATAGCTTTTCACTTGTGATCTGATCGTCCAAGAGGCATTTTAAAACTAAGTATAAACAGGGCCTAGGCCGTACTCATCCCACCCTCACCAACTTGTTCAATTTCTAGAAGTGCTGGATGGATCACTTGGAAATCTATAAGTTAATAAATGTGTTTTTACCTGAAGTCAGTCCTTGTTGTGATATTAGGTGGTTACTTGTATTCCTTAGTGTATGTTTTAATGTTCTAAGTTTGAAACTGTCATTTATATTATTTATATTTTTGTATGTTTAAATATTTATATTCTATTTATTTCTTTTTTGCACCATGAGAAAATATTTCTGTGACATAAAAGAAATGTGTCGTGCTCATGGACAAGAGGGGCTTTGGGAAGCTAACTGGCAACAGCTAAAACGTGAAATATGACAACAGTATCTGGAATACTATTTTGTGTGTGTGTGTGGGGGGGGCTCTCGCTTAGAAATAACTCATGCTTTGAATGTTTAAACATGGTTAATTGGTCTCCTTTTAAAAGATACGGTACAGACATGTGTAAGGCGGTGCAATTTATCTAGTGACCTTGGAGCACTCAACATGACAAATTTTACCAAATGAAAACACCGCAGTTCAAAGGAACTATTATTACAAGCCTACCTTACACAATCCCCCCACATCTCCAAAAAAGTTTCATGATTCTCCAACAGTAAATTTCCTGATAATATAATTCACCCGTCAGCTACTGCACTTCTACTTGTATAATTTGCTGAGCTGGGAGGTTGGTGATCAACAATGAATATAAGCTCTGTTATAGAATATTCAGAAAATCATCTCTGCACAGTTTAAAAATTATTCAGCTGCGCAAAGACCTACAGAATATCTGAGTTTAAAAGATCCATGGAAGATTTGTGCTTATAAGATGGCAGTTGTAGGTTCTGTTTTTGCTCTTGACTGCACTCTGTCATTGCAGTTACAATTTTGGATCTGATGTGGTGTTCATTTTTAGGTGTAGAATTTCATCCATATAATATTTTTATGAAATGGTAATAAGATCCATCAATGATCAAATTGGGTAGGTAGAGTAAATTTAAATAGGTCCAGATCTTCACCTCTACAATTTGACCAAGTCCAGAACAGGACAAGATGTCTGCAAAGTATGTAAAAGATTTATAAAATACTTTTTGAGTTATAGTGCTAACCTTCTGACACTACCTTTTTTTGCTATCACTATGCGGTGCTGCTTCAGTTTTGGGGTGATCTATCTCAAAATTTGATCTTTGTCATTCCTACAATATCCCTTCACAAATATCTGTGCGATACTTTTAGATTTACTGTGTTCACAAGACCAAGGATCTTCTACAGTTGTTGTTTCTTTCCTTTGCTGTCACACAGTGCTGCTGCTTCATCTTTGTGATAATTTGTCTGAAAATGAAACAAGGTGTAGATCTTCATCCATTTAATGTTTTTGTAAAGAAGAAATAAGATTTACCAAATATGTCAAATGGTTTTTGAGTTATTGGCTCGCATACCAAACTGCCTGTGGCAGCGGTGGAGATAGTGACAGCTGCAGGCCATTGCTAAAATCATATGTATTCCCCAAAGGCTGGGGAATACAATAATGGTCTTTTGTTTCGAATAAGAAAATAATGTGTATTTATTTATTTTGGTTCGGTTCTATCCTTATCAGTCCATTCTTTTAATCATTAAATAAGTGGCTGCATAACTGGTCGAGGAAGCATGATCATCCCTTGGGAAAATCGTCCGAAAACTGATAGGGGAATCTGCATTTTTTTTCACTAGCCCATAGAGAATGACGACCATGCTACATAGACAATGACCATCAAGCAACATAGACAATGACCACCATGCAACAGCAGCCGGGCAAGAACTGCACAGTTGCTCATAAAAAGCCTGGCATTCTCTTGTAATTCTTTGCTCCTTCTTCTTCACCTTTTTTTAAAGAACAGTAACTGTAATCCTTAAATATAACAACACTAACCAAAACTATGCAGAAACATGTTTATTTTAACTTTACAAAATTACAAAAATGTTTACAATGGTAGCATATAGTTTTACATGTTATTGTAGCCAGATAGTATCTAAAAATTAAAGATGTGTTTGAATAATACTTTTAGAATGTTGGCAGATTTATTTCCGCAAACGGAGTTTCAGTAAAACACACATTTTGGTTCACTCCTAATTACTCGAAGTGGCAGTTTTTTCACAAAGGGTGATATTTGATAACATCTTTGCTTTTCCACTCAATTAAGAAAAAGAATTGAATGCATAGAAATGAAATCTATCTGTTACAGCACCGTTATAATTGGTGCTGCGTGTGTGAATGTGTGAATGAACAGCAGTCTGGATAGGAGACAAACTCGAGGACTGGGAAAAAATCCTTCATAGATAAATAGGTAGCCAAAATACCGTATTTATTTTCACAATAAATAACGACTTACTCTCACAATTCTCAGATATAGTCAGACACCAAAAGAAGTGCATGTTTAGTTTGGTTTCTGTTTATTTTTGTTGCAGGTCATGTGCGGTTTTTGATGTTTCGTCTCAGATTTCTCCAGCTTGGTAAATGTGCTTGTTTATCAGCAGCGCCAGTCTTCCTTTGTACGAAGTTGGTGGGCATTTGCCCTCAGATGCACACCTCTGGATCAGAGTGGTTTGGGTATTAGCAGAGGCATTTTCTGGGACCTGTACTCATCAGTGTAGATGTTGAACTTACAAACAGTACTAACAAAATGTATAGGGTGCAGATGAAATTTACACCCTTGGGGGAAAAAATTGTGTGTGTGTATGTGTGTGTGTGTGTGTGTGTGTCAGTCTTGTTATACTTGTGAGGATCAAAGGACCTCACAAGGCAGCAAATTCTGACAAAACAAACCTTGTGAGGACCGGAGGACTGGAGGCTAGTCCGCACAAGACAAACTTCAGTTTATGAAAATCTGTGAATGCAATCAAAAAACAAAAAGCCTTGTGTTTTGTTTGATTGCTTATGGTTCAGGTTAGGGCTGGGTAAGAATAATAATGTGATTGTGATTCAGGTTTTGCCCATAGACATGAATAGACGCCACTCATAGGTATAGGTAGATCAATGTGTGTGTGTGTGTGTGTGTGCGTGCGTGCATGTGTGTGTCTGTGTGTTTTGGAGCCCGCACATTTTATAGCCAAGAATTTGTGAAGAAGTTTACAGAATTAATATAAAATAGAGTCAAGCTATTTTCCTTTAGAATTTAATCACACGCAAATTCCAGTTTGAGCGCTACAGTCCTTGCAGCATGCTTTTCTCGACAGTACCAAGAAGTGCGTTGCAATTTTAGTAGCTATAAATGTCTGTGTCCAGTTAATGCTAATTAAAATTTTGAATGAATCAAAGAAGTAGGAGATGAAAGAATAACTGAGATTCAGAATAGTTATTTATTTAAAATTGGGAATTCATTCTGTAGCAGACTCTCTTTGGGGGAAAAACATCCAAAAATGATTAATTTACTGTGATTTTCAGATAAAACTCAACATACCACCATAACCACAGAAAATAAAACTCAGACGGTGTTGTGCTTTTTAAACTATTTGCAGTTGTTAAATATTAAATTAAGGATATTTCGTCAATCAATTATTGTTTGTGCATTCTGACCTATGGGAATGAGTTCCTGAGAAAGTAATTGCAAGGGATGAATCACATTGTGTGCTTGGCTGTCCGTATTTCAATTGGTTCACTTCCAAAGAACTTCAATAAGAAATCCATGAAAAATTACCCCTTTGGGTTGTGTTTTTTGTTTCTGTTGCCTGCATTTCCATCCATCCATCCACTTTCTGATACCGCTTGTCCTATTAAGTGTTATGGGGGGTCCGGAGCCCACCCCAGAGGCTATGGGCACAAGGCAGGGAAAAAGCCAGGATGGGGCTGCCTGCATTTCCTCTCTACAAAATCTGGTGCTGAATCTAGTAACACTATTTCCACAGGTACTTTATTAAGCGTTCCCTGAACCCTGATTGCCAACCTAGACTACAGCTGTACCTCTTGTGACCCAGTGTATTCCTGTGGATTTTGTGAATCTGTTTCCCCCACAATACTGCCAAAACATCCCCCTTTTGTTTTCCTTCTTGCTTCTTTCCTTATTTCTGCTGCCAGAGATAGAAACATCCCCCTTCCCGTGCCGGTTGACCTGGAAGAATGTTTCCTGTGGATGCAGAAACCACTCTGTGGCTGAACATGAATGAGACAGACCATCAAGCAGAGTGAAAGTATGTTGTTTCTTTATGCTGTAATGCTGCTTTTCCTGTTTTTGGGAACTGAGCTACAGTATATGTTTGAATTGGAATTTTCCAGGGCCCAGTTGTGTCAGAACAGGAAAATGAATCATGCACTTTAAATGCCAGCTACCTTCACAATAATGCAACAATGTACTTTTTGTTGATATCTAAGGGGCGGCCAACAAATTGTTCTAAAAACTGGACAAATCAAGTTATGAATAATGACAAGAGTAATATTTAAGTTAACGGATACTAGAAAATCATATAACACCCAAAGCTGTGTAACATCATATATCCTTATGATATTCTAGAAAACTGCCAGAAATGTCTTATTATTTTAAATCCTCAAGAATGACACATCCTGCAAGAGAACAATTAGCACTATCAGGCTTCAAGTTCCCCTTGCTGACACTCTGCCACCTTTTGAATTCCTCTCCCCAAGCAGCACCTCTGTTCATTCTCTCCTTCATAGAATAACAATCTTGCCAAATTGAGAACCATTAGGAGCTGCACCAAGCAGATGTTTCTGAAAAGCCAGAAGAAAACATACAGCTGTGGCACCCAACCTGTTTCTTATGAGTTCATCAAAACAACGAAAGACATTTTACATGCATTGTTTATTTGCAGAAGTCCCTCTCATGCCACTTTGTGTCTATTATCCGCCTGTCACAGTAAAATTAATAAAACATACCAGATGTGCTGTTCTGATTTAACATAATGAATAATGACATGAGCAGGTATGATTAATTAGACTTGCATAGCTAATGTGGGGTGGGAGGGGGAGGCTGGATGTATACAGTAAAATCACATCCTAGCATAAAGTGCCCTATAATCCGCACCTCAGTATTCCTAATCCAGAACTTGTTTGATTGTGTTTATATGCCCTGTAACAGACCGGCGTCCTGTCCGAGGTGTATCCCCTGTCCCCCTATCCGCTGTGATCATCTCCTGCCACTTACAGTACGCACCCGCCCCCACGGCCCTTAAACTACAGCGCCTGTATTAGTTTCCTATTTAAATTATACTTTAAAAGACATCTGAGATTTGAGATATTTGAGATGCTACTTCTTACGCCCCGTATATTAAAGTATATTAAACTATGTTAATGGGTAATATATTTTGTAGAACATATTGCGATCAAAAGGATCGTACGTCGACACAGCTCGGTGACATACATAGATTTATTTTTATGTTAATTTTTCACGCGCCAATTAATGTGACGGGTTAAGCTGTGCCATAACAAAATTGTAGAAAAAAAATGAAACTTCAAAAATTTTCAAGATTCTACACTATATTGATTGGTATATTGATATATATCCCCAACCCTTACAGTACGTGCGAGTGAAATGAAACTAAAATTTGTATCCCTGGGGCAGCTGTTCAAAGGAAAGTTACGGAACATCTGGTAACCGAGAGTAACATTGTGTCCTGAGCGTTGCTTCCACCCATCCAGTTTCATGTTACGCCTCACTTCACTCATGGTAGAAGTTCGGACTCTCCTCTTGATGGTTACTTCAGGCGCCGCGAATTTTCTCTGTCCTCTTTGACATGAAGTTCTCTTCGGTATTTGGGGCAATTATCCTTCTACTCGTCCTTGGAATTGGTGAGAAATCGCAGATACTCCGTAATAACTCGATTCAGTTACCGGCGTCTGGTCTTTCCGCGTACAGACCGTGGTAATTTTGTCACATCGTAAACTTTTTTTTATTATGATAATTTATAGCCACGGGTGTCAATATAGGCACGGTATTCTGGCAATCTTAAAATAATCCTTAGCTGTTGTCTAAACACCTATAATTACTAGTAAATTTCAACTAATGAATTCTGTTTTTTCCCATTTTAATTCAGATTTCAACAATGGGGCGAACACAACAGAAGGTACAGAAGGTAGCCTGCATACACATCGCACATACACATACTGTACGGTGAGTATTGTTAAAATGGAACACTTTCCAAAATGGGACAATTAACCTTAAACCTTAAAACATATGTTTAGTAATACTGTATTTTCTATTCTACATGCTGTTCAAAGGGCATGAATGTATTGCGAATGGTATGAAGTTGGGATTGAAGACATTAAGATGACTCTGTAGATTTTTCCAGAAAGTAAATTTTCAGAAAGTGTCCCATTTTAACAATACTCACCATGTCATGGACTTACAGTATTATTTCTCATTACTGTACAGACCACTGTCATTTGTGACGCTTTACTTATGCATGTGTAGTCTTGACCGTTTTTTCTTTTTAGGCTACAAACATTCTATATGCAATGAACTCTGTGAGTTATGTGATGAATATTTTCCTACGAGGCTGATATGCTATGAAAACCTGCTTCAGCACATGTGCTTGAACAAATTTTCCTCCAAAGTTGAAGCTCTGAACGCCAGTGACTTGTGTGTATGGGATAAAATAAAATGGTAAGTCATATGACCAAAATCTTAAAACTGATTTAATACATACCTTTTTATTATTATCTGTCACTAGAACTGTAATTACACAGTACATACACTAGTAGCCATAAATGCGGAAACGCCTACCTTTACCTTGGCGGTAATATTTATAAACAATCAAAGAATGTTACAAATATCATACATTGGATGATTAAATAGGTAACTGCACCAACAGTTGAATAAAGTTCTGCAGTCTCTAAAAATTGGAAGTGTTTCCACCATTTGGGCCATTATTGCGGTGCCTCTGCTTTTACATTATCATATGTGGTTTATTTAGTAATATGACACAGGTCTGTGTGAACTCACACAAGCGTACGCAAGCAGAATGTATGCACTTTGTAGTGGCAGAGCTTGCACTGTAATATTTAAGTAAAACTGTAGCTCGCCTGGATCAGTTTAACATTTTCAGTGTCAAATCAGTGCTGTATTTTTTTCTAAGTGCATGTCAGTTTTTAAGTACATGAGCATAAGAATGTGAATTTATATATGAGTATATAAACCATCCTTGACGCACACCGAGTGTGCAAAAATAAGAAATACGAGGAGTCACTCATGACGTGGTCTTTTCTGTAGGCCCTATGATAGCTTCACAAAATGCACGGAGGAGAAGGCAGACTGCTTAAAGATTCCCTGGCCGAACCAGCTGGTGGAGGACATGTTTGTGGATATCCATGCAACCCATTTCAAATCCTGCCCAGTCAAAGAGTTTGATGACCCGCCTCCTGACGTCCTCCTGGCCCTAGTGATGACCCCTATCTGCCTGATCCCCGCCATGGTGATGCTGGTGGTTGTGAAGACGAAGAACAGAAATCAGAAGTAAGGATGAGAGCTGACAGAGCAGTTGTCTCTCACACGCCAAACGCGGCCGTATCAAAGGTCCACTGCGGTGAACTAATATCAAGTCTCAAGAAGGATTTTCCTATGACGCCTAAAACATGTCACTTCATATATTGTTGGAATATCCATACATTGCTGTTTATTTTATTTTCAAGTAATAAAATTGGCTGGTTTATGTGTCATTTGCTGGCATGCGGATGACAGTTTTATCCAGTTCTCGGTGAATATTTTGCCATAATATCTCTCAACCTTTTTCTGCCATTAATATTCTTTGACTTTTCCCAGCACAATGGATTTTTGGAAAACTTAACAAAGTGAACACAGGAAACAGGATGGGTCCTTTATTGTAATCATCACTACATATGAAAGATGTTTTAAAAAGGCAAGTGAGAGAAGAGAAATAAAAAGTGTAACTAATTTGCAACTGATTGCATTTCCAATACAACCTGGAACAGATCGACAGCAGAGGGTTACAAGATAAATTTATGTTCGCTCTTGGTCCATGCAGTAAAATGTTTCCTGGGTTACAAAGAGCATCTCTCTGTTGATGAACAAGATGGACTCATTCGTTGTTGGAATTCCTCTTCAGTGACCGTAGATGGGATTTGTATTAATAGCGGATATGAACAGAATTCACTTTGTGAGTTGAGTCATGGTGCGGAATTGCTTTGATGGGTAACATCAGCCCAATATTCCGGTATTCATGTCATAGGCTGCTCGTCTTGGCAAAGCTACGGAAGTTTAAACATGAAGAAGTCTCTTTACTTCTGCGAAGGTTTACACTGCATGACTATGTAGCCCCCAGGACCATACTGGTCTCCTGCTGATGTTACACTGGGTCTTATTTTTTAATAGTTTTATATTTTGTTTTGTGAACATCCATGTTGTGTTAACAGGTCCACATTAGCATTTGCAGTCTTGAGTTACGATGGAGGCACATACAGAGAAATGCCTGTTCCCAAATGCGTCTTTTGTATTCTCTGCATGCAGAGTTATCAAGTGTGGTTAGTTTGTCATGAAGGATTAACTATGATCCTTTCAACAAGTACATCTTGCTTTGGTTCCAGTTGCAACAAAAAGGTTATTTTCACAATATAAACAGCTGACCCAGAGCTTATAGAGAACTGTGAGGAGCATCTACTTTCAGCCAATGTTTTACTGGCATTTATATTATATTTTGGTTCAAAATTCAGAAATATGCTGCAACTTATATCAGAAATTCAGTTTTAATAACTACAAAATATTTTTATATTTTTACTGACAACTATGCATTGTGTGCTCTATTCTTAAGAGAAAACTAATCATTTTGGATTTTTCTTTATAGATCTTACTTTATTATTATAGATTGTCTTCAAGTTGTGTGGAAGTCATTTTTTTGTTATCTGTCAAAGCCTTTGTCTTGTTCTGTGTTATAACTCTGTTGAACGAATGGGAGGAATGAAGCTGGCAACTTCTGTGAAACTATCCAAACACAGGTCTGATTTTCAAGTAACTGTGATTTTATTGGCCAGTGGAGAAATGCCTGCGTGCTGAATGATACTTTGAAGTGACGCTGTGTGAGTGTAGGGACTGTATCGACATGTTTCGACACATCAGTTTTTGTCCCATCAGAGTTGTTCGTTTTCATTAAAATGTCTTTTCACACTGAGTGTATGGAAGAATAGGAGTTGAGGATATATAGTACTTTCTGTTGTATTTAATTTCTTTTCCATGTTGTGTATAACAATCATAGATACACATTAAATTTTCCCAAACATCCTTCATACAAGTGTCTTGTGTTCAGCTGCGACATTCCACGTCTCCAAGATCATTGTAATAACCATTTGTTTGTTTGTTTATGACCCAAAAATAATAGATGGACTGGTAATGGATGAAATATACAATAAGAAGAAATTCAACAGCTGAACACAGCATATATATAGTTGACCAATGTATAATATTTTGTGCTGTAGACATATCTGCATACTACACTGTGATGTAAACAAGGGCAACATTTTGAGGCTTTGTAAGGCTTTTGAACACATGGGGTGCGGCTCTGCAGATTAGGCCTTGGTGTCTGTGTGGAAGGTCACTGGTTCAAATCCTGTGGCGAGCAGGACAGGTACATCACCCTGGAGCCCTTAACCCCAAAACACGCTCAACGGAGGCCAGAAACATCACTGGCTTTGGGCTCTGACTCCAAACTTCACTCTCAGCCATATATGTTTATGTCTCAGTGGAGAGCAAAGTGTGACAAGAAGGAAACAAAAGAATTCCTGTATCTGTGCTTATACAAACAGTGAATAAAGTATTCTTATATAAAAATTATCTATACTTCTTGCATTGGCCTAAATGAGGTTTAATTGTTATCACCATATCACCAAACCAGCATCATGAGTTTGTTTATTTATTTGAATGGTAAATATATTAATTTTATTTATGGAAAATTGTAAGCCATACAAATGAGTGGGAATTTAAGCATTGACATTACAAAATGAACATCACTGAATGTGTCCAGTAGATGGAGACAAAACGCATTAATGAATAAACACAATATGCTGTCTTTACAATCAGCACCAAATTTGTCACTGGGAGTTCACCATGATAAGAACAAGATAATGAGTTTTACATCTAAGCATACTGATAAATACACAGGAAGCAAAACGTTCTTTCAAAACCTTTAAACTTATAACACCCACACTAACATCAGATAACTTCTGTTCCCATGTATTTAAAACTATTTTTTCATTCGGCAGTTCTTTGAAATCATGACTGATTCACTAGCAGCCATTTCTGAAAGGTCTTTGCAGAAAAGCAAATGTCCTACATGTACCATTTCTTCATATTTCAAAGGCTTATCTTTTGACTTTATCCTTTAAAACCTTACAGCAATACATTCTTTGGAATAAATACGCACGGGAATTCTGCTTGCAGATAAAGCATAATACGTGAACTTCTTTAATAACTCCTCACACAAGTGCTGTATGACATTCTACAAACACTTCCTCATTACTGTTTCTATCTACTGCACCCATTTCTTCAGCTTTGCGTCTTACGGGAAGGCTGAGACAATGGATGACTCCGTGGTCTACACAGAAGTGAAGTTTACCAAGGACGAAGGGCATATTAAGCCTAGAAAGATGGTTTTCAGCACCCTCAAATGTAAGCACTGTTGGAATGTTTTAGGCTCCAAATTTGCATTAATTTTTTTTTGCCTTTTTTTCACCATAGCTATCTTTAACCCATACCTACCTTATCAATAATATACAGTACATGTCAAGAAATGTCTTACTTTTTGAGTAATACATCTAACAATGCTGTTTTGTAACTTTTGTTACTTTAGGTCTGATTTCAAAGTTGTATTTGTAATAAAACGTGAAAGAAAAACAACAGAACTGCAAAAATACAGAAAGGTATCCTTTTATTTGTACATTGACTTAGTACTTAAGGTGTTTTTTACATGAAGCTTGTGTGCATTCTCTCTCATTCACAGCACATTCTTTATCCAAAGTAACCTGGATCCTTGTCTTTGCTGTTGTTATTCTATTCATTGTTGTGGTTGGAATGACTATTGAAGGTAAGACTTGTTTTGCTTGTTTTAGTTAACAAAAAAAAATCCTTAGTTATAGGTTAATTGTGAGCAAAGACTTGTGACACTTTGCACTTACACACATTATACACTCCACAGTATAATAACCAGCAAGTTTTTAATTAAGCTATGGATTTATAAACAACACTAGATACAAAGAGTGTGATCTTGTTGACAAAGACAGCCCTCATCGCTTCGCCTTTTGCCACAACACATCACAACAAAGCCTTTCCTGCTCAAATGCTGTTTTGTAAAGTTGTACAAATTTTAACGCAAAGCCGTTTATACCCCCACACATGTGCACAAATATGTGACTTCAGCAATATCCTTTCTGTGGGGCGACCTCATTTCATCATCGCGGCTAAGGGGGAACTGCAGCACTGCAGCTGTGCTCTGCTCTCAAAGCACATTTAGGAAGTCAGTGAGGCTGAATTTTGCAAATCTGTCTAATGTGAAGGCAGGACTGCAATGAGGCTTTTACACCAGCATGTTTATACCAAGGTGCTGTCTGGGGAGCACAAATGAATGTCAGATATCACAAGTAAGATCGACACGTTTGCTAACACTGTAAGGGTGGTCATTTCTGTCAGGCATGTGTGTTTGTCTTCCATGCCTGTTTGTCTTTGTCTTTTGTCTCTACCCTGAAAAGAGAAAGGTGGGGAGGCAGGAGATCTAATCTCTTCTTCAGTTGTCAGGCTGCATAAGGGAAGTAGATGCAGTGGGCTGTCACCTCAGCCAGGTCGGAATGGTTGTGACCTGCCCTCCAATGGACAAGCGGGAGAAATCCCGTGCAACTGCGGTATGAACGACAACGCATTTAAAGCCATTGTTGCCTTTTAATCAGCCTGCTATTCGCACAATGTCAATCATGGCACTGGGGCGAGGTTCGAAGAAAGAATTTCGAGTAAAAGCCATTGGAAAAGCCTGGAATTTAAATAGCCAGCACGCATCTACAAAATCAGCATAAAAAAATAAAAGCAAAATAAAATGTAAAATAATAAGTAATAACAATATTCCATGAAAAATTACACTACAAATAAGAAGGAAAACCATTGTACGATACATATGTGAGTTTGTGCACGTACTTATTACTAAGTGGCACTCTTAAGTAATATCTTACCTGGTGATATCTTGTGTTGTATTGAACATCTGATGTCTGACATTGCAGTGTGTTAAAATAACAGTACATTAATCATTAGTGTGTATATTTAAAAGGATTAGAGTTAGAGTATGACATGTGGCACCGCTGCCATGTATTGGGGTTCGAGTCCCATCTATGGCTCCGGGTGTGTGGAGTTGGCATGTTCTCCCCGTGTTGTTGTGGGTTCCCTCCAGTTTCCACAACTCTGCACTCCCCACAGTTTTAAAAAAAAAATGCTATGGTGAGTTAGACTCACCAAACTATCCATAGGTGGGAATTGTGCGCATATAGTACACAAGCTTCTCTCCTTTGACTGCAATATTGAAAGGCACGAGACAAACAACAGCCAGGTGTAGCAGAGCCTCCGTTATACCGCGTATATGATAGCATAAGCGGTGGTGCACCACAGCGATGTGTACCTTCTGCTGTTCTCTGAGCACCGGTGACTACACCTCCGGACACCCTTTGGTGCAGCTGCAGGGCTGCTGGTGATATGACTCTTGTCATCACCATTGACGATGAGATAGTGGACCGTCTAACATTGTGATGAACCAGCAAGACCTGGAGCTTAATACCATCAAAAACAATAGAAAGGATTACTGTCTTTCACAGATACACCCTATACTTCTCCTCGTATGAATAAACAGGGCAAAGGCAGGTAGAGTCAATTTAGTCCCTGAAGCACCATCTCCAGCACAGTCCAGTTCTCTTCGCCGACTGAAAACTTTATTCAGTCACCCTGTTCTGGTACAGTCATACAAAGATCATTCCCACATCCTACATGACAACTGGTTTAGCAGAGAATTGCTCACTAAGGCAAACCGCAGTATGCTGTCTACAGCTGCAGGGCAGAGAAGTGTTCAGAAATAAATGACTAACCGGGAAATGTCACTGATCAGCACCAAAATAGCCTATGAAATGTCCTTCTTGGAGCTGTTACACTGCTGAATCAGCGCTCAGAGCCAGAAGCTCTCATCAACACTTGTATCATCCATATAAAACAGGGCTTCAGCACTCTATAACATATCTATGTATCCCAAGATTTAAACACCTCTGCACTATATATTAAGAACTCATTTGACTAAGTTTACACACCTCCATTTTTTGTCTTGTTTACATAATTAAAACATGGCATGTAAGAATGTTAAGCGTATGTTACAATCAGAGGTGGAAATTTCAGCTCCAGAAAGTAAAAACCCAAACCATGATTTAGATTCAACCAACCAGTTGAGTATAAAGAGTCACAGTCATAGAGGACTTCAAGTGATTGGCTGAAAGAAATTTTGGTCTGGATTTTTCTGGACCTGAAATTTCCACCGCTGAATACCAGCTGCTAAGTGAGCAGAAGGTAGCAGGTATGGCGTTGAGTCTTTTATAGACAGAGATGGGGACAAGAAGACCTTTGACAAGATTACAGCTCATCACTAGGCAGATACATGGGAAGCCAATGGGAAGAACAAGCAAAGACCACATAGACAGAGAATGGTGACGGGACTCAAACCCGTAACCTTTGGGTTTGAAGTAACAGTGCTGTTGGTGAGGTGTCAGAAATGTGCAAAAATGTAAGTGCAAAATATACCACAACAAATTCCTAGTAGCGCTTTATGAAGGAAAGACAATTATCATCCTAATTATTGTTCTAATATGAACCATAACCCAATATCCAAACCCTGTTCTCCTTCGACTGTTCGACTTCCTTGCTACTGTACTTATCTCTCAAACTTCCTCTTCAGGACCTCCATTCCCCTTTGACTGGTTACTACACAAGGGCCAGTGCTACCTGTTCTCCAGAGAAGAGCAGGACAGGCAGTCTGCTCTTACATCCTGTTCCAGCAACTTCTCTCAGTTGGCTGATACAGAAGATCCGGGCATTCTGGTAAGATCTTTCAGGGTGACATCACAGGCCGCCGACTCGATTTGTTATTTTGGGTGTCTGGACAGAATATCCTCTGAGCAGTGTTACTCATGAGCAGTGTTACTCAGATCATTTATGTCCTACAAATCTGCAATCTCACAAAACTGATCTTTGAAGAAATAGTCATTTAATTTATGTGTATTAAAACTCAAATTACATGAAGCAGTGTTTAGGTACCTATGTAACATGCATTCATCCATTACCAAAGCCACATAACTCCAACTGGGGTCACCAGAACTTATCCCAGGACCCAACCCCGGGCAGTCGCCGCCCCACCGCAGGGCACACACAGGGCCAATTTAGACTCAACAATCAATCTGTCCTGCATGCTTTGGGAACTGAGAGGAAATCAGAGCCCCGGTGGAAACCCACGCGAACACGGGAAGAGCGAGTTAACTCCACGCAGAGAGGACCTGGGAACAAACCTAGAACGTTCTTGCTGTGAGGCAGTAGCACTGTACCATTATGCAGCCCCTATGCAACATTCAGATCAAAAATTACAGACTTTTGGAGAACACATCAGTAGAATGTTGAACTCCTGTCACGAGATTTATATTATTTTTGTCACTAGTAACTAATTTTAATTTAATATTTGGAGATGTGCCTAAATTCAAGTTTTCTTTAACAGAATTTCTTGCGACAACATATGGGGAAAACGTTCTACTGGATTGGCTTAAATAAAACAGGACACGATTCGAGATGGTTATGGACTGGAGGCAGGCCATTGAACAGAACGTAAGTATAGCAATGGGCAGTGTTATTGAGTTCATTCATTTGTGTAGATGGGACATAAAGGTTTTTATCTTCATCTCAAAATTATAATTGAAGAGTAAAACTGGACTCACATGCAAGTATTTTATTTCTATAATGATAAAATATACCGTTTTTTTCTATAGGCACTACTTCAGTAATACCGGCCACCATAACAAAAACTGTGCAGAGGTATCCATAGACAAAATTTATGCAGAAACGTGCACTTTGAAAAAACGATATATCTGTGAGAAGAAAGCCAGTTGTTAACTTGATCTCTCCAAGATGAAATTTATTGGAACTGCATTGACCCAAAATAATACTAAATAGTAAATAAATACTAAATTAAAAGTACTAAAATTGTATTTTTGCAATCTGTTATTCATTCTATTAGAACTTCTTTATGCTCTATTTTCAAACAAAATGACTACGGCTTTGTTTACTTTTCTGTGTCATTAAAAACCAAGTTGAGTATTTCAAAGTGGAGAGAATATGTCCATACATAGATTTCTATGGGGTTTATGTCACAATGTGTTTGATTGTTATTATCTAGTGGGTTTCCTCTGAGTACTGAGTACTCCAGGATCCACATGCAGTCCAAAAACATTGGGGGGGAGGGGGGTTGATCATTGGAATCACCTAACTGCCGATAGTGTGTGAGGGAACATGTGTGTCACCTGCGAAGGCCTGGCATTCTGTCCACGGTATCCATTGTCTCATGTTTTTTAGATTAGTGACCATGTATCACATAAGCAGTGTAAAATAGAATATGGATGGATGGATAGATGGATAGATGGATGGATGGATCTGAGAAACACCATGTCCCCATTTTGGTGAAGTGTTCCAGAAAGGAAGATGGATGGGTGGAATTAGAGGAATATACTGCATAAACACTGTATCATTACATGTTTTTCTGTTAACCACAGAGGCCGTCTTGCTCCAATTACCTTGTTTCATGCCACTGCTGAGTGCTACCATTTCGTAGACTGTCCTAGAGGGCAACTTTATCGTAGGTCCTATTTTAATCTGCCACAATTACCATGTCAGAGAAATGAGAACTAAACTACCCCCAGGGACAATATTTAGTTGTGTTTATTCCACAACACTTCCTACATTTACTTAATTGCATAGCTTGTGTACAACAGTATTATTAGCCAAAATAAACACTCCTAGTCCACAAATAAACAAGAAAAGCCTTGGGTAACAGTTTACTTAAAGCACTCATGTATAATGCATTATAGATACTTTCATAATGCATTACATTACATTCATAAAGTAATATGGCCACAGCTATAACTACTTATATAAAGGCATACATTATATCCATGTTTATTATGTATTATGCAATGGTCAGTTAAGCCATTATAATGTATTATGAAGTTTTGTATAGTGCATTATAGTTGAGAGCTTCATAGAGCATTCATAATGCATAATAAAAATGGCTATTAATGTGTTATGCCTTTTTATTGTTATTGCCATTGGTAAAATACTTCAAGAATGCATTATAATGCATTATAAAGGTATGCATAATGCGTCATACTGTACATGAGTGCTTTAAGTAAAGTGTTACCAAATCCAGTGAAGTCTTACCATCTTACAATCTTACTCATCAATGGAAATGTGGAGACAAACCAGCGATGTTTCCCTTAATGCATATATGCAGCCAGTTCTACTGAGAAGCAGCCCTCCATCCAACAGCACTGCGGAAAATGGCAATTCCATTATCCGCCATATGCAACACACGAAGAAGCCCATGTGAAAAAGAACAATGTATGATTCATATAAGGCTTTTAAGCATTTTTCTTGCAGTATTTTAATATATGACAACACATCATGTTTTATATGTTCACAACAAGTCAGCGTTTTACTATCTTCTGTGATTCCATGTGCACTGTAAAAAAAAGTGTAAAAAATGAACATTTTCTGGCAGCAGGGGTGCAGGAAGATGTCTGTTAAAAAAAACATATAATTTCTGTCAGATGAAAAAACATGCATAAAATTTAAAACAACAGGAATTATATTTTTTGTACTTTTTTGGGCAAAATTTACATTTTGTAAAGCAAGCCCAAGTTTAGCAAATAACATGGCCAATGGCAATTAAGGGTCCTATCCAGTTTTCCTCTTCCCCCGTCCATTATGTGGCTTAAGAGGCTAAGTATTTAGCTGTTGTCCATACTCCCTTTCTATTGTAGATTCGAGGCCGTGAACTAGTTGTTAACATTTATTTTGGGGTTTATCATGTGTCTCAGTTACTCTTTTGTTCCCTGTTTGTAGTATTGCTCCGGTTTCCTTGTTTTAGTTTTCCGCAGTGTTTGGACCCCCTCTCAGCCTGTTGATTTACCCCTCCTGCTCCTCGTTGCCCCTAGTCTGCTTGTAATAGCCCACACCTGCCCCTTGTTAGCCCTCATTATCCATATATGTGCCGGTCCTTGCTCTGTTTCCTCAGTTAGTCATAGTTTTTGTTACTGTGGATTATTTCCTGTTTGTTAGTGTTTTGATCCTTGCTTGGTCTTTTTGCCTATCTATTCTTTGTTGTGTTTTTAGTGTTAGTTTACTTTGGTTTCGTTCCTGTTTATTTGTTTTGACCCCTCGTGATACCTTTGTTTCCCAGTTCTCCCTTTGTGTTTTGTTTAATAAAGCTGTTTGTGGGAGCTGCTACGTGGATTGTCCATCTGTTCACCATAACAATAAATGGAAGGTACTGTATATGTACAGTAGAAACAAATTTCCAAACTTTGACTATGGTGATGATAGGATGCCCCTTGATGTTATGGCTTGGTGTGGGACATCAGGATGTTTTTTTTTGGGAAGATATATTTTCTGTGACATTACACAAATGGGTCACTGAAAACTGCACATTACAGCAAATGATTTCTTGCCCTGCTGCGGTAAAGGCAGATTTGGTTTCATTTTGCACCTCTTAAAGTAGCTCTGGAATGGCTTTTATGTGATATCAAAATATAAAGCTACTGCTTCGCATCCAAAGTCAAACAACATTTAAGGTTATTTACTGCCGTCTGTTCTTGGTACAATGGATTAATATTGACATGCCACCTGTGGATTGTCAGGAGTACCAGAATAACAGATGAAATCATTGACAGACTTCAGATATCACAACACGACTGGATGTATTTTTTGCTAGAAATTAGGGATTGTGCAGTATCTTCATTATCATCTGGTGCTGCTGTCGACTCATTGCAAAATCCAAGCTGACTCTTGGTGACCATATAAAGGGTTTTCTCTGGAACCTCAGCTCTCCTTTCTGGGTCTTCCTCTTTCTCAGCATTAAATTAAGTGATGTTTTGAGTCCATAATGTTGTTGGTTGTCGTTTTCATCTTTTACCCTCAACTTTTCTTGCGTTACCGCCTTTCGCAGTGCATTGGGTCTGCTTATAATATGCCCAAAATGGGAGCTTCACTATAAATATAGTGAAGTCTCATGGGAGCTGGGTATCCAGATGGGAAATCGAAATGCCAGGCTGGAGTCATCAACAAAAATATGATCAGACATCGGAAAGGTTTGTACTGGCAGTGCTTGGTAAGGCAGGCACAGATGAAGTAAGACAAATACTCATTCCAAAGGTAGGAGTGGAACACGCATATGGCGGTGGGTATTGGGCAGATCACATGGCACATGGAACCACATATGAGATGAATCAGTGTGTGGCTCAGTGGGCTGTGCCTGTAACCAGAAGGTTGCTGGTTCAAACCCAGCCTCAGCATGTGGATCCTTAACCCCCAGCTTTCTGGGTGCCGCTATGGGTAACTAGCTGTCAGTATTCCAGTAAGGGAGACCAGGTCTGGGGACCTTGTTGCAGTGCACGATTGGAGTCCAGCCTCACAGTAATCATCTTTATATAACTGAATTCTTGTGTCAGCACTGATGTAGACTGGTTAACAGTTTATTAGAGTTAGATTTTAAGACAATAGATTGAAAAACATCCAATTGACCAATAATTTGAATCAATCCACTGTACATTTTAAGGCAATAGGTTAGATTTAAAGACAACAGCAAGCAGGAAACTGATCACACCCAGGGAGTGACAAACATACCATGGCATCTTGTAGGATTTCCTGAGTAAGTGAGCAGCCTCTTTGTGTTGCATGACAAATTCCATCCAGAAGTATGCATTGTCTGGGGGCATAAGCGGCTTGTCCCAGCGGAGCCTCGAAAGCCGCTGCATGACGGTTTATGGATCACCTCCTTTATGGCTTCCAGGAAGCTTTGGGCAGTACACCTAATCACATTCAGAACTTTGGATGCCCCCCTGCACCTCCAACCTCAAGAGGTTCTCGGATTGGTCAAAAAGCAGCGGTAAGCCTACAATCCGTACAACATGATAGATTGTCTCATATATGCCATTCGTCCCACCGTGAGCTATGAAGGCCTTGACGTTTGGGTGACCTAGGAGGTCATGCTGACGCATTCGTTTTACCAGCAGGGTGTTGCTCCCAATGTTTTGTGGCCGTTTTCCAAGGTGCCTCCAAATGACCTTTTGGGGAAGCTGGGAGAATGCATCAGCAATGTCAGATGTGCTGTCAGTTGGTAAGGCCTTTATTAGACACTATGCTCACCAGAATTCTGAATAAAATCCTCCAGTTCTGATGGAAGGGGCTTTGACGGCTTGCACTGAAATCCACCGATGTAGATGAAATTAGGCACAGTTGGGCGTTGCTCCCATTAAATCTGAGCGGGACGCGTCGTTCGTTTGGACTCCCCCCCCCTCAACATTTAACACAGAATATTAGTTTTATGCCAGTGTGCCCCCCCCACACCAGTCAAAATGCTTCTGACACCCCTGATGGGAAATCTAAGCCAAAATCTGCCCTCATGAGCCTGATATCAGCAGACTGCCGGAGAAGCCTGTGTCTGGTCCAAAGTGTTTAGCAGACAGTTCATTATAAGGGGCAGAAATGCAAACATCTCCATAAGGACATTTTTGATGCAATGGAGGATGTTTTGGTGTCGCTGAGTAAAGAGCATCTTGTCTGAAACTGCATATCCGGAAGAGGGGCGTCGGAGACTGGAGATGGAGCGGTCAGAGAGAGCGCCTCACCACTTGTGATCGAACGAGCACTAAAGGCTGAAGGGAGCTGCAGCTGCTGAGCCACTCGGACTCCAGACAGGCCAGGATCCATGAGGACCACATCAGTAAAATGAGATGAAGGCCCTGAGAGATCCCTCTCCCCAGTGGATGTCAAGCATGCGGTGGATGAATGCCTCCAGGAGATCCTGCCTCCCACTGATGAGGACCACTGGGAGGTGAATGTTCTCCTACACAGCATGCTGGCACTAGATATGCCTTCTAGTTATGAAGTCCAAGGATAGCAGAACAATACATCTATTCTAGAAATTTTCATAACGCTTTAAGGTTTGCTCAGCTCCTGTCTCATAAAGTGTTCATGGACGTGCTTGAAAATAATTCGCTACTAAAAACAATGTATTTGTAAGTCTACTTTGAAATGAGCTACACCTGAGCATTAGTGCTCTGCTCCTTAGCTACTAAACTAATACCAATCATTTGATAATATTTTTGTAAATTTAAAAAAATCACATAATCAAATTCAGCGATGTATTAGAAAGATGTCTAATTCCTTTTTTACCAAGTATTTACTAAAACTTGCAAATGCACAATTATAACTAACTTCTGAGCATGCATACTACCCCATTGTTTTACATTTACAAGTGATTTACAAGTTGTTTTGGAAATACCGGGTAAAGATTATCAAATGATTAGCAACGGTTTATTAATAGTCCAGGAGCAGACCTTAAACTAAAATGTTACCACAATTTTACACTGGGAGACTGAAAAACCTGAACAGGCATCATTCTATTTGCTCTAGAATTTAATATAATCCTGTCAGCCTTTCTTGGATGATGAGGTTAAACGTTTCAGAGGGAAACAGCCAGTACTGTTCCTTATCTCAGTGGACTCGAAAGAACACTTGCTCTTCAATCCTGTTAAGATTTCCAGAGTATGCAGACCTTCACTGAATGTACATAATTCAGCACAGGTCAGTGCGATCTTTAAGAAAACGTGGGAGAGATTAAGAAGAAAACTGGCCAGCGTTTGTGAGCAAGACAAACCGCTCAACTGCACTGGCCCTCATCTCCATCCCTTCCTGCCCACTGCCAAATATAAACCAAAAGCTCAGGCCAATTACAGCTCAGGATACTCTTTCACAGAGAACATTATTACAGCATAAGATTCCTAAAGGCAGAGATTTGATGGTGGCATGAGAAAGAAAGGGGTATACAGTACTAGCACAGTCAACCCTTCCTCATCGTGACGATCCTCATCGCATTTCCAATATATCACAGGGTAGACAGAACATGTTAAGTGAAAATTTTTGGGGAGTTTTTGGTAGTTTTGTTAAAGCCACATACGACACGAGACATTCGGTAAATGACATACGAAAAGTGTAGTAACTCGTAAATACATAAATAGAGTACATACAATGCTGACCTGGAAGAATGGCAAGCGTGTTTACGGCCAGCTCTCACACGGTCCTCTTGCAGTGATCTTTGTATCTCGTGTTTGTCGTACCTTTTCACTTTGCTTTGCATACCAAGGGAACCAAAATTTTTTACGTGGTTTTTACGGATCACAGGGGGACGGGGGGGGCTGTTCCTGTAACACCCACGGTGTGGTAGGGTCAGCCCAGTATGAATAATTACTTTTAAGAATGATTACTACTGATAAACACATCAGCACACAATTCCACTGAATTGCTTCAATAAGTATTAAATATGGTATAAATATGAATATACAAATTTTAAATATACGTTTAACAAAAAAATCCAAAATGCAGCAGTTTGAATTGTCACCAGGAAGCCCAGTATTGAGAAGTTTGAATACATAACCCCTGTTCTTATAGTTCCCTGCATTGGCTTCCCGTTTTGAGCTGACATTAAAGTTCTCCTGCTTACATATATCTCACAGCTCCTGTGACAGTGGGCAGTAAAGCATTCAGCTACAGGGCCCCTATATTGTGGAATGGTTTACTGCTGTTTGGGATGCTGATTCGGTCTCAGTCTCTAAATCTCAGCTGAAGACCTATTCAGTTTAGCTTACCCACAACCTAACACACCATAACTGTGACTGCTGGTGCTGCTGCACATGTCGTTTTTATCTACTGTGCTTGTCCATTTATGTGTCAATGCATGCTCTGACCATCCATGCTCTCTGCCTTCCCACATGTCTGGATGGTGCCTGGGGTGGGTCCCTTCTGAGCTGTAATCCGGGTTCAGTCCCATGGAGGAGTGAGAACAGTTTCATTGATGGACTTTGGCCACCCTACACTGGCCAACGTGGATAATGGACTCATTGATGGACTTTGTCTTGATCCTTAATCACAGCTTACACCCAGTTTTTAGCAAGCCAGTCCTCTCTTTTCTGTTTTCAATAATGTTAATATGCCCAGGGGGGGTCGGGCAGCCAGTTGATCTTGGACCCCCAGAGGTTTTTTTTCCTCTTTTCTGGTTTCTGGTTCCTCTCCTCTGTTGTCATCTGGCTTTCTTTATTTAATCTCTTTCCTTCCTTTTTCCAGTTCTGTATTATTCTCTCTAATACTGTTTAATGTATTACAACACATCCATGTAAAGCGCTTCAGGACGATTCTCTTGTGAATTAATTGAATTAACATAGAGTGGGAAAAATAAGTATTTGAAACACTGCCAAGTTTTCAAGTTTTCCCACTTACAAAAAATGGAGAGATCTGAAATTTTTATCGTTGGTACACCTCAACTGTGAGAGACAGAATGCAAAAAAGAAAATCCAGAAAATCACATTGTATGATTTTTAAATAATTAACTTGCATTTTATTGCGTGAAATATTTGATACAATAGAAAAATAGAACTTAATATCTGGTAAAGAAACCTTTGTTTACAATTATAGAGGTCAGAAATTTCCTGTAGTTCTTGACCAGATTTGCAGCAGGGATTTTGCTCAACTACAGATCTTCTGCAGATCTTTCAGGTTTCGGGGCTGTTGCTGGGCAACACAGAGTTTCAGCTCCCTCCATAGATTTTCTATCGGGTGAAAATTACAGATCTCTCCATTCTTTGTGGGAAAGCTTGAAAAATCGGCAGTTTATCACACTTTTTTCCCCACTGTAAAATGAAATGTTCGTATATGTGGTGACTTGATTTCCTTGAACTGAATCAGTTAAGCAGCAAGTCAAAGAAAAATGATGCAAACCAGCCAAAATAATTTAAATAACATTACAAAGTGTTCAAGTTTACATCTTTTTACATTTACTTTCAAGGAAAGTTGTTTGAAAGTACATTTCACTTTGTCTAATGAGCAAAACAATTACTTATGCCATTGTCTGCAATTGTCTAGGCTAAATCCTTAACAAACTAATTCCACTGTCATTTGTACTCCAGAACAGAACGTTTCTCATGATTAGCACTTGAGGAGAACCCTGAATTGGATCCAGATGGTCTTCAAATGGGCACATGTTGGTAATCTGCTTAATTTACTTTCAATTTTAATGATTAGTTGCTTACATCTTTCTCAATCACACTGTTTATCTGTCTTTGGAGTGGCTTATGCTTACTTTGGGAGGGAGGGGATTGTGCTACCCTGCCCTGTGTTCCCCACAATATATAGATTTCTGTTGGACCATGATACAGGCCCAAAAGTCTGCAAGCTCTGTTTCATTTTACGGCCACAAGAAGGACTCATTTAATTTTTGTGTTGATAGCTTGTGTTCTGTTGACCTCTCCTGTCCCTGAAAAGGAGACTTCAGGAAACCCCACATGTTGACTGTGGTCGGGTTGGTGAACAGAGCCATTTATCTGTTTAACAGATTAGCTAGCTGGTGCAAAAGTGAAAGACATTTATTTCGGTGTCAGCAGTGGGGAAACAGAAACAGAAGAAATACACTGGGCAATGACGTCTGGGTGCGCCAGGGAGGAAAAGAGAAGTTTTAACAAAGAAGAATGAGCACAGTATTAGTATAGTGCATTAGTATAGTTCCCTGACTTGCCTCCCCAGGACGAAAGGATGGAGAGAAGCCCCATCTCTCACACCTCTCTTCCGATTATCAAATCCATCTAGCTTCACTAACCAGTGCAAGGTTGTGGTGAGCATGCAGCCTATCCCAGGACGCCCAAGACACAGGGCACTCCTGAAAGAATGTGAGTCAGTCACAGGGCACACACTCACACATGATGGGGAATTTAATGAGACACAAAGTCACTTGAACCACATGTTTTTGGGCTGCAGGATCCTGGGAAAACCCATGCGAACTCTGGGAGAACGTGCAAAACCCCAAACGTGCTTTGCTAGAGCACTTTGAAATGACATTCATGAGAACCTTCCAGAAAGCTGTATCTCAGCACTGTATGTCTAATATATGTACAGTGTATATCTTATGACTCTTATGACTCATTGCCAGAAGTTCCAGAGTTATGTCCTGAATCGAACTGAAACACTTCTGTAGTGATAAATGTACATTCATACTAACTGTAACATAAATCTATTTGGCCGTGTATAATAAAATTACCAGATTAAAAAGGTACACAATGGTGTAATTGGCTTGCCTCAGGTCTTTCACATGACTGCTGAACAAAATGTATTTGTTTTCTTTGCCAAACAAACTAAGGCCATCTCGAAGAGGCTCTCTAAAGGCATCCATTTCATTTGGACCACAGATGTTACAGATATACTCTGAATATCTGAGCTTCTTGCAAAGCCAACCAAATGAAATGTGTGAGAAGACACAAGTTGTTCTTCATCAGCCGTCTTCCTTCCTACAAAAATACAATACTAATGAACTGTTTCAGTCTGGTTCCAGACCAAACCGTAGCACAGAATCAGCCCTAGTAAAAGTAATAAATTAATGGCTTCTGATAATGGCTGTATATCTTTGATGATGTTACTTGATCTCATTGCAACATTCAGTTTAGTTCTGACCATAATACTGTATTCTCTTGGACCGGCGTGAATCTGAGGTTAGCATTAAGGGAACAGCTCCCTTCTGGTTTCGCTCCTATTTAATGGATCATTATCAGTTTGTTCATGTGAATACTGATCTTCTGTGTCCCCTAAAGTGAAATATGGTGTCCCACAGGGATCAGTGCTGGGACTGCTACTGTTCACTTTACATAAGCTTTATATATACTACCACTTGGTACCAGGGACGGATTATGGGTTTTTGGGCCCCTGGGGAAAACGTTTGCGAGACCCCCCCCCCACCACCACCACCACCACAACCACCACAATTCAAGGGCCCTTGGCAGCCAAACGCCCTCCCTCCATGT
>JAODKF010000103.1:14956012-14968786 GCA_026779585.1 Mormyrus proboscirostris
CTTTTCATTACAAAGATATTGCAAAAAAACAACCTCACCGGGTCATTTTTGACCCACTTGTGCATCTAAGGGTTAAGGAGATCTGACTCCATCTTTACACTTCTTCAAGGTTTTGACAGCTCAGAGGAATGTCTGAAAGACGGAGCAGATGCACTCTTTTGGTTTATTTCATTAATTTTATTTTAACATTTCAATGCAAGAAAGGGGTGAGGATTAAGTTGGTAGGAATGCACCTTGATATGGGCACCAAAGGAGGTATGTAATGATGCATGCAAATAAGGGAATCACAGAGGTGAGACTGACACCAAATATCCCAGCTATCACAATCAATGACTTAGACACTCTATTATCGGGTACACTAAGTGGTGGATCCTGGTAAGGGCAATATGGGCAATTGGCCAGGGCGGCATCTCCTGAGGGGGCACCAAATTAGAAAACCGTGGGCGGCAAACTGCCTCCACTTCTATTGACAGCTTTGGGGGGGTGAAGCTTGACATGGGTGACACATGGACCACTCCTGGCTATTGTGCAGGACATACCCATCACATAATATACAGCATATCAGATTCAGTCAGTCCTACAGGCAGCCATCTTGGGTGCCAACTTCTGAAGGGGTGCCGACTTGCCAGCCAATTCCACTTTGCATAGGACAGGGGGCGCCAACAGTGATGCTCCCCTAGGGTGCCAAGGCGGCTAGGACTGGTACTGCGGAATATGCAACCATGCTGCCAAAATAACAGGCTAATTAACACTTAATTAAAACTGAGGTGTTTTATGACATCATTCCCAACAGCAACTTTCAACTCGAAACTTAAACGAGAGTTTAAAAAAGTAGAATACAGTTATTAAGGCCTATTCGTAAAAACTGAACTGAATTGTCTAGAATTCCTTTGCTGTAAGATTCAGTGTTTCAAGATCACCCAAAGCGAAATTAACTTCATAAATGTACTTAATTAACCCAATCTCTTCTATCCGACGTAATGAAAATCACTTCATTATCTACTTTTCTCAAAGTAATTTACGGAGCTATTCTCACACCTGCCCATTTTCTTCGAAAATCTGTTTATCTGATTGTTTAAGGAGATGCAGGACGCAAACGTGGGCGTATTCAGGATTATCCGTCTAAGATGTTTGAACAGTCCTCAAAGATGAAAACCCCTAAATTGAAGTCAAGGTGGAAAAGTTGTGCAAACTTCGCAATTCGATTAAAACTGCCCCACAATCTATCTCCTGGCGTGCGGGGAAATAGATTGATCACACGTTCACTTTGATGAATATGCTGTCAGCGCCCCTGAAGGACCAACACGTGGAATAAATGAATCTTAAAATAATTGCTCTGTTAGTGTAAATATTAAACGTTTATTAAAAGGGATTGTGCATGAGTGTCACGCGAAGAGACAGACAAGTAATCAACAAAACTAAATTGTGGGACATAGCTACAGCTTCTGTATTAGTTTCACGTCAGCATTCGTATTTGACATTAATCTCACCTTAAGCGTCTTCGAGGGCGGGTGAAGATGGGTAGAAGTTGAAAAGTTGTGCTTGTCCATTTCCTTGCCAGGTAAAATAATCCATAGCTGTGCCCAGTAAATAGTTTTGTAAATAGCTGGAGCAGTCGGTTTATCACTGATATCGTATATAAAGCATTAATCGTTTTTGTGCACGGTGGGCCATTTTGAAAAAAAAAACGATATCTATGAAATAGCCTGACTTTTGAAGCTAATTAACACATTGCGTTTGTAAAGTGTGTGTGTGTGTGTATATATATGAAATCGAAGTACTTATTAGGAACCTTAATACACACGCCCTGGGGAAGGGATGAATGGAGACAGATAAAAAAATACACTGCTATGATTAGAATGATAGATTGTGTCATGCGACACGTTGCTTAGCAGCAGATGAAACACTTTTCCAGTATATAGCGTGTCAGGAATACGTGTATGTGTGTGTGTGTTTGTGTGTGTATAGTAAACATCAAGAAAACACTCACAAATAGGTTGTGATGATTCTTTTAGTAGATCGATAAACCTAAATACAAAATATCTGAAACATACAATATAGGAACCGGATATTCCATCCATCCGTCCATGGCCATGCCTAGAAATTTTGTGCCTTCTCACAAAATGTCACCTCCCCCACCGCCTAATTTTACGTATAATGGTTGATGTTCATGGCCCCTGTCAAGTCCTGGGTCCCCTGAATCGTCCAGGGCATCCATGCCCCTCCAACGCGCTATAATTTACTCTCCCAATCACTTATTCTGTAAAAAGTTACAGGGATTACGTAGTAATTTAAAATATGAATAGCGTTTAAACCAGCTAGCTCCAAACCGCTCACTTCAGGCCGCAAAAACGTGGTATCACCCTGACCGACCGTCAGAGAGGGTCTAGCAGCTTAGCTGCTTTTGTGGGTTTCCTGTCGTTCCAGGATGTTCTGGTGATATTTTAATGCGCACATGGTTCTGAAATGTCAGCTTGTCATTGAGAGTGAAAGCACAGTCTTTTTTTTTTTTTTTTTTGCATGATTCGTATGGATTTCAGTTTGTCGCCATGCTGTGAAGTATGGTTTGCAAGCAGTGCATCTTTTCTCTCAGTGCACGAACATTGCATAAACACTCGCGTCATCTGCTGCAAAGCCTTTGTCCTGATCTTTTTCTCCTCTGCATGATATTCAGTTTTTTTTCCTTTGCACTTGTATAATTATTTTGTAATATTTTACCCATAACCTTTAATGATATGTTGTTAATTGTTGCTGTTCATGTAGATAAGAACCGTGTTATATGATGTTCTTCTTACTTTTTCACCAGAAGGTGGCATAGTCTAGTCTCTTGAGCCTACTTGAAAATCTTCAGTCGCTATACTTACCTCCACATTAACGTAGACAAGGGTGTTAAACATCACAAAAATACATTTCTGAGTCATAATGTAGTTGTTTATGAAGGTATAGTCTGTATATATGTAATAGTGAGCAATTTCACACATAAATGTGCATGTGCTAAAGCTATTTATTTGCCTGCATTTTAATTTCCTTTCTTTTATATATGGTAACCGTATTAAATATACACACAGATAACAGCATAACTCTAATTGTTGTCTCACACCTAAGGGACTGTGGGTTCGAATTAAGAATTGTACAGGTTTCATTTCCATTTGCAGTCCTAACATGCAGTTAGGTGAACTGGTGAATGTAGTTTGCCTATAGTATTTAATTGCTTGTACCCTACTGAGGACCGATATGCCGCCTGGGAGGGTTTGCTTTGTGCCCTTTGCTTCCTGGTATGACTGTGGAAGATGAATGGATGATTGAAAATTCCTTCATTCCTAATTTTGGCAATTACAAGAGAAATGTGATATAAATTTTTCATCTGATTGAAATATGTGTTAATATGTTAGAGTGAAATTTGTACAGTGGGATCCGGTTATAGTGATCACGTCTGTCTGGGTAAAATTGATTACTGTAAGAGGATGATCATTATAACCATTATCCCCCTTTTTCTTTATGTCTCTGGCAGGTTAACATCTAATTAACATTTGTATATTAATTACACAAATATAAGGTAATAGAACGTACAGTCTCGCTATTTACAGAATTTTATTGACTCTCAAAATGCAGTACAGCTGTTTCAAACACTTTTCAAATTACAATACTGTCATGACCTGCTCGTCCATTCCTCCTGTGTGCCACGCCCCCCTCGTTACCTCATGTTAATCCCCAATTGTGATCACCTGTTCCCTGTTATTTTCGGCTTGTCCTGTGTATTTAAGTCTGCGTCCGAGTTAATTTCCCCAGATCTGCCATTGATGTTAGTTTGTTGCCGGCTGCCCTGCCCCCCCCCACCCAAATAAAACCCTGTACTGTATCTTGCATCCTGGACTACCTGTCTGTTCGCTGACCAGATACCAGCGGTATCTGCATGTCTGCATGTGGCTTGCTGGATAGGGAAATGCACTCCTAATTGAAAGATTGCGGGTTCGAATCACCAACCAGCAAGGCACCACTGAGGTATTCTGAACAAGGTACTGCTCCCCGGGTGCTGAATTAGCTGCCCTCTGCTATATGTCACATTGGCACATATGGGTTAAATTGTGAGAACACATTGTGCTGTGGTGTGTCAACAATGACAATTATTCACTAAATTCATGTCCCGGCATGACTCACGAGTGCGTGTTTATAGTCTGCTTGGCGTTTCAATACAGTACAATATTGTACACAAAATGCAAGTTATTGTAGTTTCGCTGTTGCGTCTCAGTAGCTAGTTATTGGCAGTTTATCACAAGCTCAGATGAATCTGTATTTGTTATTGAGAGAAAATTACTTTCTTTTTCCCGTCATGTTTTCTGTGCATGCAGCATTAGCCCTCAGGTAGCTAGTAAAAAAAGAATTAGCATAGTTTTTTTTCCATTTGTTGTCATGTATAAAAAGACCCAAAATGAACATTTTAAGTGGACTACTTGATTATTAAAAATTAATTTAGACAGTATTTGTATAGGATTGATTCTGTTTCAAGCTTTTTGATCCATATAAGCAAACGATCACTATAACCATGATCATTGTAAGTGGGTTCCACTTGTATTTGCTGGTAATAACGATCATGGTGTTTTTTGTTAAAGTTTGAATCTGTCATCATGTTGCTTCCCAAAGCTCTATCCTTTTCTGCTTTGCTCTTGTCCATTACTGGCTTCTCAGGCCGATGCTGCTGTTGCCTCATAGCCGGTTGTGCGTACCAGGCTGTGCACTGAATGCTGTGGAATGGGAGCTAGTAAACAGCGGCCCCCTGTCTTATTGGCCCAGAGATGGCTGACTGGGCCCTGCATGATAACTATCATTACAATGCTGACTAAATCATCTCAGCCTCAGCAGGATGACAATACCGTGGTATATATATATATATATATATATATATATAAATCATTACATCATTCAGTTATTATAATTTGTTATGATTTACGATTATGTACAAATATTTGTAATTATATTACGGCCACACTTCCAGCATTAGGGCTTAAGATGCTGTCCTCGCTCTGTTTGTGTGAGGTTTACACATCCTCCTCATGTTAAGCTGGTTTCCACCTGTAATTCAGAGACATGCATGTAGGCTAACTAGAACCTCTAAATTTAATAATAACGACCCTTGTATTGATCGCTTTGGGGAAAAATCTCCTTTTGCTTACCGCTTGTTCTACGCGACACACATGCAGGTGAGCGCAAGCTCGGTAGCGAAGGGCAGCCACCTGCAGCGGTGCTTACGGAGATGGAGGCTAAGGGCCTTGCTCGAGGGCCACAGACATGTAGCTATTCTGCCAGAGCAGCACTCAAACCAGTGACCGCCTGACTACAGGCACAGAGGCTACGCCTGCTGAGTCGCACACCGGCCACTTTGTGTGTGGGTCCTCCAATAGACTGGCATCCTTACCAGGATGTACCTTTGCTCCAGGCTGAACGTGACCCTGTGCTGGGGGGGGGGTGGGGGGAGATTGAAGGGCAAGAAGGGGATGGATGGATACTAAAATACCAAAATACCTTCCTAATACAATTTGGTCATTTCTGTGTTCCAGTGACATCGTCTGTGATTTTCGCAATTGAGAAAACGTACAGATAAGTGCTGACAATTTATAATGAACTTGTAAGATCCAGAAAACACTGTAAATGTCTGTATAAATCCATAAAAGAAAAAAGACAGTTTGAATTCCCCTCTGCCTCCAGGAACTACCAAAGCTGTGAAAATCATGCTCTTTTTGTTCTTATTTGCTTCCGCAGTAGGCTAAGTACCTTCTGCTCATTCCAGCACTTCGGGGGAATCCATTTGGCAACAATGCTGCCATTTCATAAACACATGCCTCATTTATTGTTTGCTAGAAAATCAGAGTGTGCCGTTTATGTCATTTTTTTCATGCAGCAATTAAAATGTTACATTCTATTCTATTTACACCTTGGTAGTTAAATGTGAGGTATACTCCACAGGCACCTGTGTACAGAATGATGTGACGTGGGGGTTGTATAGGGAAAAATATGGTACCAGGAAACAGCCTGATGAGGGGGTCAACGCTACTGAGGGAGTGTAACCGAAACAGGAAATGGAGCTCATTAGTCATGAAGAAAAGACCTTGAGGTGCACATTAAATAAACCAAACAGCTGTCAGGACAGGTATGTAGGTTGCGGTCTAGAGACCAGACAAAAACAAAACACATGAACGTACTTCTTAAACCAGTGACCTGGAACTGACTATCTATCTATCTATCTATCTATCTATCTATCTAATCAGCACAAACATCTATCCATCCATTCATTCATTCATTATGTAAAATCAGATGTTTTTGCATAGAGCACCTAGTTTGGGTTTTTACTTAGACTGAAAAAAACTACCTCAGATATTTTTGCTTGTTTTCTTATTCACATCAGTCCCATTGAATTATTGTGAAAAGGATCTTAAGAAACAATATATGTTTCAGCCTTGCAAACACAATGACTGAATGTATACATTTTAATTACAAGACACAGAAGTCCATAAATAAGTGTGATAAGACACATCGACTGACTTCAGAAATAAAGTACCTATAACCTGTTAGGAATACAGGAGCTTCACACAAAACCCCCTTTGTGTGCAGAGTCATGCAAAGACTGGCGACTACTTTGTGCCAGAAAATGCAACTTTTGATTAGATTTTCCACCCACTCAAAGTAACTAGCATTTACAATAAAGTCTCAAGGATTTGCAGGATGTTTTCCCAGTCTCTGCAAATGCACAAATAGGATTTTATGGACAGCATAAGCAAAGCTCATCAAAAACTGGGGCTAGTCTACATGAAAAGCACAATTTGCTTTGCTACATCACATGTAGCTGTCCTTATTTATTCTTCTATACTGTGGTCCATTTGTAATATTGCACATATCAATTACATTTTTCTATTAATTTCTATATTGTACTGTTTTGTCCTGCACTGCCTTGACTTGTATTGTACTACTATCTGTCATTCCTGGTCTTGATGTTTATCCTATCCGTTAATACCTTACTCTGCAACTGAAGCACAAGAATTTCACTGCATTCCTCGGAATACATGCGACAATAAAACTTGAAACATTTTAGATGAAAACAAATGACACGTCGCTTTTTAGCCTGTGCCTCCTATGTGAAAATAACACTAGTGATTGGACCTTCTCAAAATAAAATGCTTGAAACGCCAAATCAGCTTGCACAAACATGCCTGAGCATGTTCTAGTTTGAATCCTGACAGTTATGAGATGTTGACCAAAATCAAACTGATTTCTAAAAGTTTTACTTACATGGATAATGCGACTCTCCCTTACATAAATACTACTGTGGGTTCCTTTAAGCATTTTGGAGACTTCTGTCCCCAGTCAAACAGATTATACTGAAAGTTAAAACCCTTGGGAAGAATCAAAATAAATCTTGTCTAATCAGTTCAGCAATGGTAACATCACCAGCTTTTCCCACCCCACCTCCAGGTTATCTGGTCTTGAAAGCAGCAAGGAGACCGCAATAGATAGTTTCGACTCGAGTGTTTATTTGTTGAAACAATTTAAAGGAGCATGTGAACAGTGATTTGGGGAAGCCCATCTCTCGGCCGTCGGATCCATCGACTCTGCAGCTGACAGATCTGGCTGGGCGACCAGGCAGGAGGCAAAGGTGCCAACCTCGGACCAGGACCGGGAGCCGGAGGTGGTGGAGGGGTGGAGGCCGGTGACCCGAAAAGCTGTAACGGCAAAGCAGCGGCGTAGACTTACTCCTCATATAAAACCTGGACCGATGTGATTGGACACAGTTGCATTAATTAGGTCTCCTTGTTTGAACTTTCATATTCACTTTCATTAAAAAAGTGCCTTAGCTTACATTTTCTGTTTAATTCCATTCCAGGCTTTGTATCCTAAGTTTTAAAAGTCAGAAATTTTTACAGTGAGGACCGATAGATGAGGAATGGTTTCCTCTTCTGTTTTGCAAACCAAACATGAAGGGGGGAAGTTATTACAGCCACTTATTACATGGATAGTAGTGGTAGAGAATTTTACAATGATTTCCCCTAACTTCAATAGTAGGGATAAGATATGTCTATGCAGTAATACACATGCCACTCAAATTCAAAATTATGTATAAACGTCTCCATGTAGCTTTACTTCTAGAGGTGTCACAATCTAAGATTCAGGGCTTTCTTATAATTAATTATTACATTATTTTATCTATACAGTTGGCCCTATTAGGCAGGTTTCCATCCAAGAGATTTTATGTGCAAAACACACTTCAACGCTGTAAACATTGTTTAATGCTACAAATTTCCAAATGTTAACACAAGTGTTTTCTGATTAGTTTTAGCGGATAAAGTGTTTGTTGACATTTAGTGAAAAGCCATGGTGGAAACTCGAGAAGGAGCTGCATTTACACAGAAGATCTGACAGGTGTCATGCGTCTTTCCCACAGTAAACACAAACATGCGCACAACGTAAATACAGCAGTGGACTCCTGCTGACAATGAGTGTTTCTTGGGGTGGGTTACCAGGTTGTGCAGAGAAATTGCGATGTGCTTTTGGGTCGGAACTGGTGATCGCCAGGCTGCCTGGTACTGGCCCAGTGAAAGGTCCTATGTGTGGGGATTTCAAATGCAGAACCAGACATACTAAAATGTTCAAGCCAGAGGTTTGGTGTAAAGTGATTTGCTACTACATCCTCAATCCTAAAATGTAATTATTTTGTTTCGACTGCATCACATTTAAAAGGCATAAAATCCAAATAAACAAATAAAAATTTAACTGAAAAAAACTTACATTGCAGTGTATTCAGCAGTATTTTTTATTTCCTGATGATAGGGGCTCAGAAGTGGAAGGGAACAATTTAGTCAGGAGCTTCTCTTTGCTTTGATCCGGCAGTAGATAGAACAATATCAATAAAAGCATGATCTGTAAAAGGAGAAGGTGAAGAATCAACAGAGATCACAGAAGTAATTAATGAGTCTGATACAGGCCAAAGGTCAATACCGGAATTCTGTGAAAGGTCAGATTTAAACCAAGTTGTAGGATTCTAAAACCTTTAAGCATCGATGAGACTGAGAGACTGACAAAGGTTACTTAGAACTGGATTAATACAGTTGGTGTTCCTTCTGGGTGGAACTGGATTAATACAGTTGGTGTTCCTTCTGGGTGGAACCCCATCAGCACTGAGATCAGGTGCCTCATTAAAGTTACCACCCACATAACAAAAGCTGAGGGATATTTAATCCTCAAACCAGTTATTAGTGATATTTCAGCTCATAATGAGAAATTTTCAAATGATTTGTTAAAACTGTATAATCATGATTAAAAAAAAAACATGTTGAAATACAATAACAGATGCTATCCACCTACTGCTCATAGAGGAAAAGGTCTCTGATATTTGTTTCCAGAAAAAACTACTAAGTAAGATCATAACCCCACAAGCAGAATTGGAAGCATGACTCAATAAAATGCTCCTCCCCTCTGATTATGCAAGAGCCTTTTGTCCATCTTGGATGAATGTGTTTCTTTATAAAAACATATGGTATCTCTTGTGATATCTCAAAAAGAGAAATAAAGCTTTTCTTTTTCTTATGTCACATAATCCCTGGATATTAAAACATGAAGCTGCTGTGCAGCATAGCTTTAAAACAAAGTGGGGCTTGAAATATGTTGTTGAACTCATCTTTGTCAAGGCTATTCGTTTCTCTATGTTTCTAGGAGCCGCAGGACTTTGGGTGGTCGAGAGGCCTGTCAGAAGGGCGGGCCATTAGTCCCCATGTTACGAGGTGGTTAGCTGGAATGGCGTGCCATTCAGCAGAAACTGCACGGGTAGGCCAGTATGTGGGCTTATGTTGTTAAGTAGGCTGAGAGCTACATACAGTATTGGCTTTGTCTAAATTCAAGGGCTGCATTCCTCGAAGGTGGAATGTGTCAAAGCGCTGCAACAAGGCTGGCCCATTTTGAAGGCTCCTTCAAATGCGCACTAGATATTGCATCCTTCTTTTGCCAAGTCACAAAGGATCCAGCCAATGGATTCTTTGCGGCCCAACGTATCCCAAGATTCATTGTGCAGATGTAAAGTGGGTGTGTCCCAGCTAGGTGACAGGAGCGGCGCTTCGTGACTCAAGGGTAAGCGTGAGAACAGCTGGTGAGGCAAATAGGAAATTTTCCGTAGGCCAGACCGTCCCATTTGTGCTCTGTTTGATCTTCACAAAATGCAACCTTCAAAGGCTATTCCTTTGTAGACCATGTCCTTCGAAGGATGCAGCCCCTGAATTCGGACACAGCCATTGAATGCTGAGAATCATGACTGCGTATGCGCTGTGTTCCATGGGTGAAAGCAGGTGACATCAGATGTCATATTTACAGGGGTAGTTTTATTTTTTGTATTTTTGAGCATTTCAGCTTGTTTTTAGACTAAAGGCTTATGATAGATATGAATGTTTTGAGCTTCAGCACAGTGCTTATTGCTGTTGCCTTCTGGGTCCTATCTGTGTGGAGTTTGCATGTTCTCCCCGTGTTTGTGTGGGTTTTTGCTGAGGGCTCTGGTTTCGACCCATGGTCCAGAAGTGTGCAGGATAGGTTGATTGGTGAGTCTACATTGGCCCTGTAGTGTGTCGGCGACTGCCCAGGGTTGGTTCCCACCCAAGCCCATTGTTACCGGGATAGGCTCTGGTCTCCCCCACGACCCCAGTTGGGATTAAGTGGTTTCAGAAAATGGATGGATGGACCCTTACTGTCATGACGCACGGGGCATGGACCGGGGAAACAGGGGCAGGATTCAAAGAATCGGGTGAACTCGAGGTTTAATCAAGATAAAGACAGGCAGGAACAAACAATGACCTCACAACGTTAATGACCAAACTCGCACAAAACACACAGACATGGACTTAAATACTCCAGACTAATTAACACAGCATGAAACAGCTGATGACATGGGGATTCCACACGAGGTAGTGAGGTGGGCGTGGCACACCGGAGGAACGGCACGAGCAGGGCATGACACTTATGGAGATACGAATGCTGAATGCAGTGATCGGCATATTGAATGGATCGATTTGGGGCGGGCAGGCTTAACATATAACTGAAATGGCATCATAGCTTTGTGTGTGGAATTAGCATGTTCTCCCTTTGTTTGTCTTCCAAGTTCACAGTCGAAAAAAAATGGTGAACTGCTATCTTTGAATTGCCATAGCGTGTGAGCATGTGTGGCCCCTGTGACGTTCTGGCATCCCAGCCATGGTGCTCCTCTTGCCCTGTCCTTCCTGGTTGGGTCTCGTCCGCTGCTGAAAGGTGGCCGGCGCCCCATGCAAACCAAATGGGAGAGTGCAGCATCGGCAAAAAGTGAACGGAGTGCAGAAGGTCACGTTTTCCTTGGGATTTCGGGCCGGCTAATCTGCCAGTAGCCCTTGGTTGAATCCAGTGGCCGGAAAAAACTGAGCCAAACCAGCATATTGAACAATCTCGGTCCAGGAGACAGGATAAGCATTGGTTTTGGATGCCTCGTTTATCTCTGTATGATACAGACGGGATTTTATTGCCTGCATTAATTCACATGTGCTTCTTTTATCACACATCACATTTCTACATACATAACATCCCATAATGCTCTCCATGATGCACACACAAGTGACAGCGAAATTTGGGTCAGAGCAAAGGGTTAGCCAGCCCCAAGTCAAAGCCCCAAGGGGGATATGATTACTCTGCAGGATGGGATTTAAATGCATGACCTTGTGGATACAGGCATAGATCCCAAACCTGCTGCGCTACACACGAGCCTTATTTTTCTTTTTCTATCTAAGTAGACTGTATGACTGGGATCTTCCTCCCAATAGTGCCTATATATAGAGACTGTTCCCCTTCATTCCAGCAGACTTCATAATTTACTACACCAGATACCGTGTGACCTTAAATGGCCCATGCTAATGTACCTGTAATTCATGTATTGACATAAGCCGTAAAATGACAATCGACAGTCTCCCAATGCAAAGATTTAATAGTAATGTTCAATCAGTAGGATGCTTCTGGAAACCTCCACATGGTCAATCATCCATCTTCTAGCACTTATGCTGATCGGGCTCAGACAGGTGACCAGGAGCAAAAGCCCATCAGCATTAGGCACAGGGCTGGGGGGGGGATATATATACCCTGGGCAGGAAGCCAGTCCATCACAGGGCACACACACTGTGGGAAATTTACAGATTCAAATTACAACTGTATGTCTTTGGACTGCAGGTAAAAACCTGCATCACACACAGGGAAATTCCACACAAATAGAGTAGAGGCAGGATTCAAACAGCTTTGGAGCCTCCGTCCTGTGGAATCGATCAATTACTCCCATTATTAATATCAATCTGTACAAGCTGCAGAAAAGAGACTACAGAGCTAATTTGCTTGATGGAATACACACACTTCAACAAATCACTTTTGTTCATAATTTATTCATTTGTAAAATTATTTTGGTGTCATATGATCTTTAGCCACTTAATATTTTCTGACACTGAACTAACAGGAGACTAGAGCTTTTCAGGGAGACTGAAGAACAAAGGTACCTGTGAAATTTAGGCTAAAAAATCAAAAAAACAGGCAGATACATTTCTGAACCCATGAATCCATCCTGCTGCCAACCCAAAACACTACATAACACTTTCAGTTTCATTTGGATAAGATACGATAGGACTTTATTGATCCCACAGTGGGGAAATTTGTGTGTTACATATTGGTGTTTTATTACTCTTGTACTCTTTTCTTGTTATCTGTTTTGAGCTGTGGTAACACACAAATTTCCCCACT
>JAODKF010000103.1:14990819-15002994 GCA_026779585.1 Mormyrus proboscirostris
TGAGAAGGGAGACAATGTAAGGGAGACAAGCCGCATCTATAAACTTAGTCCAATCCTCGATGAGGGGGTCTTGAGAGAGAACAAGGCACAGATGAAAACAATCAGGTATGAGGGGGCACACAGGAGGATCGTACGGAGCTGGGCGTGACATCTCCATTGACTGATTTATTTATTTTTTTTTTGGTAACCTCTTCAGTGACAACTCATTGTATTCTTACTGTCCATAATTTAAAGCCCATTTTTGCCTTTACTCAGCTTACTGCTGTGTACATGTGTATTTTGATGAGTCGCAAAATATGGTTTGAATTAAATGATGTGTGTTTTTTTTTTTTTAATTTTGAAAGAAACATTTCCGAACAATGACTAGGTCAAAAAGCAGAGATACTGATTTTAGCCTGCATGTTAAGTTATATAAAGGAGAAGCTCTCATAAGGTGTTTCTGAAATGTTTCTGTGACCTTCTGCTGCCAATGCAGACTCCTGTGAGGCGCTGGCAGTTTGGTGACTGGATTTATGCCTTTCAACAAAGGTTTCTCTTTCTTCAAAATCCCTTTCTCCTATTTGGAAACAAAGCAGTCTGTTTTGGTGTTTGCTTTGAGCTTGAGCTCACCATAGCCCATCTGAACTAACAAAGACAAGTTTGATCCAGGGAAGTTTTCCTTGTTGTAAATTTAGTTTTTTTTTTTTTCTTCCTGTTTTCCCAAATGAGTAGATATATTTCTACTAGGGCTATCAATAGATTAAAATATTTAATCGTGATTAATCGCACAACTGTCCATAGTTAAACAAATTAAATCATAAATTTATTCAACATTTACCATTAAGGTATTTTTTTCAAGCGTTAATATTCTTATCAATATTAGTTGGTAAGGTATAATTGCTTTTTTGATTGGAAATAAATTACCCACAATAAACGGCAACAAAGATTGTCCGAAGGTCATCAGAAACCCTTCATCACTTAAGAAAAACTCAAGCCCAACAACAGATCGGCATGTTGACCTGCTAAATATATTATTTAGTCATATAGCTAAGTATACATCAACCTTTTTAAAGCAAAAAGCCATTTTATCCTAAATGTCTGACCCAAGATTTACAAAGAACCCCAATGGGTAGAGAAGTGGGTTTGAGATACGATTTTTAATGCGATATCGGTATATAAGCATTTAACACGAAAACAAAACTTCAAGTAATTACAGAATATAAAGAGAATTTACAGCACGCAGGTGACTAATATCACAGTATTGTTCAGTTCTGTAGCGACAGTCTTCACCCTCACCAAAGTTCCTTTGGCTCTGCAGTTGTCTGTCCTTCACGCTCCACTTCACTATTGTAACTGTGCTGACTGAGCAGCACAAAATGTACTGACCACTCCGAACTCAGCTGGCTGTAATATGTAAATCGGAGAAAATATAATAATTTTACAAAGATCTGGGACGGCGTGGTGATGATTTACTACAAGAAGTATATGAAAGAATTAGGAATTCCAATAAACTTAATAAGCCTACATCCAATCTCAGACACTGAAGAAAACTCAGTAAAAGCATACCATTTGACTGGAGACATACTCCCGTAGAGAATAACTTTGAGGAAGATAATGCTGTCAATTATGCATTGTTGATGGACCCATTTGACAGAGTTTTGAAGCTGAACCTGCTGTTCAAAATACATTTTTCTTTGTTCAGTACTTTTCCTGAGCTGCCATCCGACTCAACATGCATTAATGGCATCAAAAAAATTAGTCACACTATAATGAATTCCCATTGACGCGCTATTAGCGTGTTAACTTCGACTGCCCTAATATATATATATGGTGTGGACTGGACTGGCCGTACAGACTATCTAGAGATTCAAGGAAGCAGAAAGTCAGAGAGAATGGTAACTGGTAAGTGGGAGGGTTTTACTGCAAGTAAAGAAAAAATTGGTCGTCTGATTTGATTTTGGCTGCTGTCTCCATGACCCTGATGCATCAGGCCTTTGGCTTTATTACTTTGAACTGCTAATAATACTGAGAAGCCTCTAGAGCATTCTTCTAGCTGAGAAACAGTCCATGATTTCAAATAAAACGTTCATTATTCCTCACGCCCCCTCAGAACAGCATCTACAGCAGTTGTGGGAGGAAGGAAGCTGGAATGTACACACTAACCGAAGGGTGAGAACTACTTCAAAAACAATATTGACTACCCTTCAAAGACAGAAAGTGCTGGACCAAAATATAGCTCCACCTGTATACCTCCTACTTCTTATGCTTGTTGGACTGCTTGGAATTTACCCAAAACCTTGTTTCCTTTGAAAGAAAATTATTAAAGCCACATGTTCCTCATGGGTTTTGGAGGTGTTAGTACGCCTAAGTGACATTTCATGGAGGCACAAATTTCACCAGTCCAGATCACTCCTCTGTGAGGGAAGACTGGCTTTTTTTCCTGAAGCCCATCTTCCTAGAGGGTTAATGATCATTCTCGATTGCGTCAGAGATGTTTGATTGATGGGCAGCACTCCTTTGCCCACGGGAAAGAATCTCCACATTATAGTTGCAAAAACTGTTGGTTGTTTCACCGAAACGTCGACACTTTCTGCCAGCAGCTGGAAATAAATATTGCCCAGAGGAAGACGAAGAGATGTGACTCACTCGCCGTTGTCACATCTCCCCACACAGTAAAAGACATTGGTTTGACCCTCAAACTAGGAGGCAAATTAAAACAGCAAGAATATTCATCCCAAATGCTCCCATAAAGTACTTTAGGATCAGGAACCTTTCTTACCATCTGATGTGCCCTTTGGTATTTGACAGTTACCATAAACCTCAGTGGGATGTATATGGTCCTTGTTTCTCTATGACTTATGCACTAATGACACTCAGGTAATAAATTTAAAATGAATTTCTGATCCTTTAGATGCTGACACTGTAAATTCAACACCTGTCTCCTAAAATTGTGCCAGACTCCCCTTGCCAGGGGGAGGGAGGGATCTGAGACGTCCTCACCAGAGACAGCTCTACCCATCCAAACGTTACATCTGGAGTCGCAATCAAATCGTCAGATGTCTCGGATGGACATCAGATCGTGCTCCGTGACATCCCAAGCTGACATTCAAGGCAGTCATGTGTTCATTCCTGCTCCTGGACTGAAAAATAGAGAGACAAAGCTGGATTTAGTTACGCATTGTAATTTCCAAAGCAAGCAGAATGCTGCCTTCCACCAGGGCCTTTTCATGTAGTGAAAAGCATTTATCTTCCTGTTTTGCAGTGTGCTGAAACTCGGTGCCATAAAGGCCGTGTGGAAATTAATCTCTGGCTCGCAAAAAGAGGAGCCATATGTATTTGGGTGGAGCACGACACACATCACATCACTTTACATGAGTGTCTCTTTTGTTTCCGAGATGCTTCCTACACCACCAGGAAATTACATTCACACAAACCCTCAGGCAGTTTAATTCATTTAATCAGTCAGCAAAATAACCCCACTAAACAAGCCGCTGTTGGGTGTTTCGGCCGGCGCTTTATGCTGAATCAAGCCCAGTCTCCTCGTCCTGGACCTGATCTGTAGTGCCACCATATGGAGAGTTAAAGTTGAATTTATGGCTGGATATTTGAGCTGAAACCATGACTGCATAGCATGACAACTAGCAGTACTAGTTGACCAAGTGGCTGAGAAAGAGAGAGATTCATCAGACGTTCATTTTCATTTTGTATGAGGCGGAAAAGAAGAAAAAAATAAACAGCCAAATTAGAGGTCTTGCAGCCAATGAAGTATAAGCATGTCAGCAAGTGCATTCCATTCCCAATAAGCCTTCAAGGCAAATTGCTTTTATTGCATTATGAAAGCCTCGACATTTCCCCACTTTTTATTACTTGATCAGATGTCAGCCTTACAAAACTAACTGATGATAAGAATGATCTGCATGGAGGGTGTGATACTTAGGTCCCTTTGTCTACAAACTGTCACTTAACTGTCAGCTAGCTGATGATGTATAATTTCATCCTCACGACCACAACCTGGCAAGTCACACATTAGAAATATCCCTGAAATTGTATATTAAACTCCAGGGAATGCAAGAAAATTATTATATCAGTTTCCTACATTACAAAAAGCAGGCCAATAACTAAATCATTTGAGAAAGAGACTTAATACAAATTAATCCACTGAAAATGGAATGGGTGCAAAGACTCTATAACAAAGTACAGCAGACCCCACTCACACAGACTAACAAAACACACACATCCATGCTGGAAACAGGGAAGCAAGGGGCCGCTCACTGGATGGACGGACTACAGGATGAGGTAAACAGGATGGCAGACTTTCAGGGTCAAGACCACAAAATCTCAAGACACACGAAAAACAAAAAACCCCGTGCAAAGGACACCAGCAGCACAGCACACAATCTTGGGGCCATGAATCCCTAACTCAGAAACCGGCCAACCAGAAGCCCAAAGCAAAATGCTGGTCAACAAGGACAATGAACCACAAGCCACGCAATCCATCAAGCCAGTACCTGCTGGATATTGACAGGCAGAGAGGAATCAAAATTACACTGGTGGAAAATCTAGAAGAAAGGACACCACCAATTCCCTAAGCCAAACCTCTGACAAAGAAGCAACTGAATCCTATGATCAGAGAGAAGGTTGGGCTGAACCCATCCAATATCAGGCACAATTATCTGATCTAAAAACCGGGGATGTGACCAGATGTGACAAAGGTGCAGTTCCATGATTGGTAAACTGGGGACAGATGTGACAAAGGTGCCCAGTCCATCCATCTCCATGATTGGTAAACCGGGAACAGATGTGACAAAGGTGCAGTTCCATGATTGGTAAACCGAGGACAGATATGACAAAGGTGCAGTTCCATGATTGGTAAACCAGGAACAGATGTGACAAAGGTGTGATTCCATGATTGGTAAACCAGAGACAGGCATGAGAGTTTTCTAGTCTTATGCTGTAAATTATTTCATACTACCTTAATAATAATTTTGTTTTTCTTTCTTGATATTTTGGTTTGTGATCCTGCAAGTTACTAATAAATTAATGTTTTTCAGTGTAGTGAGCCAGTTTGTACTGGATTCACAAAGATGGATGGACTGGTGTGGGCAGACTATAAACCACCGTAATATTTGCATTGGCATTTTTATATAAATCTGTGCAGTTCTCAAAATATTAATTACCATGTTAAGACTAAGTTTCATATAGCTGTCTCATACTGTACAAAACCGACAACCGGGAGAGAATGCTCCGGGCCCTTCCTCAGCCCGTAGAGGCGCATGGGGGCCCTTCCTCAGCCCGTAGAGGCGCATGGGAGCCCTTCCTCAGCCCGTAGAGCTGCATGGGGGCCCTTCCTCAGCCTGTAGAGCCATACAGCCGCCAACCAGCTCAGCTCCCAACTGCTACTCTCCAGCTGTTTTTTTTCATTGACTTTAATTTAGGTTCACAAATGACTTCCCATGTCTTCATTCATGCACATTTTGCTATATCCCATTAGTAGACAGCCCCATCCAATGAAAACACAAATCCATCTCCTTGGTGATGATTAATTCTCCTGCACTGAAATTACAGAACACTTATTAATTGCTCATAAAGAATTCAATAGGGAGCCATTTATAACATCCAATGAGATTTTAAACATAGCTTTAATAAAAACAAACTTTCATTCCAGCAGAGTGACTAGAAATATTCTGAATGACACAGTATTAATGTGTTTAACTAGCCTTTAAACTAGGACTTGACAGTGCTATCAGAAACCATTTCCGATACAAGCTTCACAGTCCTCTTCAATACCTTATAACTAATTACAATCTTAATAGACGAATAGATTGAGATATCAAACTAAATGTAACTGTTTCTTACCTTGCTGTTAATATGAATCCTTTCCACTCAGTATAATTTGCATTTTAACTCAATATTCAATGTATCGGTTCCATGAAGTAACATTGTCTGAATATCATATGGTAATTTATAGATGTCATGACTCTGCAGGAAGCCTAAGAGAACTGTGTCAACGCAGGAAAGACATGCAGACTCCACATAAAGAGTGAAATTCAAAGTAGCAGCCAACTGTATTGCACTTAATGGTGAGCAAAATATGTAGAAAAAGATGTTTATTCGCCTACTGGTATACAGGTGTATATGATTTTGTATTACATTGTATTAAAATTAATTCATTTTGAATACCTGTTTATGTAATTAAATGAAGTAATATGTTTTAAAACAATATAATAAAAACAACAGAAAATAGAATCGAAAGTGAAGAAAATTTGTTACAATGTAACTAATGCAGAAAAATAATAAATTGTTACTTTTGCATTAACTGTCAGAGTGCAAAATTAAAAACATTATTCTTACGTACTTTAATACGTACTGTAATTGCACTTTGCATCCATTGAACAATTCTTTTGTTGTCGTTCCATTAAAAAAAACTGTACATACTGTCTAAAAAGTATACAGCCTTTACTGGCGCTTAAAGTCCAAACCTGCCCATTAAAAGTGCTTTTAAAATTTTCTGGGTGGCATCTCCATTTGGACACTATTCTCTGAGTCCTTGAAGCCGGACCTGCTCAGTGACCTCACGTAAGCGACCTCTTCAGCTATCACCGAGCTGTCCAGCATTTGCTCCTGACCAGATGTTGAGTTGGTCACCACCTGTCATTTTTAACTTCCATCCTCCCAAACATACAACCTTTTCTACACAGTGTCCATCCAAATTATCTTTGTGTTGAAAGTGAAAATTTAAAACGAGGTGCAGTTCATGCTTGTATAGTTTACTGTTATTCATTTTATTATAAATTCCTCATTGCTGAACTGCAATTAATATGTCAAGCCCCTTATCAAGCCAAGTCAATCAAGTGTGTTTTATTGTCCTGCCATCCATATACAGGTATGTAGTGACATGAAATAATGTTTATACACAATATAAAATATGTATCTAACAATAAATAGGGTAGCATAACGGGGTGTAATAATTATGGTGGAGATGAATAATATAAATAAATAATAGAAATGACCAGTGCCAGTCCAGGGGGTGAGGGTGGGGGGTGGTGGTGAGTAACCGCGGAAACGGGTAGGGGGTTAGGTGGGCAGCAGTGTCCTGATGACCTCTGGGAAGTAGCTGTTGCCGAGCCTGGCGGAACTGGCTTTGCAGGCTTCTGTAACTTTTGCCAGAGTGGAGCAGGACAAAGAGTCCATGGGAAGAGTGGGAGGGGGCTTTGATGATGGTGGGGGCTTTGTGGATTCAGTGTTTCTGTGAAATGTCCTTGATGAAGTGAAAAGAGGTCCTGATGATCTTTTCAGACTCTTCCAGTTCTAGTGCGAAGTGAAATTAAGCAGGTCCAGCATACCTGTGCCCTACTCACCTGCTGTCTAAATCTAAATCATTTATTGTGAACAGTACAAACATCTTAACTAATACTGCAGTGTATTGTGGGATTCTGTGAGGCTTTCTGATAGTAAATCATTGTGGTGGGCAAGGGTGTCGGAAATAGGGGGTGGTGTCCCCTCCCAAATCGCCCGCCCTTCACTAAAATAAATAAATAACTGAGAGTGCGTTGCTTATCATTTGTGTTATTCAGGCCAATTCACCATGCATGCAGAGTGCGAGGAGGAGACCTACATTTAACAAAGACTGTAGGCCTGTATCAGACAAATTTGTTTTATCACGTCTGATTTTTATGGGGTTGTTTTTTCATGAAACTGTATCCTTACAGTTAGTCAGTGTTAATCTTATTTTAAATGATGAAATCTTTATTATTCTAAAATTATTTAAAAATCTTTCTTACATTACATTCTTTCTCAAGTCATTTTCTTGAGTGACACTAAACACCAATTAGAAAATCAAGTACCAAACTAGAAGTAAGCACCCTTCCAAAGTCTGCTTGTCTGTTTTTCTCTTGAAAAGCAAAGGTAAGGCCATCAGCTCTGGGTGCCAGTTAAATCTGCGGCCATAAAAATGTCGTGATTTCTAAAGCTGCCTTTTGGTAGAAGATGATAAGATAAGATAAGATAAGATAAGATATATCTTTATTATAACTATTACAGAAATAGTGAATAGTTTTGCAGCTCTCTGTTTAGCAGAATAAGAGTAATAAATAAGAGAAATAAAAACAACACACAAAAAGAGACAACCATCCTATTACAGAATGAGTGCCTTAGTGCAATGAGTGCAGTATGTTTGTCCGTATAGAAGTCATTCAGTGGTAAGGATACTGTCATTCGGGGAGGGGGGGGGGGTGGGTGCATTTGACTGCCTGTGAGTAAATGCTTTTGTTAGATAGAAGAAAGAGGATACTTGTTGGGTTGTACAATTTTTTTGTTACAATTCTACAATCATTTGATGATGTAATGCTAGATAGCCAACATAAATGGAGTTCTGTGTAAGGGACACAAGCTGGAGTTGGTTCTCTGTAGACTTCTCTTCCTACTTGCAGAGATTGTAATTAATGTTCAGATGCCATAGTCTAAACATTACAGCAGTGAAATATAATCTCCACAGAGACATAAATAAAGTGGTATCTGAAAAGGGAAATATCCTTGCAAGAGACTGATTGATGGCTGTTATTAATTGGTCTTCCAGGCCTTTTTGAGATTTACCCATTGATATTGTTGGTTTATGAATGACTTGAACCAAGATGGATATGCCCTTGAACTCCAACATTGTTATCACTGTAAAGCTGAAATGCCAACCGTTTAAAAGATTGCGGATTTGAACAAAGCTTTCAACAACCAATGTGGTGACATCACTCTATACCGAGCAAGAACCTGCTATTCTGCTCTATTCAGTAGCAACATCACTAGTCCATTATCCTGGGAGTTTATGCAGATGTGTCCTCAGATCAGGGGAGCCAGTCCGAAACAGGTGGCTGGGTGATGCGCAAGGTATTGTCAAATTTGAATAGCCACAGGAGTGAGATAGCTACTCTGCCTCCTGCAGTACCTCATACTCATACTGCGAAGGTGATATCAACTTGTTTTGAAAGACTGAGTGCTGTTAGGGAAGGCAAAAGACTCAATTTATGATAGTTCATGCTTGGAACTAAAAGTTGTGGTAGTGCTGCCACGCTAACGGACAACCCACACCGACAAGCCATGACCTCATGACACCAGGTGCACAAGCAGAACAAAAGATGGCATTGCCTTCAGGATCATACATATCAAAAAACTAGCATCCAACCATGACTCAAAGACATACACTGCCCGGCCAAAAAAAAAAAAAAGTCGTCATTTGAATCAGGAACTGCTTATGAGCTAATGACTGGATTGTTATTACAGCTTAGCAACCTCCATCCATCATCAGTGGGTTTTTTCTTCCCTGTTGGCATGGGCATATTCCAGGGCAAGAATGCCAAGATTCATTGGCTTTAAATTGTCAAAGAGTGGTTCTGGGAGCATGAGGAATCATTTTCATGTATGACCACAGAGTTGTGACCTTAACCTCACTGAAGATCTTTGGGATGTGATAAAAGAGGCTTTATTGAGTGGTTAAACTCACTTGTCAATCTTGGTGAGAAATTAATGCAAATCTGGATAAACATAAAGGGTGAGATGCTGCATAAGCATGTGGAAACAATGGCATGACAAATGTGCGGCATAATCAAAGCTAAAGGTGGTCCAACAAAAAATCCAATGGAGACTATTATTTTCCTGGGCAGTGTACTTGATTTTGCACCTTAGTTGGAAAACTGACATATCTGTAGAAAGCATGTGTGTCCACCTTATCTGCATCTATCTTCAAGGGTGTGAGTGGCACAGCTCTCTCCTTTCACACCATTACCCCCTTTTTGTGTTAAGGTGGGACATGATGGGAAGACAGTCCACCGTGAGGCTTACGAACAAAGGGGATGTTATTGATAACTGAATTCACAAAAACCAGAAACAAAAGGGAGCACAATGGGTCAAACAAAGGCAGGAGGGTAAAACATGAACAATGAAGGGCTACACCAAACATGGGGCAAAACAAACAGTCTTACACCAACAAGTACATACAGAAACATGCTGGAACAAGCACAATAACAACCCCAAGCACAAGGCAAGGACAGGAACATAAATATACAGATAATGAGGGCTTCAACAAGATACAGGTGCATCAGGGCTATAATTAATCAACCAAACACAAGGAACTAGGAGTAGCAGGGAATAGGTGAGGGTAATTAACAAGCACTCAGGACTACACACACTAGGAGAGACTGGGAAGACATGGACAGGGTAATATTTTAATCCACTGTCTTCTACTATGACCACACTACAAGGAGCAAAAAAACTTCTTGTCGTTTCTTAGCATGTTCAATGTAATGTGTTTTTTAGCTTTAGTAAAAGATGAGAGCTAAATGTGGACTTCTAACTTGCAATTATGTGACACTTCCTCTAGTTTTACCTAATTAACTGCATATCTGAGTGTTTTTAATGACTTTGTTGCACTTTTCTTACTTTTACGACTTCCCACTTTTAGTGTCTTTTGTATTTTACAACTCAAATATTGACCTTATTATACCTTAATTTTTGCTACTATACAGTAAAACTGCTTATGGTGAGAAAAGAGGTTGCTTTGCAGAAACAGGCAGGTATTTAAAGTGATGATATTAAATGTGCAATTACACCCATTAAGCAACAGAGAGTAGCACTGAAGAGTACATCCATTAAGCAACAGAGAGTAGCATTGAAGAGTACATCCATTAAGCAACAGAGAGTAGCATTGAAGAGTACATCCGTTAAGCAACAGAGAGTAGCATTGAAGAGTACACCAATTAAGCAACAGAGAGTAGCATTGAAAAGTACATCCATTAAGCAACAGAGAGTAGCATTGAAGAGTACACCCATGAAGCACTGAAGAGTATGATTGACAATCATGCCCATTAAGCACTAAATAGTAGACCTGAAGAGTAAACATATTAAGTGCACACATTTTCCGATAACTGGCTCAAGGCCTGAATTGATCCCAGAACCTAACCCGGGGGCATAAGGCACCATACATTACAGACTCGCTACAGACAGCAAGCCAAGCCACTGGACTGCGGGAAACACAGACAGACACAAGAAATTAATGCAGAATTGCGAAGTGTGATTCCACAACCCTACCCACTGAACCAGCTTAGCCCACTGGTGTTGTCAGACCAATCAATTCTCAAAAGTACTTTGTGATGAAAGAGTTCAAGTTATGTCAGCAGGCCTGCATCTGAACTTGTCATTGAAGTAAAACATATCTGGGGGTTCAAACACTTGTTAATCGTGTTTTTCATATGATAAACAAGAAGCTCTTCCTGACTACAGATTCAGGCTGACAAATAGTCTTATTCCCACTCGATTAAGTGGGTCCATAGATATACAGATACACCAAAATCGTTAGTAATGCCTCTGGGTCTAATATAAGTTGTTGTTCTTCTTTTTCCATCATCAAATGTACAGTATGCAAGCTGTCTTGAAGGCACAACATTTTGAGTGTATATTACATTTTTACCTAATAAAGATACATAGCACATAGCTTTCCTGTTGCAATCTGTGTTTGCCACAATGGAATTGATTTATAGCCTGAGTCACCTCACAATATAAATGAACTGCCAGGAATCAGCATTTGAACTTGGCCCTATCTATGTAGTAGTTCTCAATAATTGGAATTTCTCACTCAGGACAAATTAAGGAGCTCCAGGTGAATGCTTCATCAAACTATACATTCTAATAGCTCTTTCCAAAGGTTGTGGTATTTGTTTTCATTAGTATGAACAATAAAATGCATTCAGAGATATTTTAAGAAGCAAACACCATGAAAACTGAATGAATCAATATTACTGTTGAAGATGCAGCATAATGTAGTGTGCTCACAGCCCAGTTAGAAGGAATTGCTATGGGCATTGGAGAATTCCCACCACGGCAGATATATGCACGTGGAGATTTTTTTTGTTTTGTAACTCTAATACATATATTATAAAATATTTGGTAATTGGTAATTTGGGTCAGCAAGTTTAAACGGATAAATGAATAATTGTGGCAAGTCATGTGGAGGTCCAAGTGCAGAGCAATTCATATCAATTTATTCATAAAACCAAAAACTAAATTCAGTTGTGATATATGTAGAATAGCCTAGTCAAACTTGGCAAAATGACAGCATATATTTAAAACCATCAATGGTATACACTCACCTAAAGGATTATTAGGAACACCTGTTCAATTTCTCATTAATGCAATTATCTAATCAACCAATCAC